>JANZLX010000008.1:23651025-23661879 GCA_025531955.1 Erythroxylum orinocense
ACAATAATCACGATAAGCATCTTGAATTTCAACATCTTCAATCGACCCAATGCGTAATGATTGTGTGATAATTGAACAGGCGCACCATTTTAGGTCTCGAACGGTGCCTAAAAGACACGAATCGCCAGATGGCATTTAAACCCTCCGTCCAGGCTAGACCGCCCTCATAGGGCACGCGCCGAGTTCTCAACCAGCATCACCGCGCACGGACCGACCTTTTTTATGTCTTAGCAGCCCAACCAATCGCCCAACGACCTGGCAGTCGGTACACCCACCAACGAGCCGCACCATTTTCGCGTACTCCTTCTACCCTTCTCTTCGATCAGAGTCGAGGAGTATGGGGTGCTTATGGTCGGGTCGACCTAATAAGGCCCAGCCTAGGGGGCCCAACTTCAAGCCCATGTGTTGACGGCCCGGTAGTAAGAGATCGACTCCCATGCAAACGCAATGATTCACGTAGAGATGTAAACCTAATAGGTAACCTATCGTATATATAAGGTATTGTTTAACCATGATAGAGGTATGACCAAAACACCCTAATTTCTCTGTTGTTTCTAGCAGCCAAAACCTTCTCCAAATACTGATTTGAGCGTCGGAGGGACCTTTCGGGAAATAACCCCCGGAGTGTCTTTGCCTGTTTTGCAGGTACCACTTAATCGAGTCTCTACAAGATCATGGATCAGAATGACGATATCTCAGCCCAGTAAAATCTGGCTGAACCAGTATAAGTAAAAGTTCCCTAAAAATATTTAACAAACTATGGTCTTTACGAATTCATAGTCATTCGCAAGTATTTTAACAACATTCCCATTTTTCATAAATGGCAAATATTTCAAGAGCTGTTGGGTTGGGATTCTGTGATGATGAGATGGAACACGGTTACTTTTGTTGATGTAAGCTGCCCGGCACTACTGTAAAGAGGTCAACACGATTCATCATAAAAAATAAGGAGGTTTCTTCGGGCCGGATTTAAAATAAATAAGAGAAAATGGTCCTTTTCTTTCTCTTTTTTCTTCCTTTTTTTGGGTTGCTTTTCCGACCAGAGCGTCCTCGCAGGCCTTAGGACACCCCACGGAAATGGAAACGACAAGAGTGCACGTAGTTCACGGTTTGGTCTGGGTTTAAAGCAGAAGGGCCGCAACTCCAGGAGCGAACCAAATAGGAAGCCGACAAATGCGAGTATTCCCCGTTTAGCAAAAAGCCACTTTACAAAGAAAGTGAGATTCATAAGGCATAATCGCTTGCCATCACTGTCAATTTTAATACCCACCCAAAAGAAACGAAAAGCGCATTTCCAAAGAACATCCGTCCACGCGCATGTCTTGCTTTTTCGGCATTCCGTTGCTTACCCAAGTGTCAACTTGCCCCCTTTTTTTTAATTGGGGCGTGATAACCACTGGCAGAAAACACACGTTTGGTGTTTAATGATCGCAAGTTGGCTGATGAAAATCCAAAGAGAGGTGTCACGAGGAAGAAGCTTTTAAAGGAAGGGTTTTCATTGTATGGCCCTTTGCGTATTGAAAGGTGAGAAGGGTAAAAGAAAAGGAAAGGGAAGCAATATTTTGCATGGGATCCATACATAGCCATCCAAAACCACATTATAGGAGAGATGATGAGCTGTAACGTCTCAGCGATTGTGAATTTGTGATTTTGCCTCTTGGCAAAGCATATGTCCTGTAAACGTAAGTGTAAAGTTTGAGGCAGATTTCATTTGGACCACATTGGAATCTGGCCTTGTAAAGGGGTAGGTGTGTGTTTTGTCTTGTGCCTAAAATCTCGCTGGTTTTTAAACTATGTCCAGAGCAGCAGATCATTTTAAGGGAAATACACACCCTAAACATCAACGGTTCTTGCTTTTAATTTGCTAAAATTTAGTACTGCGTCAATTATCTTATCTCAAGTCGGGAGGTGTTACTCTTCTATGTGGTCCAAAAACTTAGCGTTATTGGAGATTTTTACGCTTAATCTTTTACAAAGTTGTGTTAATTATGAAAGATACGTCAATTTCATACGTCATATCAACAACAACCGCTAAAGCTTACTTTCTGAAATGACCATCAAACTGCTAAATTTAGTCAAGTGTCTGAAGAGCAGAGGATGATTTAAGAGAGGACTAAGGTGGAGAACAGCCAAAAAGACATGTCTAATCAAGTATCGTTTCTGTTGGAGGTATTATCTTGTGAATGGTCGTCTCGTCCATATCCTGAAACCAGTGACCGGAGGCTTACGTGTTTTGTTTACTCGGGCATACCGTACCAAATTTTGATGTTAGATTAAATTTTAATTCAGTAATTTATCGGTATTATTTTAAGTAATTTTGAAATTTAAAAATTATTTATTATTATTGTGATTTAGTATGTATATGGAAATAGGAAAAAGTAAAAACAGCACACGGCATTCATCTTTTCTGCGATGTGACACAAAAATAGTATTTATTTTTTCTGAGAAGGGAATTGGTTATTGGTCGCTGATATTTTTTGGGTGGGTCCCGAACGAATATCATGAGTACACATTGACCCATTGGTTTATGTTTTGAGTTTTGACAGCAGTTATTTTAAGTCCTAACCGACGAAAGCCAGGCTGAGGCTGAGGCTTTCATTTTTCAATTTAATTTTAGGTTTAGATTCCTTGGCGTTTTAAATGGAAAAGAAAGAAAGTGACAGCACTGCTTTCTGTGGCTGTGTGTGCTGAAGTTTAGATTTTTTTGTTCAATTTATTATATCTTATTTAATCTCATAAAATTTTAACTATTTATTTTATAAATTTTACGTAAGTTTCATATAAGATCTATATAAATAAATAACTTAAATTTATTGAACATAATAAGACACCATAATATTAAATAAAGAATCTGATCTCATTTCTCTCTCTACCCTAAAGCTAAAGCTAAATCTAAATCTAAACTACTACATAAAAGGAAATTAGTTGGTATGATTTAGTGGAATGGAATCGAATCGATACTATACTAATACTCGCCAAGTGTAAGTGTTGGTGTTATTGGGCCCACACCTCTTCTTCTTGTTCTTTGTCTATTTCACTCTCAATATATTTATTCATTAAAAAGTTAATGAAGTAAACACTCACTCTATTTTTTTATTACCTTCAACTCCACCCCAGACAAAAACAAAACCGCCTGCCTACTCACACCCCCACCCCCCTTCTTTATGCTCGCCGCCGATGCCCACGCAGGTCAGCGTCGCGAGGCAATGTTTGACAGACGAGGCGGCACGTGCTCTCGACGATGCCGTCAACGTCGCTCGTCGCCGTAGCCACGCTCAGACCACCTCACTCCACGCGGTGTCCGCCTTATTGGCGCTGCCATCTTCCCCTCTCCGCGACGCCTGCTCACGCGCCAGGAGCAGTGCGTACTCCCCACGCCTCCAATTTCGCGCGCTCGATCTCTGCGTCGGAGTCTCTCTCGATCGCTTGCCATCGTCCAAAGCCGTCGACGAGCCTCCCATCTCCAACTCGCTCATGGCGGCTATCAAACGATCACAGGCCAATCAACGGAGGCACCCCGAGAACTTTCACTTGCAGCAGATACACTGCAACAACCAGCAGACGGCCTCGGTTTTGAAGGTGGAGCTTAAACATTTCCTTATATCCATTTTAGATGACCCGATTGTAAGTCGGGTATTCGGGGATGCGGGTTTCAGAAGTTG
Source organism: Erythroxylum orinocense (assembly GCA_025531955.1). Lineage (NCBI taxonomy): Eukaryota > Viridiplantae > Streptophyta > Magnoliopsida > Malpighiales > Erythroxylaceae > Erythroxylum > Erythroxylum orinocense. The sequence continues at coordinate 23,654,688 of JANZLX010000008.1, forward strand.
TGACATTAAGTTCGCGATCATCAGCCCGCCCTTGGCTCAGAGTGGGAAGTTCTCGCGGACCCGATGTCCACCCATTTTTCTTTGTAATTTAACCGGTTCGACTCCAGTTCCACCCAGTTTCAGCTTCGACGAGAACTGTAGAAGGATTGGAGATGTTTTGCTCAAAAGAACCGGAAGAGCAAAGAACCCTTTACTCGTCGGAGTCTGTGCTAATGATGCTCTGTTCAGTTTCGTTCAATGCGTTAACAGAGATACAGGGGTTATGTTGCCTAACGATATTGTTGGAATAAGTGCGGTTTCTATTGGAGAGGAGGTTGTGGAATTTTTTAGTGAAGAGGAGAGCGGTAAAGAAAAGTTGGAGATGGTTTTCGAGGACCTGAGGCACAAACTGGCTACGTGTTCGGGTCCTGGGATTGTGCTAAGTTTTGGAGAGCTCAAGGTTTTGGTTGGTGAACACGTGTCCAATGAAGCCCTGACCTATGTGGTCACGAAATTGAAGGCTTTATTGGAGGGTTTTAGGGAGAAGCTATGGTTGATTGGAGCTGCAGAAAGCTACGAACTCTATTCAAAGTTTCTGGAGCGTTTTCCTAGTCTAGAAACTGATTGGGATCTTCAACCTCTGCCTATCACTTCTTCTAGTTGTTCTGTGGATCGTTTTGCCCCAAAATCGAGGTGAGAATTCTACCTTTAAATTTTCTTTGGGATCTGTAGTGACAACCAACTTCGTGTTTGTTTTTTATTACCTCCTCATTGATAGTCGGTTTCATTTTATACTTTAATGTTCGGATTGGATCATATCTCTATACCCATCAGGCTTTTTAGCTTGGTGATCTATCAGTAATATGCATGAATACGATGGTATACCATCAGAGTTTTAGCTTGGTGACCACATATACGTCCGTTCTGATATTAAGTAATGCTTTGGATTTTATGTTTAGCTTTTGAGTTCTTTCAAGGAACTCCTTGTTAAACTCCTCTTATCATGGACTGCCTAGTATATGGTAGTATGCTGGTTCAAAGTCTCTCCAAATCTATTTGTACTACAATTTTTTTTCACTGTGCAACACATACAGTGTGGCTTCTAACTGTTTTTACCCATTCAATCTGACAGTTCCATGCTATGACATCCTTACAGCTTGATGGGGTCTTTTGTTCCATTTGGAGGGTTCTTCTCGACTCCATCTGATTTCAGGAGTCCGCTGAACAGCATAAGCCAACTAATCACTCGTTGCCACCTTTGCAATGCAAAGTATGAGCAAGAACTTGCTGGTGGATTGAAGATAGGTTCTACAATTTCTGTTGTAGATCAGCACTCAGAAAACTTACCTGCTTGGCTTAAAACGACTGAACTTGACATGAAAAAAGGGGTGAATGTGGATAAGGTGCGGAAATCCTTCATTGTTAAATATTTCTGCATCTCTTATGGACATCAAATCCCACTAATTTTATTTTGTTATTTTGTGTTAGCCAATTTCAAAGTCATTTTCTACTTCTATCGCGGTGCAGTAGTAATATTGTAGTTATATTCATTTAAGATTGTGTGCCATCTCCAGTGCAGATCAAAGATGATGGAACAACATGGAATACTAAAATATTGGCACTGCAGAAGAAATGGAATGATATCTGCCAACGTCTCCATCATGCACAGCCATTCTCACAGTTTGCTCTTTCTGAAACTAGGTGCCAGGTCTCCATCTCCGATGGTGTTCGTTGTCTTACAGATAGGAGGGAGAGTGGCACCAGTAGCAGCAGCAGTAGAGACTCGTCATTGAATGACAGTCCATCTGTGAGTCGAGGTCTTGGTGTTAACATGGGTGCACAGAAAGTGAATTTAGCAAGACCTAATATACCATCATCATTAGCTTCACAAGCTGAAAACTCCATTTACCAACCAAAGGCCCTAGAACAAGCATCAAAGCATCTGCCAAAAGATAAAGAGAGCAATTGGCTTAAATCTCAACCTGTACCAAACGCTTGGCCTGCTGACTACACATCTTCATGTGTCTCTTCTGTGACCACAGATTTGGGATTGGGAACAATTTATGCGTCAAACTCTAGGGAACAAAATTCTTCTAAATTACAAAATTACCAGGAGCAGTTTCGACACTTCTCAGGTTCTCAATCAGCTGAGTTCGATGTAATGAGTAGAAATAATTCACAAGCTATTGCACAATCTTCTTCCTGTTCTGGTCCATTAGGAGGACAATTTGATTTGTCATATTACAAATCTGTCAGGACTCTTCTCTCTGAGAAAGTTGGCTGGCAAAATAGAGCCATATCTGCTATCTCTGAAGCTATATCTTACTGGAAGGCAGGATATGTAAGACGTAGAGATCCAAACAGAGGAGATTTTTGGTTAACTTTCCTCGGACCTGACATAATTGGAAAGAAACGGATTGCTTCAGCACTTGCTGAGGTAATATTTGGCAACCATGAAAGGATATTATATGTGGATTTCAATGCTCATGAGAGGACTAGCTCTTCAAATTCAATGTTTGAATGCCTAAACGGTGGCTGTGATTATGATGTGAAGTTCAGGGGTAAGACGATAGTTGACTATATGGCCTCAGAACTGAGGAAGATGCCACAGTCATTAGTTGTCCTTCAAAATGTAGAGAAAGCTGATCTTCAGGCACAAAGTAGTTTGTCGCAGGCTATAAGGAGAGGTAAATTTGCAGATTCTCATGGTAGAGAAATTAGCATTAACAATAGAGTATTTCTTGTAAATACAAGCACTGTGGATAAGAGACGTTGTCCTTTGGGGAAGGAATCCATTGACTTTTTGGAGGAAAAGATACTTGGAGCCAAAAGGTGGCAGATGCTAATTGAAGTTCAACGTTCTACCGAGGACATCAACAAAAACAGTAAGATAAATATTAGAGCCTCAGGAAATGTATCCTCCCAATCATCTTCACCTATGAACAAAAGAAAGTTGGAAAGAAACTCTAGCTCCGAATATCTTGAAATAAATTGCGAGTCCAAGCGGGCCCACAAAGCAATGAGATCTAATCTTGATCTGAATCTTCCTGTGGAAGAGACAGAAGAGAATAGCAGCAGCTGTCACAGTGAGAGTGACTCCATATCTGAAAATTCGGAAGCTTGGTTGGAAGATTTCTTAAATCAAGTTGATGAAAACATAGTTTTCGAGCCATTTGATTTTGATTCTCTTGCCAAGAAGATGTTAAAGTGTGTTCAGATGGAATTTCAGAAGGTATTTGGATGTCAGTCTCTACTGGAGATTGACAACGAAGTCGTAGTCCAAATACTTGCAGCTTCCTGGTTATCGGACAGAAATGAAATAATAGAGGAATGGGTGGAAAAGGTTCTTGGCAGGGGATTCATGGAAGCTCGGCAGAAGTACGGTGTTCGTGACCAATGCGTGGCAAAGCTCATTTGTTGTGAAGGCATTTTGGTGGAAGATCAAGCTCCAGGATTATTACTTCCTTCAAGAATTAATATGGGAAGTTGAATTTTCTTTTGTTTATTCAGTGTTGCTTGTAATTATATTTGATAATGTAGGTTTTGCATATAGCATTATGCATCGAAAGAGCCTTTTTGTTGACAATCCATTTTTTGGATAATTGTGTGTTCGCTGAAAGTCATGTGAATGGTAAAACAAAAACGAAGTTATGTATAATATCTAGTAGAATGATTTTCTTATACTCCCATACCTTCCTGGTGATGTATGACCTTGTCTTAAAGCTTCTAGTTCTTCACAATATGAGTTTCCGCATGTAGAATTTTCAGGTTCACAGTGGTGCATGTATCCACTGGCTCTGGAATGGCAGTAGGAAGATTCTGTTTGAGCTATTTATTCACTTTAAGTTGCCTTTCCCCTCCCCCCCTCCTCCCCCCCTGATAAAAGTATACTCGAGTATGTATATGTTGGTTTGGTACTTTGCATCTAATGGGCTTAGATGCTTTGAAGGAAAAAATGGGAATAGATATTCTGTTTCATGCCAAATTCCAATCTGTTAAAATATAGCATGCATCTTAAACACAAAAATACGTTTCATATGATTAACCTTCATGCATGCTAACTAAATGTATAAACGTCAAGCGGAAGCATAACAGAAAAATTAAAATACATCTAGCCTATGCTTACAAGCTCTGTTTAGCAACGTTCTCACGACCAAAATCAGAAATTTTTTAATCTTCTAGCCTCTGATCTCTACAATCCCATGGTGTCTTGTTTTGTTGCGTGAAGCCAAGATAGGGACCTAAAATATATATTTTCATCGCTTCATCATCGCTGCCCATATTAGAAGACGTAAATGATCATGTATTGATATTTGCGTGATTAATGGGTTAAACCATTAAATGGACCATATTTGGACAATAAGGATATCCAAAGATTTTGGAAAATCCTATATTCTCCCAGGTCCATTTAACCCAACATCAAACATAACAAGAAACTAAATATATGAATAATGACAATAGGCCCTCTTATAGCAAGTATTATCTTTCATATATTACAATATATATAGTCTCTCATTACTAGCCCTTAAAATTAATGAATAAACCATAGGTTTATTCTAGGTCCAAACTTAATAATATTTCTCAAAACAATCAAATATACGTGAACAAAATTATGAGAAAACATCAAATTAAATAAGAGTTCCATTAAAACAACAAATATACAATGAAAATCACTTTATGGAACCAAGTCTCATTCACACTATGTGATCTTTAAACTGCTTAGGTCGCATGCCTTTAGTTAAAGGACCCAACATTCATCAACTCAGTGCCAATGTGCTCAATGAAAACTTTCCTTTCCTTAACATGCTCTCTTATGGCTAAATATTTAATGTCAATATGCTTGCTTCGACTTCCACTCTTGTTATTTTTAGTTATAAAGATCGCAGTTGAGTTGTCACAGTACAACTTTAATGGCTTAGAAACTGAGTTGATAACTCTAAGACCAGATATAAAACTCTTCAATCATACACCATATAAGATAGCCTCAAAACATGATACGAACTCAGCCTCTATAGTAGAAGTAGCAATCAGGATCTGCTTGGCATTTCTCCAAGATACTGCCCCACCAACTAACATGAAAATATAACCAGATATTGATTTTCTTGAATCAATGCAGCCAATAAAGTCTGAATCAGAGTATTCAACTACTTCCAGGTTCTTAGTTCGTTTGTACATAAGTATGCAATCTTTTGTTCCCTGAAGATGTCTCATAACCTTCTTTGCAGCTTTCCAGTGATCAACACCTAGGTTACTCTGATATCTACCTAACATTCCAACAGCATATGCTATGTCAGGTCTAGCACGGACCTGAGCATACCTGATGGCGTGTCTAACCAGTAAAAATAAATTCCTACTCTAGAACACTTAAGTGAGTAAAGTGGCGAATAGGGTCGAACCATAGAGACCAATGTAGTAATTATTTATTTGTGTGAAATCAAAAATAAAAATATAAAAATATAAAAAGAATTGATTTGAGGATGATTAACTTTAAAACACGAAATCACGTAGGAAGAAATTAAAAATAAAGATTGAAAATAATATAAAGAAAAGTCTAGCCAAGGTACTCTTCCGTTTGATACTGTAATTCGATCATAGACTCAAAAATATAAATTTTGTTCATTCTTATGGACAAAGTTATAGCAGACAGTGAACAACACATATCAACCAATCCATTCGTAATTATTCGATAACTCCGAGTAAAGCTCCGCAGATTATTACTCTAACCAGTTAGACTATTCCCGAGTAAAGCTCTGCAGAATACAATCTATGGCAACAATAGGGTCTAATGGACCCTTGTTTTAATCAACATAATCGGAAAAGCTGCAATCTATTTAGACTAAATTATTTAATCTCATTAATTTCTTAATTGAAATTAATTCGCCATTTTGATAGACAACAATCACAGATTAACTAATCTATTCGGTAATTTATCACCAAGTCAATCAATTAACAGGCCTCATTAATGAACAAACGGGGCGATAATAAATCAATTAAAGCGCGGAGATTAAATAAACATAAGAGATAAACAAAAATAATTAAATCAAAGGAGTCTCACGAACTACATGAATCAAACATAAAGTACCTTGTCTAGTGCTAAAAGATTAGTCACACATAACTATTCTCTATCTATTATGGTTGATTTGACCAATTAATATTGGAGTTCTTCACGCACAACGTCCACAAGCTTGCGACCAAATCAGCTCCAGCAAAAACTCACACCAGCAACGTGGGTCCACGCTACAATTCTCACACAACGCACAAAACCAGCTTCCAAAACGCAGACCTTCACACCCTTCATTTTTTGTCGCTATCCACTCTCTTTTAACTGCGAAAAATAATATCCTCCTATAAGCTGTCGTCGTCGTCCACTCTCTTCTCTTGTGATAAAATATACTCTCTAAAAGCTGCTGCCGTCCACTATCATGTTTTATTGTCATAAAAAATAATCTTCCCTCCTTTTCCAAAAGTCTCTCATCTTTTTGTAAAACACGTCTCTCCCTTTATGTGTCCCCTTTGCCGCCATCAATCCCCTTAGTCAATCCTCAATCCCTATGTTGGGACCCGATTTTGGGCCGGAACCCAACCGGAAAAGCAAATTCGGAACGCATAGAAAGGAAGCAAAAACATAATCGAAATCGAAGAATCGGATTTACAAAATGAAACGAATCGGATCGGAAGGAAATCGAAACTCGGAGCAAACAAACGGTTCAAAAGAACCAAAACACATGTCCGACATCCGGTAACGAAAAATTTTAAAAAAGCGTCGTGTTGGAACCCTAAGACTAGTCCAATCCGAAATTCTGTATACATATTTTTTCTTTCTTTCCCATAATATTTATTCCTTTTCATCTTTATTCAAATCAAACCAATCCATATTATTTCCCTTTGGAAATTTATCCTCATGCAAAAATCTCAATTCATAAAAAAATCTTCTTATACATTCAATATCTTCATATCATCTTCAAAAAAATCTTATTCTTATTCTTTCTTTGTCATAAAAAAATTTCGGTAGCATAACGGCTGCATTTTCAGAATTCCAAAAAAACTGCAAATCAAATAAAACACACTTCTATATATCCAAACCAATACACACACTTCATCGGACCTCCTGTCCAAAATCCCATCATAAACAAACACAAGTCTAGGCCTAAACACTTCAATATTCTCGATCATAATCAGAAACATCCATATCCAAATCACACTTATATCATCA
>JANZLX010000008.1:23700545-23711469 GCA_025531955.1 Erythroxylum orinocense
AATATAATGAATAACAATCATTTTAATATTTAAATTGAGAATAGCAATGTAGTTTGTTCTTATATGAATCATTGATAAAATTCGTAAGATCACTTGTAAATTTAGTTCTTCTAAAAAAGAGTAATTCAATCCAACGATTTTAATACAAACCTTATAAATTTATAGCTAAGATCGCATGAATCACAATTGATCTTTTATCAAATATCAGCCATTGAAGTTGAAAGGTTTTTCTCTCGATGAAAACAAAGAAAAATTAAAGGTGCTATTCGTTCAAATAAGAAAAAAAATCCATTCAATCTTTCATCCTATAGTCATTTCTTAACCTCTCATCTCTCAAACTGTAACACTTACCATCTATTTCTCCTCCTCAAACATAAAAGATCAAATTACGATCTTGATTCTTGAAGAGAATAGGTAATTATTTTTTTATTTTTATTTTTACATGTAGAACCTTTTCTTTTCAATATCCTAAATTATTCTTTTTTATTATTCATGAAATCTACAACTACAAAAGCTTTTTTCTTTTTGATCAGATGTCAACCTCCACGGACTGCACTAGCAATGTCCCACCATTGACTCATGGAACTAATGGAGATACTTCTCACTTCTCAGAGTGTTGGTGCTGTTGACATGGCTTCTATAACAACTTCTGGTAATCCCCAAACGCTTGATTCTAATGCATCAAATCTCTCAAAGCCTCCTACCACCTCTTCAAACAAGAAACGATCTTGGGTTTGGGAACACTATGCCAAGTCAGGTGAAGCTAACGATAAAGTTGGTGTGTGTCAGTACTGTAAGAAATCTATTGCTTGTAAAAAGAATAATGGCACTATCAGCCTGATCAATCACTTGAATAGATGTGTTAAGTATCCATATAACAAGCACAAGGAACCCGAAAGTGGACAAAAAACTATAGAAGAAACAATAGTAGAAAAAGGTGAAGATGGCACATCTCGTAGAATGATAACATGGATGTTTGATAAAGAAAGATGTAGGAAGGCACTTGCTAGAATGATTATTATGTGATAAGTTGCCTTTTCGTCACATAAAGCAAGAGGGGTTTTGTGATTTTTGTGCAGATATCTAACCAAAATTTAAAGTTCCCTCTCACACTACAGTGACTAGAGATTGTTATGCACTTTACTTAGAAGAGAGAAAGAAGATGAAATAGTTTTTTTAGAAATTGCCTTCCAGGGTTTGTCTTACTACAGATACTTGGGCATCATGTCAAAATCTCAGTTATATGTGTCTCACAACACATTTTATTGATGATGATTGGAAATTATATGCAAAAGAATTATAATTTTTTTCCCAATTTCTAGTCATTTAAGTGATACAATTGGTAGGGTTGTTGAGACTTGTTTAGTTAGTTGGGATATTGAAAAAGTATTCACTGTAACGGTAGATAATGCAAGTTCAAATGATGTAGCTATTCAATACTTGAGAAAAAGAATTAATTTATGGAAGGGTGGTGTATTAAAAGGTGAGTTCATACAAATGAGATATGTTGCACACATCTTAGATTTAATCGTGAAAGAAAGGCTTTCAGAATTGGGTGATTCAATCATTAGGATTCGCAATGAAGTGAAATATGTTCAGTCTTCTCTTACTAGAATGACAAAGTTCAAGTCTTGTATACAAAAAGAGAAAATAGACAGCAAGAGTGTTATTTGTCTAGATGTTGAAACAAGATGGAATTCTACTTATTTAATGTTAGAGTTAACTTTGAAATTTCAGAAAGCATTTGATTTGTTGGAGAGTCAAGATTCTAAGTATGTTGAAGACCTTTCTAAAAAGAAGAATAACAAAGATGAGAATAAAAATAATAAAGGTTTTCCTAATGAAAGTGATTGGGAGTACGCACGTAACTTGCTGCCTTTTCTTTCTATCTTTATGATGCTACTTTAAAATTGTCTGGCTCTCATTATGTAACTGCTAATGAGTTTATGAAAGAAAATTTTGGCATTGGGACGGTTATTTCAAAGAGATGTGGACTTGATGATTTTAGTGCAAGAAACATGACTATAAGGATGAAGAAGAAGCATGATAAGTATTGGGGAGATTTTAATATCAACTGCATATTGTTTATTGCTGCCGTTCTCGATCCATGCTACAAATTGAAGTAAGTGAACTTCGTGATTAATAAAGCATATAATGATGTCAAATCTGAGCAGTTGTTTGAGGAAGTAAAAATCACTTTATATTTGATGTTTGATTTCTACCGATCCTCTCCATGTCTTTTCCTGTTGCATAATCAAGTGTCCAATCTCAAACTTTAAGTGATATGGAAGTTGATAACGTCAAAGATGTTGTAACATTTTTGGATAATATTTTTGATGAGCAGGAGGCTAGTCAAGTAAGTGGGGAAACCAAAAGTGAGCTATATAAATATTTATTTGAAAATTGTGAACCCAAAGACAAGACTTTCAATGTCTTGAGTTGCTGGAAACTAAGCTTTACTAAGTATCCAGTGTTTGCTTTAATGGTTCGAGATGTTTTAGTTATGCCTGTATCTATTGTTGCATCTGAGTTGACTTTTAATACAGAAGGTCGAGTGCTTAATTCATTTCGTAGCTCTCTTACTCCAAAGATGGTGGAGGCTCTTGTTTGTGAACAAGATTGGTTGAGAAAATCACAAGCTTCTCTTTATGTGAAAGAGAGACTTGAAGAACTTGAACAAATTGAATCAGGTAATCTAATTTACTTTACCTTGTTTTAATATACAAATAAATAAAAAGTTCCTTTTCAATTAAAAAAGAAATAACGAGTCTAACTCTTTTTATTCTTTATTTTCTACAGATGCGACTTCATGTATAACAATGGATCATCCTACCATCCTATTCAAAGAATAATTGTTTAATAATTTATCTTTTTTTGTTAGTATAGATCGTTTATAGACATTGTTTGGCTTATTTTTACTCTGCTTGGGTTTAACATATTGGATTAATCTTTGATGGATTTTATATGCATACTTTTATGAATAATTTTTATTTGTTTTCACCAATTATTTTTATAATTTTTTGTCATATATATTGATATGAATAGGTTTTGGTTATCCTGAGAATCAAACCTAAAAATAGGGTAACCGATCCTATAGGTTCTTTAGGTTCAGGTTCAGGTTCAGGTTTGTGAAATTGCCGAACTTGACATTCAGGTTCAGGTTCAGGTTATTTATAAACGGGTCAGGTTACCCTACCACGAACACCCCTAACTATAATCTAAAATCCCCTATAAAAACATAGGAAATTTAGCCATTAATCATGGTTGCTAACTTAAAGTCCAACATCTATTCCAAATCAATCTAATTAAATACAAGAATGTAAGAGAGAGAAAAAAACTCCAAAGGATAAGTCTTCAAGCTTTCTGCTTAGTAGCCCTAAACCTATCTAAGTCTCCTTAGCCTTTCCTTTTGTTCTTTCCCTTTTTTTGAGTAGCTTCTCGATCCTTCTCTTTTTAGAGGTGAATTATCCTTGTTTTATCTGTCTTGGGTAAAGTGGTACTTTCTTGCTCTTCATAGATGTCAAAATTTTGTAATTCTTCTTTTAATGCTATAGTCTTACACTGATGTTGTAGTATAGAGGTTAAATTTATCAATAATTTTCTTAAATGATGTTATAGCTATATAGTTCCAGCTTGCTCCTTATAGCCTTGTATTAGTTTTAGAACATTTAAGAAAAAATTTGCAACACTTGCATCCATTTTCTAAAAGTTCCTCCCCTAACATTTTTAAGTTGATTCATGCACCAAAGTAATATAACTAAGTTGGAAGACTGCAAAATGAAAGTATTGTTATTCTTATAGATGGGTAAAAACAAAGTATTTTATACAAATATCATATAGCATATAGGTAGTATTGATATTTAGGTACATAATCCTTTACAATGCGGTACCTCTCTTTTTCACCAGAAGCAAATGAGAAAAGATACTTTAGGTAGTTGATTTCTACTCTACATTACCATCTAGCCTTTTATATCTTGTCCTTTTCACCTGAAGAATCCCCATGTTGGTTTGTATACCTACCAAATTTATGCCCCAACCACCAATATTCATCTTCTTTCATACTTTCAGTGTAATAGTTCAAGATATATTCTTCAAAAACTTCAAGAATGCCTTACCACTAATTATGGATGATCTAATCCTTTACCTCAGTGTTTATGGGTTGTGTTATGTTTAGTGTATATGCATCATAGGGTTATTATTAATAGGACTTGCTTTTCTCTAGTTGTCATAGAAGAGAGATGTAAGTCTCCCATTCCCAATTTTGCAAATAACTATATCCCTTAGTTCATCCCTTAATTTCTTCTATTTAGTGTGTGTATCTGAGGGCTATTATAAATAGGACTTGCTTTTCTCTAGTTGTCATAAAAGAGGTATGTAAGTTTCCCATTCCTAATTTTATAAATAACTATCTCCTTAAGTTCATCACTTAATTTCAACAATCTCCATATGAAATCAGGAAAATGATGGTTTGGTCTTTAGTTCCCATATACTATTGTCTTTTAGAAAGTAAGACTGAAACCATTTCACCCATAAGAATTTCTTGTTAACCATTAATCACTATAACCTCCTACTAAGGAAATTTTTTTTGCCTCGTATTGATGCAAGTGATGCCAAGTCCTCCCACTTCAAATGGTTTGCATACCTTCTAATCACTAACTTTTGTTAGATATTTACCTCTATTCCATAAGAATCTTCTCAGTTACTTCTCATTTTTTTAAATTATTCCCTTAGGTAAAAAATGGGAGGTTCAACACATATGAAAGGAGTTCGAAAAAAAATTGATTAAAAGGATCCTACATGTATTACATAAAAACCAGATACAACCAATCTTCTTTGGATCTTCTCAATTAGAGGAAGACAATCTCTAAATAGTAGCTTTATTAAAGTCATAAGGATTTTAAGGTACCTGAAAAAGGTGATATTATTTAGATCCTTGAGATTTTTTAAAACAATTACCCCTTATGTTAGACAGTCTTTGAGATAACCAGGTGACTCTTACTTCTATCAACATCTAGGCCTAACAACTCTTTAAAAACCTTTAAGGAAGTTATAAGTAAGCTAATAGAAGCTTTATGAGATTTGGAGATAGAATTAAATCATCAGTTAAAAATAAAGAAGCTAATCTAACTTTTTTAATATTTACTATGATAATTAAAGCTCATATGGCTATTGACATTTCTTTTAATTAGTCTGTTTAAAGCTTCCATACATAATATGAAGAGGTAGGGTGATAGGGGGCTCAAGCCCCTTACTTTTTGGAAAAGTTATGTTAGTTTTACATTGATTAGAACATTAACAGAGGTTGTTATAATCTAAAGGTTAATCCAGATTTTGAACTTTTCAATAATCAAAATGCTTTTAATAGGTTCAAGATAAACTCCTAACTAATTATGTCAAAATCTTAAGAAAGTTCACCTTAATTGTATAGTTTTTGGGCCTATTTTTTCTAGTATATTCTTTGAACAGTTCCTAAGCTACCTACGTGCTGTCACATATCATCCTCCCATCCATAAAATCTCTCTATGAACGCTTATGATACCTTATAGGGTTGTCTTCATTATATTAGCAATAATTTTTAAATGATTTTGTACAAAATTTTACAACATAATGGGTTTGAACTTGTTTAAGAAGCGAGGGTTCGGTACTTTTGGTATCAAACAAAGAAAATTTTTATTGATCTTTTTAAGAAATTTTCCTTTTTTTTAAAATATAGGATAGCTTCAGAGTCTGTAGTCTTTATAAGTCTAAGATTTTTGGTAGAAGAATCCATTTGGGCCATTAGCTCCTAAATATTTTATAGGATTTAATTCAACAACCACTTCCTCTATTTCTTAGCTACTGATTGATCTTGTTAGACATCTAGTCCTTAACCTGAGAATTGATTAGAGATAAAAGATTTCAATGAGGGGAACTAATGAGCAACTCAAGGATGATGTTCCTAGTATTCATTTAAATTAAGAGATAGCTTCCCTATTGATATCGTCTTAGAATGTAACTATTTTTCCATCTTGAGTTGTGAGGGATACAATTTGTTAATATTCCTCCTCTCTAATATACAGCTAAAGAAGCATTTGGACTTCTTATCCCCCTCCTTTAACCACTAAATTTTGGACCTTTGTAGAAGTAAAGAATTGTGATTTGAGAGAGCCTTGGAATAGTTTTATAAAGATAATTTTCTCTATTAAGGCAGTCCCTTATACTTGGATGGCCCTTCTAATTGGATTTTGGTCATCTCCTCGGACTTTTTGACTAACTCTATAGTGTTATGTCCCCCTTTTATCTTCTTAATTAATTTCAACTCTTCCTTGATATTCCTATAATTTCTTAACAAAAACATAGCTCTTATAGCCTTTAATTTGATATAAGAGACCCTTTAGTATAGCCTCTGTATATCTTTTAATGTTTACCAAATAGTTGTTAAAGCGAAAAGGGAACTGTCTCCTTCTAGTTCCAAAAGGATTTTGTACCACCAATAGAGCATAGTCTGGTTCTGCCGGATTCTGCTGAGGCTGAATATTGTTGTTCTGATCCATGGTCTATGTGGCTTGGATAGGAGGATCCCTGCAAAATAAACAACGGTGGGCCGGGAATGGTTTCCCGGGAAGCCCCTCCGACGCTTAAGTTAGTACTTTTGTAGGGTTTTTTGGGTTGCTATGAACAGAGGAAATTATGGTTGTATTTTTCATACCTGAATCATGGCAGGATAGTACCTTATATACATGGAATTGCCACTAGGTTTAGGTCTTTACGTGAGTCGTTGTGTTTGCATGGGAGTCTATCTCTTGGCGGGCCGTGATGGATGTGTGAAGATGCACCTGGGCCCTGCATAACCGACCCAACCATAAGCCCCTTACTCCTCGAGTCTGAGCCAAGGGAAGAGTCGAAGGAGTACATGAGATTGTACAGTCTATTTGGCGCGATAGCTCGGGAAGCGATTGACCGATCGAGCGGAGAGTTGAGTTGACCAATCGAAAGTGCTCGATCATTCGAGCAAGGTCAAGACGATCGGTCAGCTTGTGCCTAGTCATGCGATCGACTGCGTGCTGTCGTCCAGCCGTAAGGCTAGATCTAATCATTACTTTTGACGATGCATATCTTTTAAACACTTCTCCAAGGAGTTAAGCGATGCGCCCTTTCAATCGCTACACGGGCGCTGAAATCAAAAATGCTCGATGTAATTATTACTGACGGTCTGTCTCTTCTAGGCGTCACATGTATTTGGAACGTCGCATCTTTTGGACCGCCGCACATTTATCGCGCGCAATTACGTGTGTCCCTTCGTTTACTGTGCCATTTTAGCCTCTTAGATTATTCCACATAGTCCATCCGGATTGGTATGTTTGTTCGACTGATACTATAAATTTTGGGTTGGACAGTTTTTCCTCATTCTATATGGCTTTCCTTGGCCTCTGCCCTCTGTCTTTTATTTTTTCACCCCTTGTTGTCAGAATGAATCTTTCACGTGTCCTTTCTCCCCTTTTCCATCCAGAATTGATCTGCCCGTGCCAGAATCCCACCTTTCTTCCAGAAGGAGGAAAAGGAATGGTCGAGACAAAGTGAGAGGTAATCCCTGACGATTGAGAAAGAGCAAGAAGTAATCCCTGACGAGGTTCTGTAATGGTTCTATTGTGACTATCACAGGACTCGTCAGTATCAACCTGTGTCGGATAGATTGTTTGACTTTGGAATGGAGAAGCTCATTAATGATATTTACAGTAGATTGGGTGGGATAGATAATATTTGTAGTAGATCGGGTAGGAGAGATGCTTCTTTTTTGAACGCTCACCTGGTCGAGCTTGTGATCAGGGCAGATTCATTTGAAATAAAAAGAATCTTGTTTTTATTCTTTTGTTTGTTCTTACAATCTTGTCGGATGGAGCTTCGAACTATCACTGGCCTTGTATGACAGGTTACCCTCTCAGATGACACATAGTGAACTGGCACGTTCGACGCAAGTCGATCGATCGTTCGGTCCGATGCAAGTAGGTCAATCTGGGTACCTAGGTCGAGCGACGTCAATGCAGAGAGATTGATCGTTGTCGAGCGATTAGCTGATTGTCGACCGATTGGTTGATTGTTAAACGATTAGCTGTTTGTTCGTTTGTCGATCTATTGGTCGATTGTTCGTTTGTCGATCTATTGGTCAATTGTTCATTTGTCGGTTGATTGGTCGATTTCTGACCAAATGGTCGAGTGTTGTCGAGGGCCGAACAACGTCAAAAACCGCTACCGAGCGATGTCCAAGCCGTAGCATAACTATGTCGAGGCCGTAGCTGAATTATGTCGAGGCCGCAAGTTGAACTATGTCGAGGCCGCAAGTCGAACTATGTCGAGGCTGTAGCTTAACTATGTCGAGCGATTCCAACATCTTGTGTTGGCAACCTTGTCGGTGTCGATCGATTAGTCATTGGGCTCCAACATCTTGTTTTCGCAGCCTTGTCGAATTTCATCGATTGTCGTTCGACTCCAACATCTTGTGTTGGTAGCCTTGTCGAAAAATTGGTAGGCTGCTCCACCCTTAATCTGATTCAATTAGATCTGCCATAGAATTCGAGATTCTTTATTGATGTCGATAAAGATGTGGGCCATTAAAAAACCTGGCTGGCATAACCAGGAAAAAGGTTCCAACAACAAACGCGTAAAAAGCGGTAAAATGTAAGATAAAGGAAACAAAACCAGCTTATCTATTGATAAAACGCCTTCAGGTTTTGAGAGTTCCAGGGGCTTAGCAAAATTTTGCCATTCGTGTCGCGCAGGATATAAGAACTGTGTCCGATTTGCTTGACCACTTGATAAGGTCCTTCCCATGCCTACCCGAGCTTTCCAGGATTCTTCCCAGCCGCCTCGGCTTTCCTTAAAATATAACTGCTAACTTTTATGTCGCTTGGTCTCACCCTTTTGTTGTAAAACCTTGTTGCTTTTTGTCTGATGGCTTCTGACCGAGCGGCTACTCTCTCTCCATCTTCGCTTAGGAGTACTAACTCTGCTCTGCGGGCCTCGTTATTCCGCTCTTCTTCGTAATTTGATAGCCTCTAGTTAGGCAATGCCACTTTTACTGGTACCAAAGCCTCTGCCTCGAAGGTCATTCGGAACGGCGTTTCTCCTGTGGCCCTATTTGGGGTAGTCCGGTAGGCCCATAACACTTCATCTAGTTCGTCTACCCATATCTTGCGACCGTCCATGCGTTTCTTGAGGGCGTTCATTATCTTCTTATTGGTGTTTTTCGCAAGACCATTGCCTTGAGGATGGGCCACCGAGGTCAACTTGAGCCTTATTTTTAGCCGATCACAGAAATCTCTGAACTTATCATTATCGAACTGCCGACCATTGTCCGTGACCAACACTATGGGCAACCCAAACCGACATAGTATGTTTCTTTTCACGAAATTTTCTATCTTTTTTTCAGTAATGGTGGCAACCGCCTCCGCTTCTACCCATTTAGTGAAATATTCTGCTGCCACAATTAAAAAATTTTTCTGTCCCGGGCCAAGAGGAAAAGGGCCAAGTATGTCCATTCCCCATTAGGCAAAAGGGATAGGATGGCTTACGACTTTTAACTGCTCGGTCGGTTGATGAGACAAGTTACTGATCCTCTGGCAAGCTTCGCATCGGGTAACTTTTTCTTGACAATCTCTCCTCATCGTTGGCCAATAATATCCTTGTCTGATTAACCTGTGAGCCAGCATCCTTCCCCCTAAATGATTCCCACACATTCCTTCATGGACTTCAACCATTGCCTGCTCCGCCTCTTCTTCACTCAAGCAGCGCAATAATGGCCAGTCGTACGATCGATTGTATAGAGTGCCACCAGTGATTGTGTATTCATCCACCTTTACCCTTAGTTTCTGTGCTTCTAAGGCATCTTCAGGCTGTACTCCTTTAAGAAGGTATTGCCTGATCGGTTCCATCCATCCTGATCGCTCGGCATCTTTTTGGAGGAATTCCTTAGTTTTCTGTATGCTAGGTCGATCTAATCGTTTGACCAGGATGTTATTCTTCGCATCACGACCGGAAGCCATTTTGGAGAGCGCGTCTGCCCGAGTATTTTGCATCCTTTCTATCCTGTTGATCGAGTATTCTTCAAAATTGCTTAACTCCTGTTTTACCAACTACAAGTACTTAATCATGTTGTCCCCTTTGGTTTCATACTGCCCAGTGACTTGGCCGACCACTACTTGGCTATCGCTATACACCTTTAAGTACTTCACCTCCAACTCTCTTGCGAGCTGAAGTCCGGCTATTAAAGCCTCATACTCTGCCTCGTTGTTTGATGCTTTAAACTCTAAACGGATAGCATATTCTACCTTTTCTTCCTGATGTGGACTGATCAACACCATCCCTGCTCCACAACCCTCGTTGTTGGACGATCCATCCATAAACAGGCTCCAGGCAGGGTGTTGTTCGTCCTGCGAGCTAGATTGACTCATTTCTGCGACAAAATTCGCCAGCGCTTGGGCCTTGATCGTCGTTCGTGGCTTGTAGCATATGTCAAACTCTCCCAATTCTATCGCCCATTTTAACAACCGCCCCGAGGTTTCGGGTTTCTGTAAATATTGCTTAAGGGGTCGGTCGGTCAATACCTCAATTGTATGACTTTGAAAATAAGGTCTGAGTTTTTGCGCCGCAGTTATCAGTGAAAAAGCCAGCTTCTCAATTGGCGTATATCGCGTTTCGGGCCCATTTAGCACCTTGTTGGCATAGTAAATTGAAAATTGCTCGTTTCCTTCCGATCGAACGAGGATTGCACTGATCGCCCTTTTTGCAGCTGCCAAGTAGATAATCAGGCTCTTGCCCTCAACCGGGCTCTGCAAGACGGGCGGACTGGTCAGATATTGCTTCAGGTGTTAGAATGCTCTTTCGCACTCGTCCGGCCATTGGAACTGGGCCACATTTGCTTTTCTCAAAATTTTGAAGAATGGGAGAC
>JANZLX010000008.1:23730390-23750118 GCA_025531955.1 Erythroxylum orinocense
TTTCCCTCCTCAGGTGGGAATTCCGACGACAGTTGATCCTTGGCTGGCATCGAGCGCTCCTCAATACTTAGAGGCTTTTTGGACTAAGTTAGTAATTCTTTTGGATAGTTCATTGAGCATATCATCAGCAAGCATACAGATGTATTTGTGTATCTTTTGGTTGCAACTGATATGATAAACGCTTTTGTGAATGAATGATGATGTATTGAGTTTTGTGTTTTCTTCTGTGCATGATTATATTTAATTAACCATTTGTAAGTGCTTCCGCAAGTATATTTCTTGTGCGTCCCGAGGGTCGGGATTCGGGCCCAGCGGCCCACGATTCTGTTTCTGTTCCGACTGAGTTGGGCTCTCGGTAACGGGGTTCGGTACTGTTCAGGCGGGCCCCGGGATCGGGACCCAACAAATATAAAGAAAGAGTAAAGACTATTATATTCTCACCTTGTTTAATTGTTTTGGGGATTAGTTTGAGTGATTGCTGATTGTAACATCAACTTTGTTTCAATCCTAAAACTTCGTGAGACAATTTATTGTTAGGAGGTGAGAGATCAACTTTTTTTTTCTATAAATCCTCATTAAGTTTAGATGATTTATTTGTCTATTTTTCCATATTTTTCCCCTTACATTAGAGGGTTTTCCTCGTAAATCTTGGTGTTTGTTTCATTGTTTAAAGTTTCATATTCTCATATTATTTTATTACTTTAACTTAAAGAGTTCTTCCTAATCATTGATATTTGACTGATTTTTTAGAGAATTGTATTATTTGTCTCCCAATAAGTAGTATCGGAGCCATCTTACGAAAGGTGGAAACAACTTCATTATCAAGTTAACATCATCAAATTAATCGATATAAAGGCCCATAGTGAAGGACTTTCTGTAATGCAATAATCTATTTGATCTTATTGATATGAACAAAGGTGTGAAGGATGATTTTCCTTCAAATCCTGAAAAGATATTGGACATGGAAAAAGATGAAGTGGAATACTTTAGGCATTATAAAATAATGGATTAATATCAGCATATTCAACCATATGTCTTAAGAAACTAATCCGTTTGAGCTATAGAATAAGCTAAAAGGTCTATATGAAAGGAAGACTTCTTATAACAACGTCACTCTAATTAAAGGGCTTGTGAACTTGAAGTTGAAACTTAGGAAATCAATGTCAAAGCATCGAAGTGATTTTTAGGACATAATCATCAAGTTTACTATAATGAAGATCATTCTTGATGATCAACTTTAATCTTTGTTCTTGTTGAGTTGGTAACTAGATAGTCATGAAACACTAGTGGTGATGATCAACAACTCAGCTTCTAAAGTTATGTTCTCTTTGGATGTAATCAAAGAGAATATATTTAATGAAAAAATCAAAAGAAAGAAGATTGGAGTTGATGTTGTGAAGAATTTTATGATAGAAAGTAGAAGGAACAAGAGTAGGGATCCCAAAGGTCGAGGCAATTATAAAATCCTTTCAAAGTCTAGAGGTGACAAAGACGTGAAGACATGCCACTATTGTGATAAGACAAGAAGCATTAAAAGGTTTTCCTATCTCTTTCTCTCGATAATCCTCTCTAGGGTTTCTCTAAAAGTGGCTAATGCAAAAGCTTCCTCTGTCTCTTTGTCTTATTCTTTAAATATATTTTGTGTTCTGAATAGTCCTAAGGTTTTTCCAATGTCCAAAAGGTCAAAAAAATCCCTTGAAACTTGACAAATTTGAGCATCTACGCGTCTGACTGACGTAGGCCACGACCATGGCCCGCCTTGTAGGCTATAAACGTGGGCCACATTCGAGCCTTCTGTCATGATCGTGACAACCAGGTCACGATCATAGACCATGTCCTAGGCTTCTATCGCGATTGTGGCATAACTCTAATGCTTTCAATCGTGGGTTATTTGTTTCGGCACGAATGTCTTCGAAACTTCTCCGTTCTCCGATGTTGACCCTGAAACATTAACAAATACATCAAGGTACCTCAAAAACATAATACTTAAGCTCAAAGACTTGTACTAACCTATAGAACACTTAAAACATAAATAATTAACAAACTAACGCAACCGCCCTGTAGGCCACAATCGTGGGCCACATCGAAGCCTTCTATCATTATTGTAGCAACCAGGTCACAATCATAGGCCAAGTCCTGGGCTTCTACCACGATCGTGGTATAACTCGAT
This sequence comes from Erythroxylum orinocense, assembly GCA_025531955.1. Classification (NCBI taxonomy): domain Eukaryota; kingdom Viridiplantae; phylum Streptophyta; class Magnoliopsida; order Malpighiales; family Erythroxylaceae; genus Erythroxylum; species Erythroxylum orinocense. The sequence continues at coordinate 23,732,561 of JANZLX010000008.1, forward strand.
CGTGGGCTATTTATTTCGGCTTGAATGTCTCCGAAACTTCTCCGTTCTTCGATGTTGACCCTGCAATATTAACAAACACATTAAGGTACCTCAAAAACATAATAATTAAGCTCAAAGACTTGTACTAACCCATAGAACACTTAAAACATAAATAATTAACAAACTAACACAATTCTAACCTAAACACATATTAAACGATTGAATTAACAATTAAATACATATCAAAATAAGACCTAAAACATGATGCAATTCACACTTATCAACTCAAAGTCGATACCATGCATCTTTGTTGGATATGGTGGTGATCAGTTTGGCTTCAAGCTTTATGAATTAGAGAAAGAAAAGGGGGTCAAGAAGAGTAGGGATGTGGTCTTTCAAGAGTATGAGAGAGGTTTTGATCTCCTAAGTAGAGATAATTCATCACACTGTAGCTCATCAAATGACATAGATAGATCTTCACCAATTCCTTCGACTATTAAGCAGTCTACACGTGAAGAAGATCAAATGTGTGACTAAACACACATTGGCGGTGATCAAATACAATTTGATAATGATGAGCTACATGAATGATGACAATTTGATATCAAAACTTTCATATTGCAAGTATATTGATTATAACTCGTAGTATAAAAGGTATTGTTCCCATGGGGATTAATTAGTCACCTAACAACTCGAATGCACTTTGTCTAAGGTAATCAAAGATTGAATGAAATGAATTAAATGAAATTGAAAAAACTAATAAAAATAAACAATTGAATACTTGAAACTAGTAATAAGAATAAAGTTAATTAGTGATGGAAACTTACGAATTATTATATCGTTGTTTTTTTTCCCTTTCTCTTATTGATTCAATTATGCTTAACCTTAGATATCTTAAGGTTTTGATTACCTAATCTCGAGTTCTAATCAAATAATACCTATTGAAATTGATATTAATAGAATTACAATCTCTCGATTCACAAAACTACTTTTAACTATCCCATTAGATTTGAAGCAATCCTAAGGACAATTAATTCATAAGTAAGATGTCTCTTCAATTATTTATTACTGTGATATTTGCAGGTCTATTAAGTTGCTAACTCTCATTGCACGCCTGAACATAAATAACTTGATATAATCTCTCGATTTATTACTAAGGATAAACATAAAAAATATCACAAAATATTGATATATATTAAATTAAAAAAGAATAAAGGTTAACAAAACAGTTTAAGAATAATCCCTAATATGGATTTAGAAATTCATAATCGTGTTCAACATCGTAATAATCTAAATTAACATAAAAACAAAGAAATATAAGAAGAGAAAAGAAAGAAAATAGCTGGTGTCTTAATTTGGAAGTCTAGAATTGCTCTTAATGTCTCCTCTTTAATCTCTTTAATTATATTGTGTTGCTTTCTTTTGGTTTTTTTCTTTTCTTTACATACTTCTTAGGGCTTCTGGGGTTTTTTTTTATTTCATAATTAATTTGGTTCAAAAAATAACCTTAAAAATTTAAGATAATAAAATTTTCTAGTGCTAGAAAACACTTTGTCACGATCATAAACTTTGCCTTATCCATGCTCTCTGTCAAGTTTATGCATGGAGTCACGATTATGACAAAGAGTGCATCCATGTAGCTACCTCATCATGCACAATAGTGCAATTGTGCATGATCGTGACTTCTTCCATTCTTCAAGTTCTTAATCTTTTCTTCAGTTGTCCTATTTCCACTCCCTAGCAAACACATTAAACAACTCTTGAAACATAAAATTAAGATCATATTCTTGCTCTAAAATTATCAAACACTTAAAACACATACAAACATTAACATAAACACAATTATAAGTCCTAAACACATGATTATCATCTAAGAAAGCATTTAAAAACACACTTAAACCTCTAGAAAACATACTATAATATACATCTATCAATGAACCACATCTAGATAATGTCGTATATGAATCCATTAAGGATAATGAGCAAGGGGAGCAATTGGATCCAAAAGCTAATGAAACACAGGTTCGAAGGTTGACAAAGGAGAAAAGGCCTTCTATAAGGTATCCAAGTTTTGAATACTTATTACTTATTACAGGTGGTTACATCTTGTGAAGAAAAAAAATTTTCTAGCTTGTAGCTATGAAAGAAGAGATGGATTCTTTGAAGAAGAAAAATACATACAAGCTTGTAAAGCTTCTAAAAGATAAAAAGGGATTGAAGAATAAATGCACGTTCAAGATAAAGAGAAATGACAACAAGATGGTAAGGCACTAGGAAAGGCTAGTAGTGAAAGGATTTAGTCAAAAGAAGGGTATTAACTTTGATGAATTCTTTTCACCAGTTGTCAAGATGACCTCAACTTGTACAATTATGGGTCTAACTTCCTGTTTGGATCTTAGACTCAAATAGCTAGATGTTAAAACAACCTTCTTGCATGGAGATTTGGAAAAGGAGATATACATAGAGTAGTTAGAAGGTTTCAAAGATAAAGGCAAGAAAAATCTTGTCTACAAGTTGAAGAAATGTCTATATAGCTTAAAACAAGCTCCAATGCAGTGATATCGAAAGTTTGATTCCTTTATGATTAGTCATGGTTACAAACAAACTTATGTCGATGCTTGTATGTATTTTAAGAGGTTCTCAAGTGAACACTTCATCAATCTTCTTATTTATATTGATAATATGTTGATTGTGGGTTAAGTCATTGGTAAAATCCAAAAGTTGACGGAGGGCTTGCCCAAATCTTTTGTTATGAAAGATTTGGGACCTGCAAAGTAGATTTTAAGCATATAGATAACTTGAGATAGGAAGGATAAAGTGATTGTTAGGACAAATATATTGAACTAATGCTAGAATGGTTTAACATACAGTATGTTGAGCCAGTTAGCACGCCACTGACATCTCACTTCAAGCTATGTAAACATACATGTCCTTTAACAGCAAAGGAGAAATATGTTATGTCCTCTATTCCATGCTCATTTGTAGTAGGATCTTTGATGTATTCAATGATGTTCACAAGGTCAGATGTTGCTCATTCTATTATGATGGTGAGCAGATTCTTGTCAAATCCAAGGAAGGTTCATCAGGAAGCAGTGAAATGGATTCTAAGATACTTGACAGGCACATTGAAGTGGAGTTTATGCTTTGGTGATGGTAAGCTAACTCTAGAAGGTTTTACGGATACAAAAATGGTTGGAGATCTTGATGGAAGAAAATTCACTTTAGGTTTTCTATTCAAGTTTATAGGGGGAGTCATCTCATGGCAATCCAAGCTACTTAAGTGTGTGGTTTTATGTACAAATGAAGTATGTAGCTACAGTGGAAGCTTGTCAAGAGATTTTCTAACTAAAATGGTTACCTCAAGAATTGGATGTGAAGCAAGAAGACTATATAGTATTTGGTGATAGTTAAAGTGCTATTGACTTAAGCAAAGTTACTATGCATCAATTACTTTAACAAAAATACTATGTATAAATCTCGTACAAAGCACATATGTATAAATCCCGTATAAAGCACACAACTTCAAATATCATTGGTTGAGATTTGTGATAGAAGACCAACAATTAATGTTGAAGAAGGTTTATACGGATTTGAATGGTGTTGATATGCCAACTAAAGTTGTAATCTTGTCGGGATATATCTCAAGTAAATGATAGAGAATATCATGTCTTCCCCATATTTGAGTTGCAGGTGGAGATTGTTGAGTTCCCAATCCTATTTTGAGACTTTCGATGATTGTAGACGACTTTATGATTCATGTGAATGACAAATAATTGAAGACAAGATGGAATAATCTCTTTTGAGAAGATACACGACCTTTTAGAGTGTTGCACGCCCGTGTCTTGACTTATACGACCATATAGATCAACCGCGTATGTCTTTGTAAATGTGTAAAGAAAGTGAGTGGAGGCAAAGACATACACGGTCTTATACACTATTGTGTGAAGATACACGACTATGTAACTCTCTACAACCGTGTAAGTTTGTAACTATGGTGGTACTGAAAGATATACAATTACTTACATGGTCGTATAACTGATCGTATAAGTTGCAAAAAATTTTATTTCATAATATAAATGAGAAAAAGATGTAGGTTTTTTATAAGAAGTACATCCACAATGTCCAAAAGTAAGGAAAAATAGAGAGAAGACAAAGTGTGTTATATTCTTATCCTTGTTTGATTGTTTTAAAGATTGATTTGAGTGATTCTTGATGATAATATCAACTTTGGTTTCAATCTTGAAATTTAGTAAGACAACTTATTTTCAAGGGGTGAGAGATCAACTTTTTTCCATAAATCTCTCTTAAGTTTAGTAGATTTATTTGTTGGTTTGCCCCATGATTTTTTCCTTTACGTTGGAGGATTTTTCACGTAAATCTTGATATATTTAAAGTTTCTTATTCTCGTATTGTTTTACTGCAACAACTTAAAGAGTTCTTTTTTATCATTTATATTGATTGATCTTTTATAGAGTTATATGTTGTTTGTCTCCCAACACATTGTTCATCAAATTTTATTTTTTGCTCTTACGCAATAACTAAATATGAGAAATATGAGAAGTTAGAAATACACCAGAGAACTCACAAGTATGGAACTTTATATAACTTAACCCCTCGGCCAGGACCATCAAGAAAGGATATATATATATATATGTATAGTTTTTCTGCTTTCACTTAGTTAAGATATTCCTTAATTTAAGATCACAAATTATTGATCAATTATACTGCCTCGTAAACACAGCTTCTACCATAGAAATTTCAAACAAAGAGGGTCGATTTCAATGCTTGCACGTGAGAGCTTATACAACTTCACAGTGAATCTTTTTTTAAGAAATTTTTAATCTCTCGTTCCTCCTGCCAATTTACTTGTTTGGATTAATATCTTTCGCGGAGTTTGCAAATATTCCTATAATAATCTCATATGTTCCCGACCAATGACAACTACTTTGATTGGAATATCTTTTGGGATCAATTTGGCTAGAGTTCAGATCTTCTGTCTAATATTATGGTGTCTTATTGTGTCCAATAAATCTTAATCATTTATTTACGTGGGTCTCGCATATGACTCATGTAGAGCTCACAAAATAAATAACTGAAATTTCATAAAATAGAGTAAAACTGGACAAAAGATCTGGATTCACGGTCAGGCCACTAAAGTCATACACGTAAAGGCTATCAGAGTCTTCGCAGCTTTTGGGAAACTCTCTTGAAATGCGGTTCAAAAAGCTGAACAAAAGTTGCCCAACAAGAAGAACAACTCTTTAGGGGGGAAGCAGAAGCATTTCAACGTTATGCATATTATACATAGCAGATTTTAGATAACAGAATTTTTATTGAATTAGATTAGTAGAATTGAAACGCTCCTCGTAAAAGAAAGACATTTTTTCAAAACCAACATACTTATTATACATGTTACAGATAGATATTAGGAGCAAAGCTGCTTTTAACAACCATCCATGAAATTTAGTAAGTTGTTTAAGATGTTTATAGTGATGCGGTCACTCGTTCTTGATTATTTCTTTCGTTTTAAAACCTTTTATTGTATTCAATTATCATATACGAATTTAGTATGCTCTCAGCAACATATTCCTCAGTGATTTCAAGTACTTGTTTATGCCAATGCCTTTTTTTTTCGGTATAGACCAGAGTATCTACCGACGAATTCAATGACTAATCCCCTTACTAATTTGTAGGCATCTCACAGAATGAGACAACAGCTCAAAGAATTTAAGGTTACTTCATACCTAAAGTCAATGATTAAACCCGTAACCTTTTAATTAAAGATAGATGAGTCCCTTCCACTCAATCATACTCCTTACAGTAACTATGCCTATGCCTATGGCTGCGCCTACGCGAAATGACATGAAGTCCTGGCGTTGTTAGCAGAATTCTTAACCGTTAGGTTTACCAGCCACTTTAATTAAAGGGTGGGCCAAGTTCAAAAACCCATGCTGCAGTCACGTACCCAAAACACCCCTGCATTTGACTTTAGCACACGCCCGAAAGCAAGGACCCTTACCAGCCTGTCAGTCCCTTTTTCTTCCCCACCTTAAGGATGTGGAGCTAACGCAATATCACTTCGTCACCATATGCATGCACGATTTCTCCCTCTTTTGTCCTGTTTTCTCCTTTCTTTTGTATTGTGTGTCTTTTCTTCTCCTGTCATTTTCTAGACAATGTTCCGTTTCCTTGTCATCCATTCGCATATATATGCTTCTTGTGGCTTACGGCCTGGTTTAAGTGTCCTACTAAAACTTGTGGTTCTGGAGTTGTCACTAAAATTTGATGGCTTTTTTTTCAAATTATGGAGCATTGATGTATGGAAATAGTTTTTAATGAAAAAGTTGGATGGCTTTGTGCTTCCAAAATATGGCTGAGAGGCTTTGTATCAGTTGATCACATACCTGGCGTATCTATTTTGTACAAATGTGTTTCTTAAAGGACTGGAATCATTGGAATGTCCCATTTTTTTTTCTTTTTGAACATTGCTCCTTTTTCTTTCTGTTCCCTTTTACCAAATGTTGCTTGCTATCTTATTCTTATAGCAACTAGCAAAGAAGCTATTTAAGCTGCAATTCCGGTATGATCTTTGCTCATATTTGCAAAGATATTTGAATGTACTACCAATCTTTACGTATTTATTCCTTGTAACCTACTTCTCTATTATCATGTCACAACCTCTCTACAATGTAGGGGTAAGGCTGCGTACTATCAGGCCCCCCATACCCTGCTTCAGTGCGAGACTTCGGGGTATGATGATGATGATGATGATGATGAATCAATTTCCTCTTTCTCAATAGTCTCACAAGTTTCTCAATCGGGAATGGGCTAGGGTGAGATCTGGCGAAGGTGTCAACTTTCTTATCCCTCTCTTCTGCTCTTTCTATGTTCGCACTCAATGGAGCTTGTCTTAGGTGAGTCTTGTCGTTGGCTGTTCTTCGATTCTTAGCAATTTAGGGCAATCTAACCTTATTCCCGTAACTCTCCAGACATTGCTGACCAAAGGAATGAGCGATGTGCTCTAAGGGAGTCTCTCTCAGGTACATATCTCGATTATTTTGCTATTTTATGCTATTTGATTTCATTGTAACTCAGCTTTTGATAGAGGGATAGCTATACCGAGAGTTGAGAAGGGAGTACTGCTCTACTTTTAATAGGTGAGTCATGAACTCCTCTTCCTTGTTTTTGTTTGCAGAGGCATGATTTGTCATTAATATCTTGAATGATGAATGCTGGAATAGTAGATAAAGAACTCTGGTTTAGCATTACTGAGAAATTAGGAGCGGGGACTAGATTGTTCATGTGAGAGCTATTCCTCTGTTACAGTGGGAGTTCAACTGATTTGTAATCAGTTGTTCTCTTATGCTAGCTATAATAATCTCAATAATAGAGGATAGGGAAGTAGATTTTTGTTCAAATCTTCTGTAGTTTCTCTCTTTCCAAATTTCTTGAGTTTATGTGGCCACTGAGATTAGAATCACTGCTCTGTCAAATTTTGACACCAGTAGATTGGGTAACTCTAGAAGTATTTCATAAAGATTGTTCGAAATTGGATCATCAGTACTTAGTCTTAAGATTTTGACCCATATTTCTTTGGAGTAATCACACCTAAAGAAAAGATGGTCTCTAGTCTCTTCCTTTAGATTACAGAGGATGCATATCTTTGAGGAGGATAGGAATTGTAGCCTATCCATTGTGCTAAGTCTGTTCAACATTGCTAAGTCTCCCTGAAAATGTCTCTTTTGATGAGCTTATCCATCTCGATGAGAAGGTAAAGGTGAGCCTTTTTCATTTTCTCTCTAAAGATATGATTTTTACTTGTTTTGGGTCTTTGGAATGTGTATTGTTGTGGCGAAATGTGTTGACAAATTGATACGTTTCAACGTTTTCTATACCAAATTCAACTTTTGATTCTCCTGGAAATTTGAGGTCGAAGCTGCTCTGTTTATCTTTTGAAGTATTCCGAATAAGGTTTGATTGACATCTCGTGTTATCTATGTGAAAAATCAATAGACTGTTGTCCGGGCTATGTTTGCTAATATTGCTGTATTAAGTTACATAAGCAGTGCGCAAATTAGTCCTTCCAAACAAAACACCTCCTCGTGAACATAACCCTCTCACTATCATGGGACCAGAATCTGGCAATGGGTATATGTGTAATGGATGTTGTCTAATATACCACATCTATGAAATCATTTACTAATGTGAAGAATGCAGTTTTATACTCAACATGAAATGTGCTTCAACGATTTCTTCCATTGATCACCATTGCCAAAAACCAAATAATAATGGGAGTGAAGATACAATATTCAATTTCAGCCACAGGCTTATTCCCAGAGAATGAGAGTGGGGGAATCAAAGTCAACAGTAACTTGGAAGAAATGTTCAGGGTGTTTTAGTTCAGGGTAGCAATACACGGAAGCCACTTCCAGGTATTATCCCAGGAAAGAAAAAGCAAAAAGCATTGAACCATGTTGCTAGTGGTCGAGCAGTGGTTCCACTACAAACCCTCTCTGGAACTGTCAAACAGTTGCATGTCTTTAGTCTTTCTTCACTTGGACTTGGTTGATTTCCATTATCAGTTAAGGAATTTTAACTTTTTGTTAGGCACGTGTTAATTAATCGAGCAGATCTTTTCAGTACTGAATGGAGTGGTTTGCTGTTTTTGTTTCCCTAATTGTACTCTGGATTGCTTCATTGTGTAAAATTCTCCACACATCAACCAATAAAGGTGAATAAAATTCTCATTGTTTGTGTTGCTTCCTTCTGTTTTTTTGTGATTGGACATCATTTTTGCCTCTTCAATATCAGGTGGAGCTCTCATCAACAAAAATGTGCTGCTTGTTATTGCCCACCCTGACGATGAATCCATGTAAGTGTTTGTGTTTTATTCTCTTTTCTACATGGAAATTTTCTAAATCTAGACAGAAGCTACTTTGCAGGTTCTTTTCTCCAACAATAAGCTTTCTGATTTCAAGAGGCAATAATCTTCACATATTATGTTTGTCTATTGGTACTTGAGCTGATTCAACATTCCTTTCTTTTCGGATTAACACAATAATACATGTTAAAAGGTAATAATTACGTTTAGTTGTTGAACTCCGTTACCTAGGTGATGCAGATGGTTTGGGAAACACTAGAAAAGATGAGCTTTGCCGGGCTTGTACGGTTCTACAGGTGATTAGAGATACGCATCAGAAATGTTTATGGTCTAAGATATGCATCTCATAGTTAAATTATCACAATATATCTGACATTGCAATCATCATGGTGAAAAATGTGTAAAATTTGTGACCTTTAAGAGACCAACAAGATCTAAAAGTTACTTAAAATTTATTGTCATACTAATGGCCTGGGTCTATCTGTGTAATGCATTACTTTGTATTTGCAGGTTCCACTACAACAAGTGAAGGTTCTAAACCATCCAGAGTTGCAGGTTGTATTCCAATCAACCTTCTATACCTTTGTGTTATTAATTCTTGCCTTCAATAATTTTATAAGATATGATTATGTAGGATGGTTTTGGTCTAGTTTGGGATCATAATTTACTGGCTCAGATCATTGAAGAAGAGGTATCTGCTAATGAAATCAACATGGTAAGATATTTTTCTTCTTTAATAATCATATTTAGCTTTCTACGGACGATTTGAATTTGTAAATGATTGGCTTATGAGAGAGGAGGGATGTACTCTTCAGAATTAGCATGTGAGGGTTGTTAACTTTTGTGCTTGTTGGTTTCATGAATAATTGTATTCATACTTACCTTGTTTTCTTTTCAGATTATCACTTTTGATAAGTATGGTGTTTCAGGTCATTGTAATCATAGGGATGTGCATTATGGTGTGCGGTAAGTTGATGACTGAATTTCATTTACTTCATACATGAAATGGGATTTACCTGATCCTAGCCTTTGTATGTATCTTTTAATGTCTAAACAAAAGAATAGGATCACTATAGAACACAAAATTTTAAATAATAACTGAACTTGGAGGTATGTTATTTTCTCAAACCTGTAAGAAAGGACCTTCCGGATAGAGTTTCTTGGATCCACCATTCTTGTTCACATTATCATACGAGTGAAAGAGGTCAAGAGGTCTCTAGTATTGTTGTTAGAGTCGGACTTAAGAAAAAGATTGTGCAACGAAAAGCCATAAACTTGGGCACAATAGAATTTTCGTACTCTGACATACGGTTATATGGCTTAGTGTCACCTTTTATAGTGTTTTATTCCTATTACAATTGGATTGTTTTTTGGCTCAAAGTTTTTAGTGATTAATGTATTTATTCTAGTTATTTAGAGCTCAACAGGAGAAGAGCTTCTGCTGAAAACTTGATTGCTTAAAGAATGTTTCACATGTCAATTTTCCAAATTGCATTACCACAATTAATTGTGATGCATATATGGTGATGATATCACCTTTGTACAACTCTTATTTATTAATCTGATAAAAGTTCTAATAAGGGCACAACTCATGTATCTTTGACAAAACTAAAACATGTTCTGAGATTTTCTGCGTGCTGTTAATTCTCTTCTTACTGTGTTGTGTAAGCAGCAAAGTCATGCACCATATTCCACAAAGAAGCATTGAAGCCTGGGAGCTAGTAAGTTCTCTTGTTCTTCTACTGCATTTTCTTTTCATTTCCTTGTAAAGGCTTAATTTAATGCATAGGATGCTGTGGAATATATTTCCTCAAGATATGATTTCCAGCAGAACAAATAGAATGTTTTGCCCCTATTTCATCCTTCTTTAGTATTTCTTTATACAAGACTCCAGTTCAAACCACGCTGCCGTCAGTTATTGTGGATTTTGGGATTTGTTATAATTTGTTCGTATTGTGTATGAGGGGGCATATTAGAATAACATTTGAATCACTCTAGCCTCAACCAATAATTTAGGTTTTTGAATTAAGTGCCTTCTGTAAATGAAAAATAGGAAATGAAATTTCCATATTGGATAGCTGGGCCTATAAAATTTTGGGAGATTATATAATTGTTTTCCTATGGAACCTTTTAAAATTATTCTAAGAATCAATCTTGTGATTAGAAAAACAAGATTTGAATTAAATTCAACGTTATCCTTCTAGTATTCCTGCTGATATCATGATATTCGATCAAACAGAACATCTCATGAGTTGTGTCGTGGTGCCATTTGTACTCTCAGAAACTAGTGTACAATATTGTGTTTAGCTAATATAGGTAGTATAGTGTATAGTGTCTTGTGCTATTGATCTTACATAGATTTCTATGAAGACCTAGTGAAAGACCCCATATTTCACCCTGCATAACAAAATCACTCTTGGTTTTCAAGAACTTAATTGGCCTTTTCAATTTGTTTCACTAGAGTAATTGATGCGGATGAGTCTATCATGGTCATAGAGATCACTTTTTGTAGTGTATATAAATATGGTGATTTTTGATATTTTCTAATTCCTCTTTATTGTTTATCTTTTCTTTTGCTAATTGATAAGTAGGTGGACTTAAAGTTGATGAATTGAATGTAATGTTCCTGCGTTTTCTTGTCAAAGCAAGAGTCAATTCTGGATATTTCTTGATTAAGAGTGATTGTCGTTTACTTAACTTGACTGGCCATTTATTTGCCTTTTTTTTTAACGTTTTCCATTGCTTCATTAGGTCAGTATCAATATTTTACGCAAGTATAGTGGACCTGTTGATATTTGGCTGTCAATGTTGTTTGCTATTACATCCAAGGGAACACATTGCTTGCAAAATGAGCATACTTCTAGGAGCTTCCACGCAATGGCAGCACACTCAAGCCAATGGGTTTGGTATGTAGTTCTGAAAGAATGGAGAGGGAACAATTGTCAACCTTCCCATATTGTTTTTGTAGAGCTTTAGATTTTGGAAGAGCAGCTGTGAAGCTTTTAGTCTTCATTTGTCGCGACTACTTCTCGGTTGAATCTCACTTTTCGGTGACTAATTACTGCAGGTTTCGCAAGCTTTTTGTATCACTTTCCAGCTACACTTACGTGAATTCACTGAGGAAGATTAACTATGGAGTTTGAGGGATATTTTAAATAATCTATCAGTTCCGTCTGCTTTCAATCTTATTTTGGTAATTTTCTATCTGTTGAAACCTACTGTTTTATCAAATCACAATTTAAGGATCACCACCGCTAATTCTTTGGTCTGTCGTCTGACCAGTTGCTGATGGGCAGTTTTGACCAACGAATCTCTTGCAAGACCATTAGTGGCATGTGTCCCTTCTTCCACTGCGCATTTGGTGTTGAGCAGTTCCATGATACGACTTTTATGGATCGTTGTTAGCAACATTTCATGCGTTGGTCTGACCAATATTTCTCCAGTTGCTACGAAATTTATTGGCTTGTGCATGTCGTACATATACATACACACCGCTAATGCTTTGGTCTGCCTGATTCTTTTTGCTTCGGTCTATATGTATGCTCTATTGCAGTTTACATTATTAAAATTTGTAAATTAATAGGTTTGAGATAATTTTTAAATTTGCTTAGCTCCAAATCCAAACTTCTTCCATATGCAAAATATTTACATAACAGTGTCATTTTGTATATTGTTTAAAATGATTTCAAAGTTTCAACTCATCTACATAGTTCATCCCAGCTATTCTCCTTCGCCGTCAAATTTTAATTCCATCAGACTTTATGTTGAGTGAATTCTTAACGAATTTGGATTTTTTATGTTGAATTATTCGAACATGATTAAATCTTGGGTTACGAGACCACACAAATCACATCAATGAGCAACATGAAATGGCAATAACACATTTTTTGGGTTCAGTATTTTTGAATTTGATCCAGTTCGGTCAAACTTGGAATCCAGAGAGACTTATCAAATTTGGGTTTATGAATTATTTCTGTACGATTGAGCTTTTGGTTACTCGAAATTTGATGAAATTCTGAATTATATCACATAACATGAATTCATGTTAGGGATAATATTGAAAATTTTGAATCTATAAAAATAGAATAATAAAAATTTTAAAAGAAAGATGAAAAATATAAATTAGAACCAAACAATGGATTGTGTTTGTTATTAAGATTATTAGTTTTTAAAAGAGGACCAGTTTTGAAGCAACTGATAATATTACTCCTTTGTGATCAAAATGTTACAGGTTTGAGTCACGGAAATAACTTCTTTGTAAAATACAAAGAGAAGACTACGTATAATTGATGTCTCTCTCTCAATTCTCGCAAAACGGGAAACTTTTTGTTGTATTATTAGTTCTTAAAAGTAAAAATCTTAGTTTTAAGTGTTAGATTTTTTATGTTAATTGAATGAATATGATTTTCTCCCTTCTGTAAGGGAGTAAAGCATATAAATGTAAACAAAACTTAATAATAAATGCAAAATATTTTTCACATAATACGTATTTCAAAATCTCGATCATTTTTATTGTAAAACCTAGAATTTGATATATCATAGCAAATACTACATCATAAATTTAGTGATAAATTAAATTACAATAAATAAAGATGAATTTTTTATTAATTTGAATTTTAAATGCTAATATAACAATAAATCTAAATTAAGATTCCATTACTTTTACTTATATATATGTATAAAAATGTTAAATTATTTTGATAAAATGAATGGATTTTATTAACTCAAGCTGAGCTAAAGAAAGTATAATGACAAGAGAACAAGTTTGACATTAAGCCATATAGATCTTACAAAACATATATTCCAACTCAACTACAATTCGCAAGCATTAGATCTTCCATAGACTTTTCATTCTTTGATTGATTTTGGATTGAGTATTATGAGCTAGTAAAATTTCCTTGGTCTAGTTGATAATGGAGCCCCCAACATTAGAGCATCCCTCTCTACTCCTATGTATAATCTATTGTTTCTTTCCCTCCAGATTGAGTAAATGGTACAACAAAAAGTAAATTTCATAATGATCCCATCCTTCTTCAAGTGTTTATACATTCTACTTGCCTATTGGATTATAATTACCCATGTATTCTATGAGCAACAGATTTGCATTATATTTTGGATTTGATTCCTAATAGTTTGGAAGTAATTGCATAAAAAATAGACGTGGAACTGTTTCAATATCATTTCTACATAAGAGACACATTGAACTAAAGCTTCCACACCATCTGTCTTTGATTTTCAGCTAATTTTTAACAACTAACGAACTAATTATTGCTACCTTAGGGGACAGAGCTTTCTTTCATACTAGCTCATACTAGGAAAACTTAGGTTGAGCAGCTTTGAATAGCTTATAGCATGAAGCGTTGCTAAATTCAAGGGTACAATTATCATTCCAAATAGGTCTGTCTTCTCCTTCCTCTGGTTGATAGTTTGGAAGTCCAAAAAAACCTACCAACCCTTTAAAATCACATCCCCAATCTCCATTTTGTATCATGTTACTTACCTTAGCCTTAATTGGAATCCTTAAACTCAAATAAAGCATTTAACTCCTCCTAAAGAGAGGGCTAAGTTCCATCCAATTATCAAACCAAGGTTAGGTTGATTCCCCATTGCCAATTTGCATCTTTATCTAAGGATAAACTTAACCCCTTAAGTTGAGCATCTGCCTAAAAATCTAGGAATTTTCTTTGCTAATCTCAAACTGCCATAAACTTCTTTCCTTAAAGTAATATTTATTGATCCATTTCAATTGAAGGGTTTCTTCATCCTTAAAAAGGCTCCAAATTCTCTTAGTAAGTAACCCTTTCTACGTTGTCATAAGAGGGATTAGCCCAATACCTCTTTCCTCCTTCTTAAGGCAGAGCTCCTTCCACCTAACGTTGGCCCCTTTGGTAATCCAATATGTATGTATATTCCTCAACACTGAGGAAATCAGTTGCAGTCTGCCAGCTATGGATAAACATCTATCCTGCCAGGAGTTAATTTTATCTTGAACTTGTCAAAGAGAGGTAATAAATCAACAAACTTGGGTTTATTTGATAGGAACCCCCAAATATTTAAAAAGAGGGGTTTACATAACAAGGCATGTCAATCTACTAATCTCCTCTATATTTTGTATTTCAAAGGAAACATATATGCAGCTCTTATCAAAATTGATCTTTAGACTTGAAAATTTAGTGATCTAATGCTGTTTTGTCAGCCCCATAAGACAGCATTAGATCATCTACAAATGTAAGATGATTGAGTTTCAGCTCCTTGCATTTATGGTGATTTATGAATCTGGAATTTTCACCAGAGAATGCCTGCAACATTCTGGAAAAATTTTCAATTGCTAAAGAGAATGAGTAAGGGGATAAAAGATCCCCTTCCCTAATTCCTTTAAAATTTTTGAAAAAATTGGAGGGATTATCATTAAGCAAAAGGTTGAAGTTGATAGAAGAGATGCAAGCTCTGATCCATTGAAAAAATTGAGTTGGGAATTCAAATGCTTGAAGACAACTAAAGAGGAAGTTCCAATTGATAATGTCAATTGCTTTATAGAGACCAATTTTGATGGTGTAACTATTAATATCTCATTTAGAGGTTTAGTTTTTCATAAGCTTTTGGACAATCAAAATATTGTCCCCAATGGATCTACCCTACAAAAAGGCACTCTGAGATAAAGAGATTAGTGAATTAAGTGATCCTTTGAGTCTGTGGCAAGAATTTATTAGATTATTTTTTAGAAAATGTCCAATAGGGGGTAGGGTGATAATCCTTCAAGCTTGAGGGATTTTAAGTCATAGAGATGAGACAAATATAATTGTTATTATCTCCTTTAGTGATTTGTAAAAGGAGAAGGACTCCTACACTGTTTCTACCATTAACTCTCTAGTAATATGCTAAGTTTCCTAAAGAAGTGGGTTGTGAAACCATCAAGGTCCAGTGCCTCAAATGGATTGAGACTGAACAAGATTTCTATGATTTCATGTATAAAGATAAGGCTAATCAAGTAATCCTTCATCTGTTGACTGATCTTTTCTTGAACTGATTAGGAAATATCCTTAACACTATTATTCTCCAGACCTGAAGTTCCTAATGACTCTGTGAAGTATTTTAAAGCAATGTTTGCAACGCTTTCTTGATCTGTACACCTTATTCGCCTTTCCTCATATAACATTGTAATTTTATTAATATTTTTAAGCCAAGATAGAGTGAAAATTAATTTTGAATTGATATCCCTTTCCTTCAGCTAACTCTCTTTAGCCTTTTTACTTCAAATTGGAGTTATGATAACTTAAAGAAGAATTAAACTCCTTCGAGCATATAACTTCCTGGTATTTTAGTATAGGATCAAGGGGATGATTATAACACTCCAATCAAGCTTTTTTTTTTAATTTCTTCTTGGCAAGTTGTAAAGCTACTTGAGAATTTATCGTAGTTTCATATGAAAGAGTTTTAAATCTTTCTTAGGAAAATAAACTTACCTTGTATATTCTAAGGACCTAAATCCATAATCCTTTATGCCATTTCTTCTAAGGAGAAGCAAAAAAATGAATAGTTCATCTTCAATAATCATAGTGTTTTTTACCCCCTATCTCTTCCAGTTCAGGTTCACACAATATTGGACACTAGGGAAAACCAATCTTTTATGTAGGAAGTAACCTATTAGGGAAGCTTTCCATTTAGTCACTCCTTTCATCAATACCTATGGTATATGAGAGACAGGTCTCTCCTTATTTAATGTGTTGGACCCCAAAACTTTTCTTGGAAGTTAGAATTTTAGTATGTGATATGTTGGAAGTTAAAAGCTGGAAAATGTATATGTTCATTGAGTATGCTTCAGTTTTTTAGCCATAACTTTTGCTCTAGTTATCCAAATTAGACGATTCTTGATTTGGATTAAACTAGAGAGATAAGGTACAAATTGTTTAATGAAATTGAGTTTTGATTCAGTCCCTAAGAGACCAATTCTTGGATGGAAGTCAAGCGCAGGATAATATTTTAGTATAAGAACAGTCTGGAAATGTTTTGGTGTATAACTTTTGGAATATGGAACTAAATTGAATGATTTTAGATGTCATTAGAAAATTAAGACAATGAGGAACATTTCTCTAGAAGGAAGTGCAAACAAATTCCTTCAATTGCATTATTAAAAAGGGTCTTGATTTTGGAAGAAGCTAAGCATGATTTAAATAAATTTTGAGGTATTGATAAATTAATTATTCTATTTTTGTGGAATTAATTAGCATGCTAATGGGATTTAATTGGCATGTTAATTTGAGTAAGGCTATATGACATGGATTAAATTGAATTAAGGTGGTAACTTATGCATGACGGCAAAATTGGAAGACCACTTAAGCTTTTAAGGTTACAAGGCTTATTAGTAAGGGCAATATGGACTTTTAGCATCATTAGTGGTATAAGAAGAAGAGAGGCACGAAAATTAGAAGGAAAAATTGAAAGAAAAGAGAGAAGAGAGGGAGAGTCGGTGGAGAGGAAGGAGAAAGAAGAAAGAAGAGCTAGGTTTCGATTTTTCATAGTCTTCAAGAGGAATTTTCAAGTTGTTCAAGAAGGGAAAAACGTGGAAGAAGATGAGAGCTCCCATATGAGCCAACAAAATCTTTATTTGGTGAAGATCCAAAGTAAGTGGGATTTTACATCTTTGGATTTTGTTGAGGGTTTTGGGTTTAGATAGCTTAGAAATGTATGGGTTTAAGTT
>JANZLX010000008.1:23832421-23847081 GCA_025531955.1 Erythroxylum orinocense
CAACTTCCATGAAGGACAGAAAAATCAATTTGGCCTCTAAGGGAGTCAAAAATCCACTCAAAGTTTCAGTCCACTAACACTCTTCCCAAACAGTAACAACAACTTGTAAACATCATAACTTCCTATTTCTTAGCCCAAAATTTCTATACTTTACATCAATGGAAAGATCAAAACATAATCTAAAACTTTTATAAAGCACTTAAAGGCAATTTCAACCTCTAACTAGGTCAATTTTTCAATCAAAGTTTTTGCCTTGTTAAAAATCACCTAAACAATATCCAAACTTTCAAATTTCACATCTTCCCAATTACCACATCCAAAAATTGCATACTTTATAGAGTTGGAAAGATTGAAAGACAAGCTACAACTTTCATGTAGACCACTTACTCCAATTCAAACCACATCAAAATAACGATTGGTCTCAAAGCAGTACAACTAAATATACCCTTATGGACATTTTCACAAAACAAAGCAAAATAATACATAACTTTGACTGATCATAACTTTAACTCCTAATATCGAAAAATATCAAACTTTATGGCGACTGAAAGCTCTCAACAGAAATTACAAATTTCATGAAAATTATTTTTTCAAATTCAGTCTAAATCAAAAAGTCAACTCTCTACTCCAAAAAGTCAAACTTTCTAAATTCTTCATATTCTCTCACTTTTTCTCTTTATTTCTTGATTTTCAACTTCTATTTCAATCAACTCATTCATTTTACTCTCATAACCCATACAAATCTACTCAAATATCAAAGCCATCAAAACTAATCGATTCTTTTTTTGTTAATTTTCTTAAAGCACAATTTTATCTATAACACTATACATATACAAAAACGCTCATTCAAGTACATTTAATATTTCTAAATTTCACAAAAAATCAGGGTCTTACACATCTACATCTCGAAAAATTCGGTCTTCCACGAGAGGAAGAAACATTTAGAGACCGATCTTCATCTGGTTTGTGACTACGTGAACTTAGGGTTCCTTGAGTTGAAGCACATGAACACTACTCAGCAACTCACTGACCTATTTACGAAAGCCCTTCCCGCACGCGTGTGTTTGGGGTCTTGTTAGTCAAGTCGGGGTTGTTGGTTTTCAACCAAACCACCGACTTGAAGGGGGTGTGATAGAAGACCCAGATAAATCTATTATACTGGGCTAGTTACAAAACTATCGGCCCAATTTTTTTCTCTATGTTATTTCCATCTGCCATTGTACATAGCCATTTCCTCGCACCACAGCCTATCATTGTAGCTAGCAAAGGAATAAATACAACTGTCTGATTTGATAGTTAGTTTTCCCTTTAATTCTAGGTTTACCAACCAATAGAATAGAGTCGTTTCGTGTATAAATAATACTTTGAAAGTTTCAATACAATGATGAAAGAATACTCTTTTCTCACCTACAACTATTCTCTACTTTGTTTTACAAGGATTAATTCATAATTATAATTAAAGTTTGACTTTAGTTGTAATTTTAATAAAATCCAAGAATATGAAAAATAAGATTTTTCATATAAAATGAAAAGTTAGAAAAAAAATGGTGGCTATCACTTCTTACATTTTTCCTCTGAATAGATCTGTGAATACCATTAGAGACTGGTTGATTGAACGGTTTGTGGGTTGACAGATTCAAAGAAACAGAAAATTGTAACACGAAATCAAATTAGATTAGTAGAGCTTTGTAAATTTCTTGTTTTATGTTTCTAATTTAATTATGTTAAAGTTGAATCTATGGAAAATTTTTATATTATTTCTGCTACGGTAAGATTTGATCTTGCATTTTGTTTTCAGCACGTTATGTATTATAAACAGAACATTAGAACAAGTTTAAATTTAAAAGAGCATAGTTAAACTAATTCAGACCAAAGAATATTATTTTAGTAGTGCAAAACTCGATCAAATTAGCTTCTAGATCTTTGATTTGAACCCAATTTAATTTCAAGTCAAAATCAAAAGAACAGAAGGTAAGAATCTAAACCAATCCGTTGACATCCTGGGCATATTTCGTTTCTCTGTCTATAACCACGTCTCTCAAACTTTTTTGTTTCTCTGTATATGATTCATAATGATCATAATAAATAATTATTAAACTATATCATTATTTTTTAGTTTTTGAAAGTTGTGTTAAAACTAATTGATAACAATTATATACGTGATGTCGGATTTATTCTAAAATGGATTGAATTTAATAACTAAGTGTAAAGTTTGATAAAAAATTAATTCATTATAATGACTTAAAATATTTTAATTTGTTAATTATTCTTTAATTTTAAAACCAGAGTTTTAGAAGTGTATCCCATTGTAGTTTCAGGAGTGTATTGTTATGTGATTTGAAGGTTCTATTATAGATTGTAAATTTTACTTAGACCATAAACAGACTAAAAGCACTATCAATCCATTATCTGAAGACTTCCAATCCGTTTAATGAAGGACATTCGTTAATCATTATGAAATAAAGACGATCCAGTTTTGGAGAAGCCAGCAGGTTACATAGGAACTCTTTTTCTCAGCAAAATGATGCCAAAGTCCACAAGTTCATGAGCTAAAACCTTTTGGTGCAGTATTTGGTTAAGTTTAGAATCGAATATTAAAAATCTTCCTACCCCGTTTTGTTTTCTAAAATTAATTAAAAGGATACGAAGAGGAAGATGAATTTAAAAAGCACATATATATGTATATGTGTGTGTGTATACATACATGCATGCATAAAAGTATAGTTTAGTATAGTTTGATATTCCTCTCCGCCTTCTCCGTTACCGTGAAGAGATTTAAGGAAAAGTATGGAGAGAACTTATTTGGGAAGGAACCATCTTGTCTTGGTTAGTAATGCGGACATGAAGGATGAGTGTGAGGGGGTGAGTAGTCTATTTGAAAGTCGTCGTCCGCAGTTGGAGGAGGTGGGCAAGGAGCTGGAGGTGCTCTGCTGTCTATGGAAATAGCTACTACCCCTGTAAGTTCACAATGGTTGTAAAATGGGTTAAACACATCTTTTGATATCTACAAGTCTCAAGTCTAAAACATAATTGCTTTAGGAAAACAAAACAGTGGTTGAAGAAAAGCAAATGAATAAATCGGCTACATATGGTTAACGTAGCATAATGAATGAAGAACTTAATATCTATCCTCACTTGTATTGAATCTCAGAGAAAATAATATTTTCTATTCTCACTTAGAAATGGGATTTTCATGAATCATACCAGGCCTTGAGGCGACAGCTGGGGAGGAGCAAACTACAGCAAAAGCAAAGAACCAAGCGATGACGACGAGGGAGAGGCGGGCCATGTTTCTTGACTGTTGGATTCTACAGCAGCTGTCCATTGGTGTTTATATACAGAAGGATTTTGTTTAAATCCTTTGACATTAAATAGCATATCTGATGTAAATTTGACTGTTTCTAGGACGTCGGTTATTAAATTAAATTGAGTATAATTCCATTAAAATGCGTTATTAGATCCAATTGAAGTAATTTGGTAGTTCTAATTTAATTCTATGCTTGATGATTTGTTTTATAATCCACTTGACTGATTCACCGAATGTCGCCGTGATCCTCTTACCAAGGGTAGCCCGAGTGGTTTATAATATTTATCTTTATCGCATAAATAAGGTAAATTTTTTACTTATTCTATTTAATGAGAGTTGATTTGTAGATAATATTAGCTTTAAGATATAATTTATAAACATAAAATTATTAAGGATTCATTTAAATTTTATAAAAATTTTAATGTTGAATTATTATTATTTATTTATTTTTAGGCAACTGTTATTTGAGTTTGAGATAAAAGATTAATTTAAAGGGTCCGTTTCTTTTTGTTTGATTGGATTAATTATTATATCAATACGTGAATACTTCCAATTGGCATTTATTCATTAATAGGGGAATTAAATTGTCGGATCAAGCTAGTTCCACCAGCGAAAAATATAAGTTGTTTATGCAGAGTGCCAACCAAACCCAACTATGTTTAGGTACATTTTGAACCGACTCAATGACCTGGTTGTAAATTATCACAAGCTGAATCATCCATAAAGTTCAATGAAGTACACAGGAGTTTATTCCACACATATGTAAATGACGAAGAACTAGAGAAAAAAACAGAGGAGCATAAATCAGCGTCTGCCACGGCCACCACTTTTGCTTTTTTGTGGAGGATCATGTCCTCCGTTTGCCCTTGGCAAATTGTAATCATCAAGCACCTTCAATAACCTTTCTTGGATGTCCATTGCCATCTCGTTTTCTGTACATGGAAATTCCATATAATAACAACGATTTTGCTAATAGTCAAATGTATAGCCTTTCACTAGTCTAAGGAGAAAAAAATAGCGTGCCTAATTTTTCTCCAAGGAAAAATAATAATTTATATACATTGTTCTTATTGTCCTTAACAGTTTTGGTCCACAAGCATTTTCTTGCACAATAAAAGTATGTCATTTCAATAAGAAAAATATATGCTAAGTATATGTTACTTTAACTTATTACTATGCACCTCAATCGAAGGATAACAAATGCCACACTCCATGGTTACTATTTTACGTGCATTTCATGACAGTCAAATTCAGATCACCTCTAACAGGCATAAGAGTGAAATATATTTATTTTCATTCAATTAACTAATCAACCACATACAAACAAGGCTTTGAATTTTTTTCAAGTAATTGATAAATACATGTCAGATTGTCTCTTGCAAAAAAAAAAAAAAGTTTCTGTTCATGCATTGGCATAATATATATAGATCTGAATTTCTTATATTCGTCAATACAACAGAAGGGACCTTTAACGACGAAAAATTTTGTCGCCAAAAGTTGATTTATATTTGACTTGCCAAATTTTCGTAGCAAAAAACTATAAGCATCATTTTTAGCCTATACCCAAGTGATTAACAGTGCCAGTGAGCTTGAACTCTATTTATATGAATGACTTTCTATGTGTCGTCTTTGCATTGACAACTTGTATGGTCAGTTAGCAACTGAAAAACCCTCGAGCCTTGTACTAAATCCATTCTCACTCTCTACATCTAACAAGAATTAATTGCAGAAAACATGAAGCTCTTCCTCGGGTAAACAGAGATTTAAAAGAAAAAAAAGAACTGAAGAACAATATTACCTGAAACAAATGAAATGGTGTTGCGAGCTGAAGACACGATAGCAATGGCAAGCAAGAAACAGAAGAAAAGGCGAACTCCAAAAGCCATTTCCAAATTCTGAAACCCTGCCAGTTGCTTCAATATTAAACGATTAATTGTCTCCATTTTATAGGCAGAAAGGCAGCGAATTTTGCTGCTGTACGTGCCTTGTAGCATATGATGATTGCAAGATGGGAGTTGACATTGGCCTTGTGTCGTGGCTCACACGTTCACCACATGGCTGTTGTGAGTGCATCGCAGCCGTTCAATTTTGTGTCAACGGGGTTTACCAAGAAAGGAAAGGTACTCTTTTATGTTTTGAGTCTACATGAATCATCAATATTATACGAAAGTTTTAAGGTACTTGCGAACAGAAATTTTACATGTTCATATACATATGAAAAGTCGTTGTAACGCTATGTAATATGCTCAATTAATGGAAAATCATATGCGTGATTTTGCCTCTAATAACATATTATCTAATTATTGAAAAGTTATAGTCAACATTGTTGGGAATTTAGACCTCCTGAACTCACACCCAAGGATATTTGATAGACAAAAAATATCATAAAATAATAACACAAGAGAATTTACGTGAAAAACTCTCAAATCGGAGAAAAACTACCGGCAATAAAAAAAATCCATTATGTAAAAAATTCTTATAATCACACAATTTTTTCTCTTACTCAATCTCCTAATACACCAATACATCCACAAAGAAATACCCAAGACAAACTTTTCAACTCTCACCTCAAAAGAAGAATTTAATTAGAGTCAAATTTGTCATACAAATCTTTGAGTTTGTTTTGGTGCATTAAACAAGAAGGTAGCAACCTTCTTTTATAGGCAAGAGTCTTGCCTCAATTGCTGTCCCCAACTAATATGGGACAACAAAGGAGCCAAACTCAACAATCTCCACCTTGGCGACTTTGGTTGATCACACAACCACACTCCACCTTAATGAAACGTAACTCTCAATGTAGAGAATTATTATGATTCATAGTATCATGCTCTACCATAAAAACATACCCTCTCTGAATAAACCAATTCTAAGCCTTTTACTCGGCACATGTAGAAAATAACTTTGCTGAAAAATTATGGTGCAACTTCCATTTTTGGCTTTCCTGAAAGTTCATCAGATATCGACATAAATTACACCACACCTTGCATTAATTCCAAACCAACGCCCGTGTGCAAACTTGTAGACTCGCTAACAGTAGCACATCCACTATCATAGCAACTTGGGATTAGTTGCATGCCATGAGGATGTACATGCCCCCCTTTTTAGAGAGGAAGATCATCATCTATAGAGACAATGTTAGCGACATTGTCAGTCTCTCCATTAACTGACCCAGAGCTTATTGCCGAACACACTCCATCTCTCAGACAATTTTTTGAAGCCCTATTTCCTGACATTTTTCCTATGCTCTTTTGCCTTGATGAATTTTTCCGTAGACATGAATAGGACACTAGGAAAGTTCTCAGGAAAGAGAGGTGGGTCACAACAGACACTCTTAAATACCAAGTCTTTCCTTAGCCAAAACTTTCTTAGACATGTACTACCACAATACCACACCAAAAATCCACCGCACCAAATGAACCTTTCTTAAGAAATCTTTTCTGATGTGGAAGATCAGTCAAAACTATGACCACAGAGCGTACTTAGAATTTTCAAAGAAAAACACACCTTGGCTCTGATGCCAATTGTTCGAAATTTAGACCTCCCGAACCCACACCCATGGATATTTGATAGATAAAAATATCAGAAAATAATAACACGAGAGAATTTGCATGGAAAACTCCCAAACCGAAGAAAAACTACGGGCAACAAGAAAAAAATCCACTATGTGAAAATTCTTACAATCACACAATTTTTCCTCTCACCCATTCCACTAATACACAAATACACCTACAAAGAAATACCTAAGACAAACTCTACAACCCTCACCTCAAAAGAGGAATTTAACTAGAGTCAAATTTGTCATACAAATCTTTGACTTTGTTTTAGTGCATTAAAGAAGAAGGTAGCAACCTCCTTATATAGGCAAGAGTCTTGCCTCAATTATTGTCCCCAACCAATATGGGACAACAAAGGAACCTAACTCAACAAACATAAGCTGCATCTAGCCGATGAGAGTTAATCATTTTGACCTATATCTTTTAGAATTTGTGTTGTTCACTTGCTAGATTATGAAATAATGGTACTGAATTTTTATGTTTTGAAAATCGACCGGATTAGAGCAGGTTCGTAGCTAAATAGGACTGAGAGATTAGTAATAAACACACAAATTTTACGTGAAAAAACCCTCAAATTAGGGTAAAAACCATGGTTAAGGATAGAAGACTTTTACTACTGAGAAAACTGAAGAATTACAAGGAAAAACCAGACTAAAAAACACTGAATATTTTTTCGTTTCTCTATTTCTTTTTTTTCTCTCTCACCTCACTCCCTCTTTTTCTCTGCTTATTTGCTTGCTCTTCGTGCTACTCCTGCCTTTTTAAAGGCAGGAGTGTATTGGCTGTGTTAGGCCTGGTAGGCATTGAATTCGATGCCTACCAGTCAAAATTATTGATAGCAACCACAGTTGTTGACAATTCTCCCACTTGAAGATTTGATTAAGTGTCAATCAGATCTTCACACTATTCTTTCTACCTTCCCTCTTCATGCTGCTTATGTCTCTGTTAGGTCGCACGAGGATCGACACCACAAAAATTTGTCACCATTGATTGCTTTTGTTATAAAATCTGCCAGATTCTCCTTTGTATGAATTTTATGCATGTCTACCATTCCTTCTTCCACTTTCTCACGAACGAAGTGATATTGAACTCGGATGTGTTTTGTCTTTGAATGAAATTCTGGATTCTTGGCAAGATGCAAAGCACTCTGACTGTCACAATACAAAGTAATGTTATCTTACTTATTCCCAAGTTCTTCGAACAAGATTTTCAACCATATTACTTCTTTACTTGCTTGTGTAGCTGCTACATATTCTGCTTCTGTTATTGATGTAGCCACAACTGACTGTAGTTTTAAAACCCAACTCACAACTCCTTTAGCTAGTGTAAATACATATCCTATAGTGGATTTACTTTTATCAAGATCACCTGCATAATCAGCATCAACAAATCCTTTGGCAGTAAAATCTAATCCTCTATAACATAATGCAACATCTGAGGATCCTTTGATATATTTAAGAATCCTCTTAACAGTATTCTAATGCTCTCGACTAAGACTCGCCATGTATCTACTAACTACTCCCACTGCATGTGCAATGTCTGGTCTTGTACAAATCATAACGAACAATAGGCTCCCCACTGTTGATGCATACAATACTTGAGACATCTCCATCCTCTCTTCTTCAATGCTAGAACTCATACTTGAGGATAACTGGAAATTAACAATAATAGGGGTATAAATTGACTTACAATCTTACATGTTGAATCGTAGCAAGATCTTCTTCAAATAATTCTTCTGAAAAAGCCAAATCTTCCTATTATTTCTGTCTTGGTGAATTTACATCCCTAGAATCTTGTTTACCGGTCTCAAGTCCTTCATTTCAAATTTGCTAGCCAACTGTGCCCTCAATTCTTTGATACGAACATTATTGGGACCTGCTACCAACATGTTGTCTACATACAACAGTAAGACTATAAAATCATCTTTCTTAAACCTCTTAAACTATGCACAAGGGTCTAAATTCAATTTTCTGTATCTAAGGATCATGATGAAGGAATCAAATCCCTTATATCAACACCTCGGTGCTTGCTTTAAACCATATAAGGATTTGTTCAACCTATAAACCAAGTTCTCTTTCCCATTATCTTCAAAACCTTCTGGTTAGAGCATATAAATTTCTTCTTCAAGATCTTCATGAGGAAATGTAGTTTTCACATCTAACTGCTCAAGATGCAAGTCAAATATAGCACTCATTGCTAGAGCTACTCGAACTATAGTGAGTCAAACCACAAATGAAAATATTTTGTTAAAATCAATACCTTCTTTTTGAGCATATCCTTTTACCAACAATCTAGCACGATATCACTCTACTTGATCATCACCACTTTGCTTGATCTTGTAAACCCATTTATTGCCAATAGGCTTTCTTCCTTGCGGTATTGATACCAGCTCCCATGTCTTATTTTTATGCAGAGCTTCAATTTCTTCCTTCATTGCTGCCATCCACTTCTATACATCTGAAATATTCATTGCTTCATGAAGAGTTGATGGCTCTCCATCCAGAGTTAAAAGATAGCATCCAATATTGCTCTCCATAATATAATCTGAGTGCCAGCTTAGTGCTATTCTCATGTGAGTTGGTCTCTGAGTATCTAGAACATCATGTTCAACAAGTTCTTGTTCCCCGTGCCCTGGTGCAGCTTCAGAAGAATCATTTTGATCAACTTCCCTATCCACTTATACTGTTGTAGTTTTTGGATTCTCTTGTACAGTGCCAATAATTTTTGCATGCTCTTGATCTTTATCTTCCACGAAGATAACATCCCTGCTGATAACAATCTTGTGGGCACTAAGATCGTACAGACGATACCCCTTTACCCTTCAGCATACCCTAAGAAAATGCATCTACCAAAATTTGGATCAAACTTCGTAGTTTCTTGGGCATTGAACATCACATAGGTAGGACTTCCAAATATATGGAGGTTGGAATAATCCACTAGTTTACCAGTCCACATTTCCATCATTGTCTTCAACTCAATAGCAGTCGATGGAGCTCAATTCACCACATAATAGGCGGTATTGACTATTTCTGCCCATAATTTCTTATATAAGCTTGCAGTTTTCATCATCGCTCTTATTCTTCCCAACAGGGTTCTATTCATCCACTCTGCTATTCCATTCTGTTGAGGAGTGTATGATGTCCTGAACAGTCTTTTGATGCCTTCTTGCTTACAGAATTCATCAAATTCTTTCCCAGTATATTCACCTCTATTATCTAAACAAAAACATTTGATCTTCTTACTAGATTCGAGTTCCACCCGTGATTTGTAAAATTTGAATGTTGGAAACACATCTACCTTCCACTTGATAGGAAATAGCCAACATCTCCAATAATCATCAATAAATGATACAAAGAAATTTACTCCTCTTATGGATGTAACTGATGCTTGCCATACATCAAAGTGAATCAATTCTAGAATTTCTTTGCTTCTGAACTTTGATGTGTTAAACTTCAAAAGATGTTGCTTACTCACAATGCAATACTCACAGAAGGGTAATGATACCTTTGTGAGACTTGGAAGTAGATTATTCTCTGCAAGTATCTTCATTCCTTTTTCCGATATATGTCCAAGCTTTCTATGCCAAGTCATTGCAGATTTGTGGATTGGACTAGTCACCGCATCGGATGCCTCTCCTTCTTGCAAAGTTACTCCCTTTAGCATGCACAGATTTGCAACAATCTTATTTACTTTCATAATATTGGCGCTCCTTTAATCACTTTCATGATCTTGTTTTGAATCTCAAATCTAAAACCGAGATCATCTAGTTGTCCTACAGAAAACAAATTCTTCTTTAAGCCCTCCTCATGTCATACTTTGTCAATGGTCTGAGTTGTCCCATCATACATCTTTAACTTGATGGTACCCATACTAACGATCTTTAGAGTTTGATCATTACAGCTATACACAAATCCCTTAGAGAGAGATTCGTACTAATAAAACCATTTTCTTCGAGAGGTCATATGAAAAGTAGCTGCTGAATCGAAAAGCCGTACACCAACAAATCTTCTCTTACCTCCAATAATCGTTGCCACTTCACAGACCATTGCACCTCCATCATCTGAAGTATTTGTTACATTTCCTTGAGGAATAGAATCTTTCTTATTCAGATTCCAACAATCCTTTTGCAGGTGCCATTTCTTGTCACAATTATGGCACTTGAAATTCTTCTTTCTCCTGGATTTTGATCTACCATGACTATGACTCCCACTTGGGCCATGTTCCATTGATCTTCCTCTCATCACCGTGAAGCCCTCCTCTTGTTGTGAATTTTCCAGGCTGTCTTCATTGCTTTTGCGCCGACTCTCTTCTTATAGAATAGCAGTTGCAATATTGCCGAAGACTAGAGTATCTATGTTGTTTTTTAAATTGATAATGAGTTGATCATACGAATCTAGTAAACTTTGGAGTAGAAGTTCCGCACGTTCAATTTTCTCTATTGTATACCCCAATGATGTGAGTTCGGAAAATGCCGTCACCGAAGTGGATTCCGCCATGCGTAAAGTGTATAGGTTACTCTTCAGAAAAATTTTGTTGTGGAGTGATTTGGCCTCTTATAGTTTTGTGTGGTGATCCCATATTTCCTTCACAATCTTCTTTTCTTCTATACTGGATAATACTCCATCAAATAAAGCTAGGTGAAGATTAGCTACAGCATTCCCGTCCATCTCGTTCCACTTTTCATCTGTGACTTCAACTAGTCGTTCACTAATGGCCACCAGACAATTATATTTCATCAAGATTTCCTTTATCTTCAACTTCCACAATGAGAAATTACTCCCATTGAACTTCTCAATCTCAAATTTTGTTGTCGTTGCTTCCATCACAAGTAGAATTTAGCTCTCAGTTCTCATTCTTTAAACATTACGAAATAGTCGAATGTAGTTTTAGTTCGTAAACTTATTGAAATAGATCCAAAAAGTCATCGAAGATAATCCAAGCTGATCGTCTTGCCTTATCAGAATCAAACAACTAGAGGCCTTCCCATGTGAAGGGGTTGAAAATTTATTTAATGAATCCTCATAAATTTTGAACTACATACGAAACCATATTTCCATAAATTACAAGCACTACAATGATGTATGCTTCTATATATACATTTGTCCCCCCTTGTCGTACTTCTATAATTTAAATCCCGAAACAATAATAATGGTCGCATTGTTATAGGACCCTAGTGTTACATATGTTGCTTGATAAGTAACAGTTTGAATCCTTTGTCCAAAGTACATTTTGGGCATTGGCCAAAATTAGACATTCTCTAAACTTCTGTCCAATGCCTAAAACGTTGTTGTTTTGAGCATTAGATATGGTTGGTCATTTTGAAAATTGGATATAGTTAGACAGGTTTATTTTTGATAAAGCAAACACACGCAAAAAGGAGGGTGGATTGTGTCAAAAAAATTTGCAAGGTATTTTAAATATTTGCAATCCTTCTTAAACAAAATAAGTTGATAAATAGAAAAGTTCTATTATTCTTCAAAAGGAGCTTGTTATTGTTTAAAAAGAAAGGATTCTTTTAGTTATTTAAAATATGAAAGAATTTTATAAATCGAAAGGATCCTAATTATGTTAAAAAATAAAGAGGCCTATAAATCAATAAGAACCTGCTAGAGTTCTAATAGAAATAAGCTTGTTAATTGATAGGAGCCTGCTGACGCTTAAAACATAAAAAACCTTTTGTTTTATAGAAACAAAAGGAGCTTGTTGGAAAAACTGAAAGAACTTCTTGAAAACAAAAACTTATAATGCGAAAATTTAAAAGTTAGGAAGAGAAAAAGAATGACACAGTAGATTTATATTGGTTCGGCTAACAACTAATCCTATGTCCAGTCCTTAAGTATCCAACTTGAATATTTCACTATAAGAATCTGAGTATTAAATCGGATCTCAACCACAGCGGAATAATCCCGAAACTTTTTCATGACTTTTGATTTATACCATTTTCATTACAGAATTCTTCAATATTTCTGTTATCAAATTCTCCTCCATGATAGATTCAAATCGATGCAATGCTATACCCTTTTTTAGTTTGAATTTTTCTGCAAAACTTCTCAAAGACTTCAAAAGTATCATCTTTATTTGATATAAAATAAACCCATGTAAATATGAAAAAATCATCTACTATAACAAAATTGTAATATTTACGACCAAAACTTTGAATCCTAGTAGGATCAAATAAATCTATGTGGATGAGTTCAAGTGGCTCGTTAGTAGTCATAATAATTTTTGGAGGGAAGTTGCTTCTGATTGATTTTACTTTCAAAGAAGCTTCACAAACCTGACTACTCTCAAATTTCAAATTCGGCATTCCTTTTACTAACTCATTTTTGTACAATTTTGATAAAATGCTCATGTTAGCATGTCCAACTCTTCTGTGCCAGATAAGTGAATCCTTTTTTATTTAGACAAAACATTTGTCACTTTGAGAAGATATATCTTCCAATTGAGCAAAGTATATGTTCTGTTTTCTAAGACCAACAAATATAATATTATTATTAAGGATGTCAATTATTTCACAATGTGATGCATATAAAGTAACTCTGTAACCTTTATCACACAATTAACTTATGTTAAGCAAGTTATGTTTTAATCCATCAACCAGAAGAACATTATCAACAGAAGTAGAGTTTGAATCACTGATTTTACCAATTTCAGTAACCTTTGCCTTGTTTTTATTGGCAAAGAAAACATTACTTCCATTTTTCCTTTAAATATAATTGAAATATGATATTTCACTTATCATGTGTCTCGAACAGTTGCTATCAACTATCCATTGATTTTCCTTTGTCTTTGTATTGAAGCATATCTGCAGAGTGTATTATCTCGTTTTAGGCACCCAAATTTTTTTTTAGTCCTTTAACATTAGTGGTTTGAACTTTTGGTTTCCAAACCTATATCTAAGATTGTTTTCTTCATTTTCTGGAAGTAACAAGAGTGACTAATATGACCGTATCTAGCACAATAATCGCAAAAAATGGATGAATGATAGTTGTTATGATTTTTTCAATTTACCAGGTTCCTACTATTTTGGTTATAGCTACTGTTGGATTTAACAAAGAAGTTTATGTACATCCTAATATTATTATTTTCATTATAACCTATTTCGGCTTTATCAAAAACACATTCACTACTCCCAAGTAAAGCATCAAGATTGTTTCTTCCATTGACAAAATTAGCAAGAACTTTTTCAAGATAAACAATTTTCTTAGCACATTTTTCTTTTTCAGGTTTTAAGGCAATAACTTTCTCTTCAAATTGTTTTATTAAGGGTTATAATAGGGCTTAGGTTAAGGTGAGGTAAAAAGGACAAATGCTACTTGCAAGCATTCACAAAGTACTAAGTGATGTGGGACAACCAAAAGAAATTCTGAAATGTACAAACAGAAATATAGGACTACAACTACTCATCACTATCAAACGCTACTGTTTTATCTCATCCTTTTTTTTCTTTTTTCTTTTTTCTTTTCTTTTTTCTCTTTTAGTTTTTTTTTTGTTTTTTTGGGTAACAATAAACATAAGAGAAGATAGTAGTAGCAAAAATCAACAACAACTAAGAAGATGTACCTCTAAAACATCTCAAAGTAGCATTTAAAACAAAAATCCCTTTTTTAAGGAATTAAATACTTAATACTTCATTCAACTTGTGAAAGGGTCTGGCTAAAAGTTTTCAATTTCTAATACAATATGATTAATATGAAAACAAACAAGGTCTAAGGCTCAAAGGGGGTAACAAGGGAAAAATAACTTGGTGGGTTATTTAAGCTAAAGGTTAAAAACAAAGAAGGCCTTTATCATGTCCA
>JANZLX010000008.1:23889941-23911884 GCA_025531955.1 Erythroxylum orinocense
AGCTTTTTAAGCATATCTTGAGCTATAGAGCTCCGATTGAGATGATTCTTTCTTTAAAGCAAACTAGAGGCATAGAGTTATGATTGCTATGAGGAAGTCAAATTGAAATTCAGATTTTAAGATTTCCAAATTATGTTCACAAGCAGGAAAATTGAATTCAAGCATGGTGACTATTTTTGTGTGGGCACACCATTGAACAAGTTGAGAGTAAATTTTTGGGATGTTATGAGAATGAAAAAAAATTGATGGCTAATGAGGGTTTAATGTAATAATCCTTCAAGGTAATATGCATGCATACATTTAATGATTTTCAGAGCATGCGTTGGACTCTAGAATCAAGCGGGGTCCAACAGATGTATGTTTGAGCAAGAGAGTTGGGTCTCAGAAATGGGATCCAACAAGATATGTGAATGAGAAAGAGAAACAAGGGCCATGTACCCACTGCGGTAAACCTAGCCATAACATTGATGGGTATTATAAACTTATTGGATATCCAGAATGGTACATAGAAAAATACGAAGACAAGACACGTATAGGTGGAAGAGGTGACAGTGGACGTGGCAAAGGGAAGTCTAGCTTCGGGAAAGGGCGGGGACAACCACGAGCCAACTCAACGCAAACCAAGCCCAGCACAGGGACGTCAGCTGCTGCAGGAACATCTACTGTTGGACACACAAAGACAGAACATATGACATTCCCAAATCTGAGCAATAAAGATTGGATTGCTTTTATAAATCTTGTGAAGAATAAAAAATCGGGTCGAAATGAAAGCTTGAGTGGTAAACACACATATTAAGAATGGATACTAGACTCTGGTGCATCTCATCATATGACAGGTTGTCTCAATTTACTGTCAAATGTGCAGGATATAATTCCAATAAGGATTGGGTTACCCAATGGAGAACAAACTTTTGCAGTAAAAGAAGGAATAATGTGATTGTGCAACAACAAATTTATTTCTCACGTTCTATTTGTTCCCAAAATGAATTGTACTTTATTGCATGTTTGATGAAAGATTTAAATTGTATTGTTACTTTCTTTGAAAGGCTTTGTGTGATACAGGACTGAATTATGAGGATTTTGATTGGAG
The DNA here is from genome assembly GCA_025531955.1 of Erythroxylum orinocense. Classification (NCBI taxonomy): domain Eukaryota; kingdom Viridiplantae; phylum Streptophyta; class Magnoliopsida; order Malpighiales; family Erythroxylaceae; genus Erythroxylum; species Erythroxylum orinocense. The sequence goes on from JANZLX010000008.1 coordinate 23,891,032, forward strand.
CGGGTGAGCAACATGATGGGGTCTACCTCTTTAGAGCAATGGAGCAAGGGTGTGCAAGTAGTGCAAAGGAAGTAGACGACATAGAGTTGTGGCACTGTAGACTTGGACATCCCTCGAAATATCGAGTATCTCTAATTCCTGGTATTACGAATAAAAGTAGAATATTAGATGAACCATGTGATGTTTGTTTTAGAGCGAAACAAACTCGAGAAGTTTTTGTTCAAAGTGACAGCAGAGCTGAAGTTTATTTTGATTTGATACATTGTGATCTTTGGGAAGCATATAGAGTTCCTACCTCATGTGGTGCATATTATTTTTCGACTATCATAGATGATTTTTCTAAAGTTTTTTTAATTTATTTTCTTGTTGAAAAACATGAGGTAGTGAAAACTATGCCAATTTTTTTTCCATGACAGAACGATAATTTGGGAAGCATGTAAAAATTGTGTGGAGTGACAATGAAACTAAGTTTAAACCTCTAAAACCCTATTTTGATGACAATGGGATTGTGTTCCAAACTTTATGTGTTGGGACTCCGCAACAAAATGATCGGGTGGGAAGAAAACATCTACATATATTGAATGTAGCTAGGGCCTTTTGTTTTCAAGCTTCCTTGCCAATTAAGTTTTGGGGAGAGTGTGTTTTAACTGCAGGAACTCTTATAAATAGAACACCCACTGAATTGCTTAAAGGAAAACCCCTTATGAAGTTTTGACTAGGACCCTTCTGAAATTTACGTAATTGCGCATTTTTAGGTGTCTATATTACACCCATAAACAAAAACGTGACAACAACAAATTTGGAGAACGGAATCAAAAATGTGTTTTTGTCAGGTATCCTTTTGGCCAAAAGGGGTGGAGATTTTATGACATAGCAAAAGATGAATATTTTGTTTCTCGCGATGTGGTTTACAATGAGCATATTTTCCCTTATGCAAGTTCACCAAGTCAAGAATAAGTTCTATCTCAGCAATCTCCTATGCTTCTAGGAGATATGTTAGATGATGATTTTGTTAATCCTAATTAGCATGAGTTACCTTCTGATGAACAAAGTGTCACAACAACTTCACTTAGAGACAAGGTGAGTTGGTTGTGTCCTCCGTGGAGCAAGAGGAGACCATAGGTAGTAGTCAGGTTCACGCGGCGACAGAACCACCCATTCCTAGTGTTCTTGGCACAGGGGCACCTACTGGAGATAACGGGAGCCCTATGCCGAGTGCATCTCAACTGGGAACGAAGGCTATGGTCGAGGGTAGAGGGTAAGTCGACCATCATTGTTATTGAAAAACTATGTGACTTATTCTGCTCGTTGCTCTAACTCTAAATCAACATCGTTAGGTACCCCTTATCCCATTTCTAACTATGTGACCTGTGCAAATTTAAATTTTACTGTCAAATATCGAGCTTTTCGAGCCCACTCAATGCTCAGAAGTAGTAAAGGAGAAAAAATGGCGAGAAGCCATGCAAAAAGAGATTGAAACACTAGAGCGAAACAGCACTTAGGAACTTGGGCCATTACCACCCGAGAAGAAAGCACTCGGATGCAAATGGGTGTATAAAACCAAATATAACGGTGATGGTACAGTGGAACGTGATAAGGCTCAACTAGTTATCTATGGCAACAGACAGCGGGAAGGAATCGATTACAATGACACCTTTGCACCTGTAGCCAAAATGGTTACTATGAGAACTTTTCTGAGTGTGGTAGTGGCAAAGAATTGGTAATTACACCAAATGGATGTTCACAATGCCTTTTTGCATGGTGATTTAGACGAGGAGTTGTATATGCAGCTACCTCCTAGTTTTGAAACCAAAGATACAAATACAATTTGTCGACTAAAGAAATCCTTGTATGGATTGAAGCAAGCCCCAAGATGTCGGTTTTCAAAACTGGTAAAAGTGTTGAAAGATTTTGGTTTTGTTCAATCTCTTTCAAACTATTCATTGTTTACTTACTACAAAAGGGAAGTGCGAGTACCTATGTTGGTCTATGTGGATGTTTTGATAATTGGTAGAAATAATTGAACTGCCATTGCATAATTCAAAGCTTATTTAAGCAAATGCTTCTACATGAAGGATCTTGGTTGTTTGCAATATTATTTGGGACTTGAAATTGCTCGATGTAAGGACGGAATATTCATGTGCCAAAGAAAATATGCCTTAGATATTGTTACTGAGTTAGGATTACTTGGTTGCAAACCGGCCTCGTGCCCTATGGAACAAAATCATAAATTAGCATTGGGTGAAGGAGAGTTGATGGATGATCCAGAGAAATATCGTCGCTTGGTGGGTAAGCTGATTTACTTGACTATTTCCATGTCAGAACTTTGTTACTGTGTGCATGTTTTATCACAATCCATGCAGAGTCCTCGTGCAGAACATTGGGAAGTCGCACTTCATGTTGTACGGTACTTGAAAGGGAATTTGGGTCAGGGCGTGTTGCTGAGTTCAAAGAGTGATTTGTGTCTTTATGCTTTTTACGACTCAGATTGGGCCAGTTGTCCTCTGACTCGGTGATCATTAACTAGCTACTTTGTGATGCTTGGGATTTCTTCGATTTCTTAGAAGACAAAAAAGCAAACAACAGTTTCACGCTTTTTGACGGAAGCGGAGTACCGATCTATGGCCACGACAGTTTGTGAGTTGAAATGGCTCAAGGGTCTCTTACACTCGTTGGGCGTGGTTCATACAGGACCCATGTGGTTATTTTGTGACAATCAATTAGCAATGCATATTGCGGCTAATCCCGTTTTTCACGAACAGACTAAGCATATTGAGGTTGATTGTCAATTCGTTAGGGACGAAATCCAGTCTCGAAATATTGCTAAATCCTTTGTACGTACTATGGAACAACTTGTAGATATCTCGACGACAGTGATTGGCAAACAATAGTTCAACTATATTATTCGCTAGTTAGGCATTCAGAATATCCATGCTCTAACTTGAGGGGGAGTATAGGATAATATTGTTGATATTTCATAAATGATCAATATAGGAAATTTAATCTCAAAGATATTTGTACATATGGCAAAATATATGTATAGTTGGCAAGAGTCCTTATAAGCATATTTCTAGCACTCCACTAAGGAGATTAGTGAGCAAGGAATAGCTCACACGATGTTTCTTGTACATATTGTACATTGTTAATAGAAATATACATCAGAAAATTATCTTCCTTCATAAATCGTTCAATTGTTGAGATTGTATAACAGATAATATACATATCTAACAAAACTGATAATCTTATCAAAGACTATTCAACTCTTATATCTATCACAGAGGCGATTCAATTATAGAAATCTACTTTTCAGGGTGTTAAAAGGTTAGGACCCGAAACACATAGTGAAAGGTTTCCAATGCATATGAAAATAAGCATGACAGGTAAAGTACATGTCAAGGTGACAACTAATTTGCATATCGTTTTGCCAAGTCAAAAATATTCCACATTCTAATCTCTCATGACTCATAAATGATTCCTCGGTTTTTATATTACATAACCGTCGGACCATTAGTGTTATGCTTTGTCACGACAAATTCCCCAACAATGAATGTCTTGTCCTTTATTCGCGACATGTCTAGACTCATCCACGGGAATCTAAAGCGTGCAAGGATTCCAAAGCCTCTTGAAATTGACTCTTAGTTTCCTTTATGAGATATAGGTATAGGTACAGGTACAGGTATAGGGATATCTATATATAGGTATAGGTATATCTATATATATATATATCACTTCATTAATTCAAATCTTTTTTTAGTTTCTCAAAGGCTCAGAAGTCACCCATGAGTGTCCGACTAGATTATGGGGACTTAAGAACTTTCATATATTGGAGTCTTGAGTTTGAATATTTGTAAGGACTTCTTAAATATTTTTAAGTACAAGGAGCTGGGTTTGTTATGCATTGGAGATTTAAATACCATATTTTTTAAGTTTTAGGAGTTGGGTTTGTTGTGCATCAGAGGTTCAAATAATTGTTAGGGTGGAGTCCTCAATCATGAATTTGACAAGTGATTTACTTAAAATATAGAGTTGAGGAGTTATGGAAATTCGATAACTGATTTAATGCCTATCAAGAAGATGGTGATTACGAAATTAGGGTTAAATTACAGTGATTACAAGGGGAAAAAAAAAAGGAAGAGCAAGAATAAAGCCCCATATTCCATTGTCACTTCTTCCATCTGTAGCTAATTGTTCCTTGGTGATTAAAGGAACCTGCATAGGCATTAAGCACTATAATTAAGGGAAAGAGACTAAGTTAGTGCCATTTCCGAATTCAATCCTCAATGAATTTTCCCAAAAGGTTCCATCGCCACTATCGCATAGATTTATAAACAAGCTGAACGTCAGAAATAAAAGAATTGGTCCAGCGCATTAAGACAACTCGAAGTTCTAGGGTTAGTGTTATCTTTTTAAACTTGTGGGTATATATCGTATCTTCCAAGATCCATGTCTCCTCCATATGCAATGTAAAGCTCGTAAAAGAAAAGAAAAGAAAAGAATAAACTACATCAAGTAGGCATACTTGCAGCTTTGTACTGAAAGCCCCAGCCCTCTGCCTCAAGAATAACGACCCTTCATTCATAAGACAGATCTGACCTGAGGCAAATGGGTCATCCAGACAGTCCAATGTTCCCACGTGGGAACTTGTCTACATAAGACCAGAAGGCCCTGCTCCTAGAATGCATCATAAAGTTTGTTCTAGATACACGGTATTTTGCCTTGAATTTACACGTTAATCGACACCAAATCTTCTATCATTTCCAACAAGTGACCCCAGGTGGAATAATACTTGGGGTATCTTTTTCACTCATGATTATCTCATCGAACTTACGCAAGTAATTATTGAATTTTCTTTGTGGCACGCCTCATTAATACGTTGAACTGGTGAGACTGAATAATATCTAATTTGTACTAGATTTTTCTGATATGGTGGGACTCGCATTAAAAAAACATAAAAAAGGTTCATCACCCTACATTATAAGTACTCTCAATATCATATATAAATATAGCTGGCTGCTTTGGTTGATTACTACAAGAAGGCCCTGAAAACTTGATAAAATGAAAGTCGACTCTTTACCTCCCATCTTTCGCGACCAAAACACAGCCGACCGTAACGTTGTTCTTGAAGAAACCCCGAAAGAAATCGAAGAAGATGATGATGTTGTACCTACAATAGATCTTGAGAGGCCAAACCCAGAAAAGATTGGAGAAGCTTGCAAAGATTGGGGACTGTTTCGTTTGGTCAACCATGGAGTTCCATTAACGCTTCTGACCCAGCTTCAAGACCATGCCAGAGATCTTTTTTCTCTCTCTTTTGAACGCAAACAATCGCTGTTCTCCACTCCACTGTCCTACTTCTGGGGCACACCTGCTTTAACCCCATCCGGTACGGCCCTATCTAGAGGCCCCCAAAACATGAACTGGGTGGAAGGTCTGAATGTTCCTCTTGGTCAACTATCTGAGCTCGAAGCAGGCGACCATACAAAGCTTGATTCTTTCAGGTAAAACTGTTCACTTTTTCTATTCTCCTTTTCCGCTGTTCCCTCTTTTTTATTTTTTCAGTTGATGATTGCTGTTGTGGACCTTTGAGATTTTACCAAGTTCTTGAGTGGCTAAAATTGACAGAGAAGAGACGTACTTGATTGGATGGTCCGGAAAGTTCTCACTCGTCAGCATCACAATCTTTATTCTTGGGCAATTTTTATTACAATAGTGACGATAGAAACATTTGCAGTACCTTCAACTATTCCTGTTCCCTTAAACATCAGTTTTACGTATACTTAACAAAATAAAAAATCTAATCAACTTGACAATTTATTTTTTGGGTTTTAGAATAAAATCACAGTCATTTCCCACCCTTTCGGCTTTTCGCCAGTACTCCCTCCCACAGCTCTCCCAATCACCACCGGAACCAGGCAATTTCTTACCCAAAAAGAAAAAAGTAAACTCAATTGGGAATGTTAGGTAAGGACTTACCTTCCAATGTTAATCTTTCTAAATCTAGCATGATAATTGCCCAAAATCATTCTTTTATTCTAGAAAGAAAAACAATGACTCTCGTTTAAAAAAATATATATAGCAACTCTAGTCCATCTCAATCTAAGCTTGCACATTTTGTACTTGAGATTTGAAGTTCTATTATCTGAGTTCGGATTCCCTACTGACACTAAACTTCATTATACTTAGGTTCCGAGTTCCTCATATGTTCCTTCAATCCTCATCACTGCTTTACACTTCAGGATCCTTAAAGATGAAACTCCAATCCACTTGTGAAATGTTGCAACATTGCATCAATTAAACAATTTACATGCTATTATGTATATTATACATGTGAAATCTAACCTTCCAAAATTACATTGGTTCAAGTTCCTCTTTAAAAAAGTGTTATGTATATTATACATATACAGCTAGCCAGCCATTAAGCGAGGGAAGAGAGTCTAAGAATGTGAAGTTTTGAAGCATGTGCTGGATGCTTACTGTTGAATTACTTTTTGATCCTCGTTAGTCTACATAGTAAAATTTTAAGTATCTCCCTAAAATATTTAAATTATCTACTTCTAGACTATCTATATTTTGGTGTCATTTTATTTTATAATTTAAACATTTAAATCTCATTTCTAATTTATTTTAAAAATTTTCAAGTTAAAAGTATTAATTAAACTTAAGTTTTAAATTATATGCATGTATATAGATTCATATGTTTTAATTTGACGTCCTTTTGTAATTTTTTTTCTATACTTTTCTCGATTAAGTGTTTCCTTCTTTATTATAAATTAAGACTATCATTATAAGATGGTTTTAACGGCAGACTCCTCACCATCGTTGTTACCAAAAATGGTGAGCCGTCCCAAAATATTACTCTTTTTGGGACGTTTTTCATTAGTCATCGCAAAATGTATATATTTAATGACGATTTGAAAAAATGTTCCAAAATATTACTCCTTTTGGGACGATTCTCGTCACAAAATGTATATATTTAGTGACGATTTGAATAAAACGTCCCAAAATATTAACTTATGATTACAATTTTTTTAATTGCCACTAAAAGCTGACTTTTAGCAACGTTTTTTAACTCGTCCCTAAAAAATACATAATCATAAGTCCTTTGCAGTGTGCCTTCCGGTAAGGGTCAAAATTTGACGATCCCTTATCAAATGCAAATAATTGCTTTTTTTCTTTAATGCAACTTTTAGGCAAAAAAAAATCAGAAACGGGTTATATTATATTATGAACTGTTCTGAAGGATGTCTATGAACATGGGGTTTTCAATTATTCGTGATTGACTAGTCGACAAGAAGGTACCAGAAAATAGAGCAATTTTGTTCCTTGTCAATTGCGTCCCTTCTTCACATGCTGTTTTCCTTGTGATGTCACTGCGATTTCTTCCTTTGATGGGATGTTTTCCTAATAAAGTTGCACGCTTCTTGTTTGATTAATTGAATAGCATTCCGAAATTTATGCACTTGAGGATGAGATCCAGAATTTCTTCTCACTTCATTTAGAATGAAAAGTCAATATAAGTAAGAGATGTCGCATTATTGGCAGAAGGTGTAGAGAACAACTTCAATAGCATCAGGAATGCATCTTCGTATCTCCCGACTCTGTATAATAAGCTATCGTCTTTTCAAATGACTCGTAAAGCTTGATACTGTCCTGCTTTTATGATGTGTATCAGAGTTTTGCTTGAAGAATATGGAAGGCACCTAGTTCGAATTACCTCAAAAGTATTTGAAGTGATTTCTAAAAACCTAAATCTGAATCCAGAACAGACAAAGTCTTATCTTTCAGAATCCACCGGCTTCATTCGAGTTTACAGGTATCCTCAATGCTCACTGGCTAGTGAAGAAGCATGGGGTATGGATGTACATACAGACAGCTCAGTGATTTCCATATTGAACCAAGACCAAGTTGGGGGACTTGAACTTGTCAAAGATGACAAATGGCTCAAAGTAAAACCAATCACTGATACATTAATTCTCAACCTTGGAGACATGATGCAGGTCTCTCTCTCTCTACTCTCCTTCTCTCTCTATATGTATATATACTCTTTGAGCTTAATACGTTTGTAAACCATGTTAGGCAATAAGCAATGACGAATACAAGAGCGTGAAGCACAGGGTGAAATTAAGCAAACGGGAAGAGCGACATTCAATCTGTTATTTCGTATTCCCAGCAGAAGGGGGCGTGATTGAAAGCTCAAAGTACAAGCCTTTCACTTACAGTGATTTCCAAGCACAAGTCCAGCAGGATATAAAAACCCTGGGTTACAAGGTCGGTCTACAGAGATTTAGACTCAGTGAGTCTGGCTAGGTTGTGAAGTTTGGGGCTCTATTATTTTCTTTATCAAATGCAATCAGAAACGGCATGTATGAGCTTTTCCTTTTAACCAGTTGATTGCATTTTTAAGTAGTGCAGGTTATGTACTTCGTTTCTGGGTAAACAAGGATTATCTTCCTAGTATGTCTTGTGTAGTTATTTTAAGCTATATATATCTTGATCTCAAATATAAAGACGTTATCTTGGTACATTGTTTATAGGCAAAACTGGTAATCGCAGGCATTTCTAAATGGTCATCTCAAGTACTACTATCTTACGGTAAAAGGAATAAACTTATCATCTAGTTTAAAGAAATTTTATAAAAACTTTAAATATTTAATATTTTTGAAAAAATTCTTTGGTAATTTTCAATTTAAAAAAAAATAGAATTCATAAAAATAATGATGAAACTTATAAACATTAGATGCGGACTAATCAAATACTATCTATATAACATTCAATCTAGTTCTTAAACTTGAATTTAAAATAATTAAATACATGATTGTTAGAAATCTTTGTGTAGTTTATTTATAATATTTTTGAACCGGTGATGCTTAATGCTTGATATGGTAATTTTGCAGAAATGAAGTTGCAAGAAAGTAAAGATGACATAGAAGATTTACTTGGTTCGATACCACAAAACTATCTACATCCAAGGGTCAAACTCACACACTAGATTTTACTAGTATCAAGGAAGAAAGGTACAAGAGACTGGATGTTTAAAGAACACCTGTAAGAGTTCTATAAAACTCTCTAGTACCCATTGTAATGTACTCTAGCTCTCTATTTTTCCTCACTTGAATTACAAAAAATTTAAACTCAGTAGACTTGCTTGTATTGGTATTGTTCTATATTCTTGGAGCTTGAACTTTGACTAATGGTGTTTTGGATAATTGTTTCCTTTGACTGAGTCTATATGTATAGCACGTGTCATGCACATGCCTCTTTTAATAACTTTCTGCCTCTGTCGTTTGTTTACTCCCATCAGACTCTCATTAATGAAGTGCTGCGTTCTAATCAAGTGAATCTCTTATGCTGTGCGTTTCTGCAGTAGTTTAGTGTGCTTCACGTGCATTTGGAGCATAAGTGAACTAGGTAACTCAAGTCTTCAGACAACTCCTTTAAAACCTTCGAAAGCCAATCTTTTCTTTCTCTCTGCAAGCTTCAGATATTTTTCTTCCTCTTCTCAATTTCCTCATCTATATTCTCGATCTATAGTGGTTAAGTGAGGGTTTATAGAGAATCTTTTGTGATTCTTCACATTCTTCCCTTCTTCTTCATGAATCCTCACTCAAACCTTCAATTCGTGACCGATTTCAAATATCCGAAACCCTAATTTTTCTCCAGTGTTGTGAGATCGACAGGTAAACTTTTCTATTTTCTTTCAAGATGCTTCATTTATCTATAGAAACTCTCTCAAGAAAATGAATTTCTTTATTGGAACTATTTTTGTTCCAAAACCTGATGGGTTTTGTTCTCCTCTTATTTTCTTTAGGCCGACTTCTATACTATTAGCCTTGTCTTTGATGAAGTGGATTTGAACATCAATACGCTTCGATCTCTCATGTAGGACTGGGTCCTTACTTAGGTAAATCGCACTCTGACTATTTGTGTGTACAGTTGCTTCTGATGTCTGTACTTTGATTTCTGATAGTAGCCCCTTAAGCCATATTAGCTCCTTTAGCCTTCTGTGATTGCTTAGAACTCTGCTTCTGTTGTAGATAGTGACACCACCGCTTGTTGTTGGGCCTTCCAACTTACTGTATTGCCTAATAATGTAAAAAAGTATGCTGATAGTGATTTGCATGTGTCTTTGTTTGCTGCGTAGTCTGCATCTACCATTTAAACTTGTCTGTTTATACATTTCTAGGTTAGATTTGGAAAAACATAGACCATGATTTAGGGTCCCCTTTAAGTATCTAAGTACTATCTTAAAGCCCAACCAGTGCTCTAAACCTGGATTAGAAATGAATCTGCTAAGTAGGCTGATTGCATTTGCTAAGTCAAGTCTAGTACAAATCATAATATAAATTATACAACCTATACCCACATCATAAGCATATTTCTGGATGTGTTCCCTTTCTGCTTTTGTTGTTGGACTGTTAGCAGCTATCAGTTGTAAGTGTGTGGCAATTAGAGTAGGACTAGGTTTAGAATCTTCCATGTTGAACATGCATAGGACTTTCCTGATGTAGTCCCTTTGTATCAACCATAGTTTCCCTTCTGCCTCATTCCTTATGATCTACATTCCTAGTAGCTTTTTAGCTCTCCCAAGGTCTTTCATATCAAAATTCTTATTCAGAGCATTCTTCACTTCTTGAATTTTCTTCATTAGCTTTCCTGTGATGATTAAATCATCAACATACACTAACATGTAGACCACTTCCTCTTTCTCTAGGTCCTTAAAGTATAGGCAGTAGTCATCGACACTTCTTTTGAACCTCAATTCTGTTACCACCTCTTGAAACTTTTTGTTCCATTGCCTAGGAGCTTGCTTTAGGCCATATATTGATTTTTCTAGCAAGCACACATGATCTGGTTTCTGCTTATCTATGAAGCCAATGTGTTGCATCATATAGATAGTTTCTTCTAGTTTTCCATATAGGAAGGCTGTTCTTACATCCATTTGATGTATTTCCCAATCATTCAATGTTTCTAGGATTAGTATTATCCTTAATGTTTTAAACTTGACCACTGGAGAAAAGATTTCCTTATAATCTACTCCTTCTCTTTCCCTAAAGCCTTTTGCAACTAGTCTTGTCTTGTAGGTCTTAGGATCAACTTCAGTTACTCCATCCTTTAGCTTGAATGTCCATTTGCATTCGATCACCTTAGCATTAGGTGCCTTAGGAACTAGCTTTCAAATTTCATTCTTCATTAAATAAGAGTATCCACTTAGGCAAGCCACCTTCAACTGATCTGCATCAGTCCTCTCCACAACCTCCTCATAGGTTTTTGGTGCTTCAGAACCTACTGTTTCTGCAACTGAACAAGCGTATTCACCTACGTTAGTTTCAAAATACCTTTTTTTTGTATTACCTGCCTTAGTTCTCTATCTTTAACTAATTGATAGTCTTGTAATGGAGTTTGAGCTTCTATTGTTCCCTCTTCTTTTTTTGTATTACCTACCTTGGTTCTCTATCTCTGACTAATTGATAGTCTGAGTTTGAGCTTCTATTGTTCCCTCTTTTTGTTTTGTTCCCATCTAAGAGTTAGAATTTGAGTCCATTGATTTTTCTACTGCTTCTCTTGTTTGTTCAGCAGCTGGTTCTATTTCTCCTCCTTCATATGTGGAGGTGGGATATAGAAGGGAGACAAACTGTTGTTTGAACCCAGCTGCTGTATGACATTCTCTTGAACATGCATTCCTGCATCTTTTTGTTTCAGCAGTGGGAATTTAGTTTCCCTGAACACCATATCTCTACTTATTTGAATTTTGTGAGCTCCTAGTTGTAGGATTAAAACTTTATACCCTTTTGTGCCTTCAGGATATCCTAGAAACACTTCTTTAATGGCTGTAGGTTCTAACTTTCCTTCTATTTGGTGGATGTAAGCACTGCATCCAAAAGGTCTCCAGTTAGTCAAATTTGGTTTAGTTCTAGTCCATACCTCTTCAGGAGTCTTGCACTCATTTATCGATGTAGGCAATCTGTTTATAAGGTATGTTGCAGTTTTGATGGCTTCCCCCCATAATGCTTGGGATGGGCCTAAGGATAACAACATGCATCTTGTCTTCTCTAGAAGTGTTATGTTCAATATTTCTGCTACTCCATTCTATTAAAGAGTAGCTTTCACTGTTTTGTGCCTTTGAATGCCCTTCTTTTCACAGCATTCATCAAACTCCTTATTGCATAACCCTAAGCCACTGTATGTCCTCAAACACTTCAGCTTCTTTCCAGTTTGGTTTTCTATTATAGTATGCCACTTGATGAATGCTTCTAGTGCTTCATCCTTTGACTTTAGGAGATAGATCCAGCATTTCTTGGACCTGTCATCAATAATTGACATGAAATATCTCTTATCTCCCATGTTTTGAGTCTGTGCTGGTCCCCATAGATCACTGTGAGCATATTCCATGTTGCTGGTGGCTTTCCTTGCATTCTTTAGGAAAGGAGTTTTGTGGTGTTTGCCTAGGATACAACCTTCACAAAAGTCAATTTTCTTTACAATAGTGCTTGGTAGCATTCCTTGTTACTTTAGGTACTTGAGGCTCTTATTTCCTGCATGTCTAAGTCTTGCATGCCATAGAATTGTTGAGTTCAACTCCTTTTCCTCTGCTGTTAGGTTGATTTTTGTAGTTCCTACAACATAGTATAGGCCTGCTCTCTCAATTGCCCTTATTACCACCTTTCCATCCTTGATGATTTTTCTCAAACTATCTTTGGATCTTATCTTGTCTCCTTGCTTGTCAAAAACACTTTCAGATAGAAGATTTCTTCTAATTCCAAAGACATATCTCATATTGCCCAATGTCCTTCTCTTTCCATCATGAATCTTGATGGAAACATTGCCAATGCCTTTAATGTCTTGCTTCCCTGCATTAGCCATCCTTACTTTGGCTAACAAGTTCTCAAATGTAGAGAACCATTCCCTGTGGGGAGTTAAATGCATTGTATAGCTTGAATCTAAAATCCAGTCTGTTGTTAGCCCATCTGCTTCAATTGTCAATGTAAGAATCTCATCTCCACTATATTCTTCAAGTCTTTCAATATTTCCTACATTTGCCTTCTCTGCTTCTTTATCCTTCTTTTTCTTCCCTCAATCTCTAACAAAATGACCAATTTTATCACAATAAAAACATTTCTTACCTTTGGCTTTGCTCTTTTTCTTATCATCATCAGTTTTCTTCTATTTGCCCTTTCCTTTAGTTTTCTGCCCACCTTTCTTTGAATCAATATGTGCTAATCTATTCTCAGATCTGTTATCCAAGAACATCACCTCTGGTTCCTTTTTAAAGTGATTGTTATCTATCCTCCATCAATGAGTCAAGAACTATTGGACCCCGTTTCTGGAGCCCAATATTCAGAGTTACAAAAACGTGAGCAAACTTACTGTTCTAATTCAGAACATATTTTGGGAAACTTCTAATTGGAATTTCATCCAACACTCCACCTCGATTCATAGGCCTCCCCATACTAAATAACATCTCATCATTCACCAAAAATCCTATCTTGCTTTTCCATAATATCTCACACACATATATATAACAACAATTCATGTTCAAACTTCATCAACTCAAACGGAAAACTTCTTCAAATACATTTAATTACAACTTAACTCATCTCATTTATACACAATTCATATGTCCTTAACATAATAAGATAAATGTTTACAAAACTTTAATGGCATTCCAAGCCACATTACATCATCAATCTCAAAAATTCAAAATACAACAGAAGATATCAAATCTCATAATTCTCAACATATGCATAATTAAACGAATGCCTTGACTTCCTTTCACCCGATCTCTTCATCACCTAGAGATGGGAATGAAAGGGAGGTGAGTTTACAGCTCGTGGGTAACACGTTTATAACCAAGAAACAAGCAAAAACCATTGAAATATTTATTTCCATTGTGAAACTCACTTTGAAATCCATGTAACACATATTTCCCAAATTCACCACTCATTAAGCAATTCATAAACATCATAAATCATGAATTCATCAAAACATATCACAAATCATAAACACATTAGAAATGGTTTGGGTAGGTCCGTAAATAGAACGTACTAACACATTCCCATGTAATGGTCCTGTGTAGCCATGAACAAAACGAACTAACACAATCCCACATAGTGGTTTTGTGCAGTCATAGTCTACGAAGGAGCTCCATGCCACTAACGGGCAGGCGGGAGAAGCCTTTAGATAAATGCGTTTGACAAAACATAACGGACCAAACCAAACGCACATAACATGTAATCATGACTTGTAAAAAGATTGCTCAAATGGCAATATTTCGGAAACTTGTTTTTTATGAACATGCAATTTTTTTTGAAAAACCCTTTCATATAGCAATTCACAATTCATCGTCAAAATTCCAAACACCACAACATGTAGCAATTTCTCAATCAATCAAAAACAGTAAAAGCAATATTTAATGAAGTAATTGAAATCATTTTACTCTCTTGATTCAAAAGAAAACATTTATGGCTCATTACTCAAATTATAAACATCAAACCCACCTTATTTCCTTGCATAATACTTGTTCAAAAGACTCTACTCTTGCTCCTTTTTTCCTCTCTTACTTTCTTTCAAAATGGCAAAATTTGCAAATCAATAGGAATTCAAATTAGACAACCCATAACATATAATCACTAAAATTGATCTTAGAAAACTTAAACTCGTACATTTCTTAACCTATCTAAACCAAAACCCTTTTCAAAATCCAACAAATCAAAAATGCCCTTACCTTGATCCTTCACTAAATGTAGAATTTCTTGACTTGAATGGAAGCTCTCATCATCCTCTTCCTTTTTCCCTTCGTGAGCAACTTCAAAATCCCTCTTGAAATCTTAGAAAATCAAAACCTAACTTTTTCTTCTTTCTTCTTTCTTCTTTCTTCTTTCTCTCCTCTCTCCACCGAACTCTCCTTTCTTCTCTCTTTTCTTGTTCTTTTTTCTCAATTTCGTGCTTCTCCCTTCTTAAGAAAAAGACCACATCATTTATTTACAATTATGCCATTAATGAATGAGCAATGACCAATTTGCCCTCTTATGTAAGCCTTGTAACTTAAATGGCTTAAGTGACCTTCCAATTTTGCCCCTTATGCACTCTTAACACCTTAACACTATAATTCAATCAGCTTATGTCATAAAAATCTTACTCACTTCAACATACAAAATAATATAATATAATAAAGCCTCAAAATTCATTTAGTCATGCTTAACTTCTTCCACAAACAAGACCTTTTTCTAATCATCAAATTGAAGGAATTTGCTAACACTTCCTTCTAGAGAAATGTTTCTCATTGTCTCAATTTTTCAATGACACCAAAATCATTCAATTTGGTTCATTAATTTAAAAGTTATGGCCCAAATACTTTCAGACTGTTACTAAATTGAGACTACACACTAAACCCAAATTCACTCTAGAAATTGAAAGTCCTAAGGACTGAATTGAAATTTGATTCCTCCAGATAACTTGTATCTCCATGTCTCAAGTTTAATTAGGAACAAGAAACACCTCATTCGGATCTCTACAGATCGAGATATCACCAAAATACTGAACCATGTTCAGACTTTTTCAACCGATCATCTCAATTTTATTCCATCAAAATTTTCTAGATTAATACCAAAAGCCCTAAATTTTTGTGGAGAGGTATAAGAATGTCTTAGGAATCCAACGATTCAAAAATCAAGACAATCGGAGGTCGAACAAAAAAGTTATGGCCAAAAGAGTAGAGAGAGATCGGGTCAGCAAAAGGGACCTGACCGCGTCGCACTCATGACGCGTGCTATAAGCGCGCTCCGTGCTCGCCTTAGCGAGGCGCGCAGATGAGCGCAACGCTCGCCCTCACGACTCGTCGCACTCGGGAGGGAGGCTTGCCTCCTGGGTCCTCTCTTCTCTGACATCCTAACTTCCAAAACTCATATCTTTTGACTCAGAACTCCAAATTTTACAAACTTGGAATCACTGGAAAGCTAAAAGAAAACTCTACAACTTCCATGAAGGACTTAAAAATAATTTCAGTCTCTAAAAGGGTCAAAAGTCCACGACAAAGTGGTTGTCCGACAATTTCATCCTAAACAACATCAAAAACTTCTAAAAATCATATATTTTTACTTCATTGTCCAAAAATTTCATACTTTATATCAACAGAAAGATAAAAAGACAATATACAACTTTCATGAAGACCCTAAGAACAATTTCTACCTCTATAAGGGTCCAAATTCCAATCAAAGTGGTTGTCTTGAAAGTTCACCCTAATCAATATCCAAACTTCAAATGATCATAACTTTTAGCTTCGATATCGAAAAATGTCATACTTTATAGTGTTAGAAAGCTGGAAAGATAAGCTACAACTTTTATGAAGACAATTTTAGCTAATTCCACCTAGATCATCCCAAAAAAATTATGCAAGTTCAGATTAAAATCTCAACTCTCTCATACTATTCATTCCCAAAATTTTCAGACTTCAAAGTTTCAAAAACAAAAACAACATTTCAACTTTTTATTCTAGTCATTTCCACTCCATTTCTACCAACTTATTCATCATAAATTTCATAGTACCCTTAAACATACAATTTTACTCAAAAATCTCATAATCATCAAAAACCAAAATTAATTATTCACTCTTCATCAACTTACTACATTCACTACCTTAATCTTGTATATCATTTCAAATTCAAGAATTTTCCTTTTCCTTGCACATAAATAAATCGCCACCAATTCCTTATTTAATTTCATTTAATAATTCTAACTTCCAAGAAAAGTTCGGAGTCCAACAACCCCCTTAGGGCCCAGCCCTCTTTGGGGTCCAGCCTAGCTAGCACAACGGTTCGAGTACCGACTCTGATACCACTTCTAGCATCCCAGATCATCCGCTTACAGATATTGCCTGCTTAGGGCCTTAGCCCAGCCAAGCCCTAATGATTTTGGTTTTCTCAAGGCCTTCCCACGAGGTCACCTATCTTAGAACTACTCTCACACGCATCTGTAACATTCCAGATCACCTACTTACAGATATTGTCCGCTTTGAGCCTTGGCCTAACCAAGCCCTCACGGTTTTGTTTTTCTCGAGGCCTTCCTAGGAGGTCGGCCATCTTAGAACTACTCTCACCCAAGCACATTTAAGCTCGAAATTTCGATGGGATCTGGTCCATTAGGCTGTGAAAAACGCGTCTGTAAAGGAAGGACCTAGCCTCCTGCCAGTCCAACCAGCCCGAATACCAGCTTTGATACCACTTGTATTATCCCAGATCACCCGCTTACAGATATTATCCGCTTTGGGCCTTAACCTAGTCTAGCCCCCACGGTTTTGCTTTTCTCAAGGCCTTCCTAGGAGGTCACCCATCTTAGAACTCCTTTCACCCACAATTTTGCTTTTCTTGAGGCCTTCCCAAGAGGTCACCCATCTTAGAACTCCTCTCACCCAAGCACATTTAACCTCGTAGTTCTAATGGGATCTGGTCCATTAGGCCATGGAAAATGCATCTGTAAGGGAGAGGTATCGATACCCTATAAAGCGTACTTCGTTCCCCTCTCCAACCGATGTGGGATCTCACATTTCATGCCACTGTAATTCAAAAATATATTATATGAATAGATCTAGCATAATTGAAATAAGTTATAGGAAAAATTAGAGATAGGTTGACATAATTTTTTTGGATTAAGGCCAAACTTCATAGAGGAACTCACAAATTGATTAAAGAAAATTTAGGAGTCTAGAAAGAGATTTTAGTTAATCAGTTAAGGATCGAATGTTAATAGTCTTAAGAAATATATTAACATAATTGAGAAATTTCCACAGTCCAATAAATTATATATTTAATTAAGTAGTGAAATCATGATTGGATGAGAAGTTTTAAAGGGGATTTAAAGTCTTGGTATCGCTATCTTCTTTGATTTTATTATTTTAATCTTTTTTCTAATTAGTCAATTTTATTTTAGTTTTTTGTTTGAATCTTAAATTTAATTAATCATAAGAATCATAATTTGTTAGATTAGGTAATAGAAATATGGTAGTACTAATAATTCTAGTCCTTTGTGATTAAAACTAAATCTCACCATCACATATAAAAGTTTGTGATTAATAATATACCTCCTCTTAACTAAGAAATAGAGCTTATATGACTAAGAAACAGAAAAGAGAAGAGAGAAGTTATCATTCATTCATACAAACCTATGGTTGATCTTGAGGGAGGAAGAAGTAGGAACAACATACTACTAGATAACCAACCACTGAACAATCCATATATAGTGAATAAACCAATAGCTTTATGAGATTATCATTACCATAGACAAGTATTCAAATAATTATCAAGAAGCCTCACATTCAAGCAAATAATTTTGAGTTAAAACTAGTAGCTTTTTAAATAATTCAAGATATTTAATTTAATGGATAATGGAGATCTTAATTCTCACATTTGCCTATACAACAAACCATGTAAGTCTGCAACAACCCTTAAATTTGCTCTAATCCCTGTTTTTATCACTTTCTCTTTTCTCTAACTCTTTTGTTGTCGTCCTCTCAATCTCCCAACATATTTCTAGCATTGCTAATTTTCAACACTTAAGTATTATTATCCATTTCACTTGTTTATGCATGAATAATTGGGTGTTTTTACAATTTTTACGAAATTTTCCCAAAAACGCTAGATTTAGGATTTTGAGATTTTGCATTATTTTACGATTAATTTTGATTTTATAGTTAAATTTTATCCATACCCATCTGATGTATTAGTTCAATTGGATGAAATTTCACTTGGAATTGCGAATTTGTATGATTTTTACTCACTGATTATTGGATTGTGATAATTTTGCATAAAATTAAAGATAATTAATTGTTTTTATAATTAATTGAAGTTGTGTCTTAGTTAATTTCATTTTAATTTTGATTTTTACGCAAATTAAATGTTTAAATTTGTTAATTTTATGTAATTATTAAAATAAGGTTTTAATTTCAATTTTAGGATTAAATTCGTAAATTAAACAATTAGGTTAGCTTTATTTTTTAGTTACAATATTTTAATTTTAATTTGTGATTAATTAGGTAATTAGTTAATTTTCTCATTATTTTATTTTATTATTTATATATTTATTTGTAATTTATTTTTAATTTTATATGTTTTAATGTTTGACGTTAGTTCGTTTGCACGTTTAATAATTTAATGAGCATAAGAAATAAGTTTTGGGACAGGGTATTCTTATAAATTGGAATGTTAAGTTCTCACATTTATTTAAAGTTTTAGGTACAATGATGAGACCACGATGCGCAAAGGAAGTACCTATGAAGCAACAACGAGGGGAAGGGTCATCTAGAGACCTGAGAGGAGCTCTCTTAGTCCACCCACCCAAATGACCTCTGATGCTATTGCTTAATATGGAGACACATGAGGAGCAATATCAGAGGCTCAAGGACAAGACTATAATGATCTAAAATTTTGTTAAATTAGTTATAATAGACTAATAACAAGAAAAGCCTATAAAAGTATAAGTTAAGTTTAAGAAAGTTCAAGTTAATTTCTCTCTTAAACCCTTCTCCTTATGGGTTAATATTCCCTACAAACTTCAAACACTCACACCTTCACCATCTGACAACCATTTTCGATGGTCTAAAGCTCTACGAAAAGCTCTCGGGATATTCTACAGAACTCCTTAACTTGTTTCTTCAAAAACGACCTGAATTTGGGGGAATCATGACTGGAAGTTTCGATTCATTTAGATAAGTCAGTAATCTCTTTTTCTAGTTAATTTTTTGGGCAAAAATAACACCACCAGCATGTCTAACTTCCCTAAAAACATAGGAAAGGAAGGAAACTTGACATTAATTGGCCCAATTTACCAATGAACGAAATTGGATCACCTATGAGCTTTAAGCCTTTGATTCTTGCAAACTGGGAGGAGATTTGACACCTGATTGAGCCCAAGTTTACATTATTAATTGGTTGCATTTTCATAACTATTAGAGTACTTTTTGACTCCTAATTGATGCTTTTTGTGCTTAAATTAGTTCCCTATATTGAGCTCATATGAATTGCAATTTGTTAGTAAAATTGTTATGAATTGATATTAATTTTTCTTAGGACAATTGATACTGCAAATTGCTATTTTATTTTGTAGGAAAGTCAAAGAGATGAAAGAAGTCAACAAGTCATTCACACATCGTGGCGCATGTAGAAGTTGATACGCCGCGGCTCCCACAATTGCTTCGCCGCAGCGAGCGCACCCCAGATGACACGCCACGACGACAAATAATTAGCTCGCCGTGGCAAGTAAGCAAAGTAGCACGTCGCGACGAGAATTAATTCACACGTTACGACGTGTAGCTGGATACCCGGACCGTAAATAAAAATTTCTCTCATTGTTACGACCCGGCCCGCCTCGGTTATTGAAATAGTTACCGAATTAGGTCATCTGGAGGGGGGCAATAATATACAGAGACAGACACCATTCAACACCGTCAACTCTCCGTACTTCATTCGACACCGCCAAGACCTAGACTGAGACGATCCAACACCACCATTTCAGCCGCAGCCACCATCCACAATCCATCATCTACCATCATTCGCCGTCTACCACCGCCTCAGTTTCATCATCTCCTTCACTACAGGATCACCTCTACCATGGATGCCGTTGGAGTATCAACAGCATTGAGGACTACGACTGACATGCTTGGCTAGGCACCTCGATCCTCTTGAAGATGTAGCACCGGCTTGAGTTCACCGATGGCTTCAAAGGGGAGTATCATCTATTGCCTGAAAATTTAGTTATGCTATTGTAAGTTTGTGGTCGCAGATTACAATAGTATGATTAGATTAGCATGATTAGGGTTTAATCATGTGTTGAACAGTATTTTGTGATTTGGATATGGATTATGTA
>JANZLX010000008.1:23959598-23969669 GCA_025531955.1 Erythroxylum orinocense
TTTAGATTAGATGTTATCTTATTTTTGAATTTGAATTAGAGAAAAACTGTATAAATTGACAAGTTTCTATTCAATAACATAATGGTGATATAACTGGGCTCTACGCCAAAACCTTTGTTTTCTCTTCTCTTTTATTTACGTATTATGCTTCAGCCCTATAAAAACAATAAGTAGATATACTCGTGACAGAGGCCTGTTTTTTTTCATATACACCCGGGATTCATCATAGCGAGGAATGTTTTTGAAAATGCGGGATCTGATAAACTCTCGCATATAGTTTATTTCAGTTGCATGGCAAAATCAGAAGTTGAAAGGAGAGCACCAGAAACAAAAGCTTGAGCACTAGTGCTTTCATTTTATTTATCTAGAGATATCTACACAGTTGCTGAAGATTGATGAGAGTGTGGGCTTTTCGCACTTCTGTATCATTTGTTCCCTGTAGTAATTTGAAATATAATTATTATTTTGTCAGGTCTGCTTGGTTGAAGGGTTAGTAATAAAATAAAATAGAATTTAAAATACTTTCATCTTTTAGTTAAAGGTTTTATAATGAAATAGAATGGAAGCGGAGAGTTTGATGTTACGTTTCATTCCATTATAAGCAGTAAAAATAAGAAACCTTCGATTAGGGAGTTAAGGATGAAACGTAAGCTAATAAATACATACTAACTAATATACTCTTAATAATTCTTCACTATGCCAACTGTGTCCAATTCATGGTATTAATATATTAAATAAAATATAATAATATTTAATATAATACATTTTATTAAATAATTAATAATAATATTTTTATATTATCAATAATAAATTATATATAATTAATAATAAAATAAAAATTATATTTAAAAATAATTTGTAAATATTTTTATTTATATAGAAATGTATACAAACAATTAAATAATAATTTTTTATATTTTCTATTTTTATTAATATAAATATATTAAAAATTATTCTTGTTTGTATATATTTAGTTCATGACAAACAAAACAGTTCACTATGCTAATTAATTTCAAGGGAACAATTTGTGTTAGTATATTATATTGTCCTTTTCTAGTTTCTATTATAAATTATTATGATTATAATGTAAAATTATGCCTACCGTTGGGTCTAAGGAATAGAAGATGGTGAGGACATGGTTTTGCCATTGGGTCAAGGAATAGAAGATGGTGAGGACATGGTTTTGGCAGAAAGTAAATCTTTGATCATGGTGGTTTAGTTAAAATTACCTCTTATTGAAAGTTATGGGTTGTGGTAAGACTAATGTGACATTAGAAATAAGGAAGATGTTAGAAAATAAGTCACAAAAATGTCACGTAAAATATCTCACTTGGAGTTAGCAACGCATGTGCTGACACTGCAAATTTTAGTCTAAAATAGTTTAACATTGAGCAAACTTAATAACGATTAGATCTTAATTGAGTAAATTATAATATTTAGCCCTACATTAATCAAACCCAGTAATATTTGGCTCCAAATTGGGCCTTTAGCCATAAATAATATGATAAAGATGACATTTGCATTTCGGTACCAAGGCTCTTAAGGATATTTTTATTGTTTATTTACATTTACAACTTTATTGCTTTCTTAAATAGTTTATAATTTTACTTTTAACAAGAATTAAAAAATAATTATTTAAATTATGTTAAATTGATTAATTATAAGATTTAATATATTTAAAATGTAATATATTAAATGAGAAAAGTTAAAAGTTATTTTTATAATAACAACAATTAGTAAAAATTTCGATAAAGCGTGAAGTTTGGAAAAATTAGTAGTACGTAGTATTGCTCATATAATTTTTATTTAAATGCAAATAAATTTTCAAGATTAATCTGATAAAAATAAAATTTTAAAAACTCATATGTACTTAAAATAAAATTTTAAGAATTAATGGAAGATTTTGCATATATTAAATAATGAAATTGGTATAATCAGAATTATAAGAAAAAAGTTAAAGTTTCAATTTGGAGAACAGGCTCAATAATATATGTAGTCATCTTTTGAGATGCTGATGCCTGAGTTGGCGGCAGTTGGCGCCTCTTTTGAGGTGTTGCCTCAGTCAATCTCCAATTATTACGAGCGGGGACTTTTTTTTTTATTATGTTAGGTATCCTCGGAGTAATAATAAGTTCTAAGGCCATCTCCTGTACCAAATTTTTACATTAAATTTGGTGTAAGGTGGAATATTTTTTAAAAAAATTTATACCAAATTTAGTGTTACTTCAATTATTCTATACTAAATATTTTTTAAAAAATATACCACAATAATTTAGTTATTAACTAAACTAATTTATATTTATATAACCACGATAATTTAGTTATTAATTAAATTAATTTATATTTATACAATAATTTTTATTTATTTATCAAAAATAAAAATAAAAATCATTATTCTAATTAATTAATATATATTATTTACAAAATATATTTAATATTATTGCAACAACAAATTAATAACATACACAAATATAAACTAATTAAAATTTCTCATTTAACCTCTAATCATTTAAATATCCACATCGTTCCCAAAAATATTCAATCAGTACATTACGAAGTTCATAATGAGCTTTTTTATTTCTAATTTGCCTATGTCTAGCAAGGAATTCTTGAAATATGACTGTATCATCTCTATTGATATTAATTTCAGAGACTGATGTTTCGTTCCAATCTTTATTGAAATGGGGATGACCTTCCAAATTATTAATTATTTATGTTAAATTAATATTTTCAAGTGCTTTAGTTTTACTTTTAAATTAATTGTTGTAATTTTAGTTTGATTATAATCTCGAGTCTGATTTTCATTATAATTTATTTAAGTTTGGTTGTAATTTTAAATATTTTTATTGAGTTTTAATTCTTAAAATCAATGGTGTGGTTTAAATTTATGTACTTTTTATTTCAAATTTACTTTTTCTTCTTAACATATTTTATTAATGAATTTATAACACTTATAAATAATAATTGTAAATAAATTTAATATTATATTCAATATTAGTCTCATTTAAATGTCTCAATGATTTGTAATGATATATTTTGTGTAAAGTAATAAATATGTTAAATTTAATTATTTAGTAAATTATGTAAATAAATCAATTTGTGAAAAGGACATAAAAGGAAAATGTGAAAAAGTAAAGGGATAAAGTTGTCTTTTTTGTACTTTTGGTGTAATGAATAGTAACACACCAAATTTGGTGTGTTATTGTTCATTACACAATTTTAATGTGAACTTTTGGTACCTTGGTTGGAGTGGATTTTTTGCACCAAAACACAAAATTTGGTGTTTTGGTGCCTTAGATGGAGATGGCCTAAGTTGTTTGTATATAGGTTAGTGATATATAAATATGAAATGCTTCTTGTGTTGATATTCTGACTTACCATTTTATTTTGGGTTGATACGTAAGAAATGCTTCCGAAAAGAAAAAGAAGCAGACCAAGAAAAATCTGGTAAAGGAAAGGGCATCAACTGCCTATAATAAATCTCCCTTTTCACATCTGTGACATCACCAAATATATCAGCGGTGCCATCAGTTGCACCAATAAATACACCACCATCTATTTCTACAAATCCTCATATAGGACCAGCACTAGTAGTGCCACCAAACCTCTTGGACTTATTGCAGGCACTTAGGACTTTCCTAAATGCTTAAGCTCAAACGCCAACTATGGCAGTGCCAGTGCCACCCCCAGTATCAGCTGTTGTACCCTCTCCACATCCACTAAGCATGTTGTCTAAAATGATTAAGGCAACGAGGGCCTTGGGGTGTTATTCATTTTCAGGTAGTATTGACCCCATTATAATTAAGAACTGGCTGGTAAAGGTACTAGAAGTTGTTGATCTGATGTAATTGGAAGATGAACACCGTCTAATTTTAGCCACTTAACTACTGGAACAAAATGCAAGCAGTTGGTGGAAAGGGCAAAAGGCCAGAGCTATTCTTCCAATAGGCGAGGCGGAGTTTGTCCAAGAATTCAATGATGTGTAATACACACATTTCCACCGTGATATAAAGTGGCAAGAATTGTTTCGTCTGAGACAAGGGGGTAGGACGGTAGTAGAATATGAAGCAAAGATGAGAGAACTGCTAGAGTTTGTCCTAAAATTTCAAGGCTTAGAGGATTATTTGTGCTCAAGGTTCAAGGATGGCTGAATTTTGAGACTAAAGAGGAATTAGTGCCTATAAGAACTCCCATCTACAAAGAACTGGTTAGAGTCTTTTTATGAACTGAAAAGAGGTGCAATGACTGAAAATCATTCAGTCAATTCTAGAAGAGGAAAAGAACTAGTTTCAGCTTAGGACAATCATCCAAAAAGAACCATGGAGGAGACCCTTTATAACAACAAGGAGTACCAGGCTCAATCAGTGCATCACAAACTATTTTTCGAGCCCCTACCCAATATAAACCCAGTGCATCCATAACTAGTTCTTCATCTAAGGGAAGTCAGAGTGAAAACCCCAATGCTCAATTTGTCAAAAGTTTCATCTTGGGACTTGTAAAAAGACACTCAAAATGTTTCAATTGTGGACAGATGGGGCAAATAAAGAGACAATGTTCCAACTTCACAGATACAAAGTATCTGGGACAATCCAAACAGGTGAGGCGGCTAAGTCAAAAAGGTCATTCACTTGCACACAATATTATTAGTACACGCAACATAACTAGATTGTGAAGCAAACCGATACCACAGCAAACTTAACAGCCACAAATTCAACCATATGCAAAAGTTTTTTCTATAACTGATGAGGAGGCTCAAGCAAACCTAGACGTTGTTACTAGTATGGTGATTATTTTTAAAAAGCTTGCAAAAGTTTGAATTGATTCTGAGACTAGTAGATCATTTATTAGTGATTCACTTTCCTTGCATGCTTATAACAAACTTATGCCATTAGATTGTGATTTGTTGATACAAATTCCATTAGGAGAACAAATAACTAGAAACACTATGTATAGGGGTTGTGGAGTCAAAGTGGATGATGCAACACTTAAGGCAGATCTAATCCCCTTAAAAATATGAGATTTTGATGTGATTTTAGGGATGGATTAGTTAGCATCTCATAGAGCCCTGATAGATTGTTTTACAATGAGGGAAATTTCAAGCTCCGGGATTAATAGGAATGGAATTTGTAGGAGATCGACGAGTACTACCATCCTGCATCATCTTAGCTATAGAAGCTAGAAAATTTTTGCATAAAGGATGTTTGGCTTATCTAGCAGATGTCATAGATCGATCGGTGTAAAAGATTGACATGGGGAGTGTGTCAATAATAAATGAGCTCGCAGATGTGTTCCCTAAGGAATTACCTGGATTACCTCTAGATAGAAAACTTGAGTTTAGTATAGACCTCTTACTAGGGACTGCACCAATGTCTATGCCACCCTACCAAGTGGCACCAGCAGAACTCAAGAAGCTTAAAACCCAGTTGCAAGATTTAGTGGACAAGGGTTTTATATACCCAAGTGTCTCACCTTGGGGTGTTCCAATATTATTCGTGAAAAATAAGGATGGGACATTAAGGTTGAGCATTGATTACCCAGAATTGATGACTTATTAGACCAACTTCAAGGTGCAAGCATATTTTAAAAGTTTGATTTAAGATCGGGTTATCATTAGTTGAAGATTAAAGAGGCCGATGTCCCCAAAACTACTTTTCAAACTAGTTACAGACATTATGATTTTTTAGTTATGCTTTTTGGCTTAACGAATGACCCTACAACATTTATGGATCTTATAAACCGAGTATTCCATGCATATCATGATAAGTTCATTATAGTCTTCATTGATGACATCCTGGTGTATTCAAAGAATGACACCGAACATACCACTGACTTACGAATAGTGCTTTAAACCCTTTTAGGAGAAACAATTATACACTAAAATTTTTAAATGTGAATTCTGGATGATAGAAAATCGGGTTTCTTGGGTACGTTGTGTTGATTAAGGGAATTTTTTTTGGATCCCAAGAAAATAGAGGTTATTGTTCAATGGGAACCACCAAAGAACGTGACAGAAATTAGAAGTTTTTTAGGTTTGGCTGAATATTATAGGAGGTTTGTAGAAAACTTCTCATTAATAGCTTCACCATTAACCAAGTTGACTTGGAAGGGAGTGACGTTTGTGTGGGATGTTAATATGAGCAACGCTTCCAGGAACTCAAGCATCGTCTTAATTTTGCTCCTATTCTTACACTTCCTACCACGGGTGGTGAGTTAGTGATATTCAGTGGTGCATCAAAACAAGGGCTTGGTTGTGTATTGATGCAAAATGATAAGGTGATTGCTTATACTTCTCGATAGTTAAAAAAGCATAAGGAGAATTATTCAATGCATGACTTAGAATTAGCAGCCATTGTATTTGCTTTAAAAATATGAAGACACCATCTATATGGCGAAAGATGTAAAATATTCACTGATCATAAAAGTTTAAAATATCTAATCACTGAGAATGAGTTAAATTTAAGGCAGAGAAGGCAGCTGGAACAAATCAAGGATTATGATTTAGTCATCGATTATCACCCGGGAAAAGCAAATTCTGTAGCAGATACCTTAAATAGAAAGTCCTCTATCACAATGACATGTATTCATACTATATATCTACCATTAGTCATAGAGTTGAAGTCAATGAGAGTGACTTTAGAAGATGGTCCTCGTGGAGCATTGGTAACGAATTTTATTGTAAGACCAACATTGGTGGAGGATATCAATGAAAAGCAGAGGCAAGATAAAGAACTAATTAAAGAATTTCAGGAGCTATAGACTGGTGAAGCTAGTTAATTTTGAGTAAGAGAGGATGGGGTACTTGTATTGAGAAATAGGGTATGTGTTCCTAAGGACAATGCACTTGAAAGAGCGATTTTGGAAGAGACTCATAGTTCTGCTTATGTTATGCATCCAGGAAGTACGAAAATGTACAAGACCATCAAGGAATCATACTGGTGGTCAGGTATGAAGAAAGATATTGCAGAATTTGTAGCCAGGTACCTTATGTGTTAGCAAATTAAAGTAGAACACCATAAACCCACTGGCGTATTACAGTCGTTACCTATTCTTGAATGCACATGGGAACATGTAGCTATGGATTTTGTAATTGGGTTGCCACCTATACAGAAAAAGCATGATGTTGTATGGGTGATAGTGGACAAGCTAACTAAATCCAGTCATTTTCTTGCTATTAGAACCATTGACTCTTTAAAGAAGCTAGCAAGATTATATCTTCAAGAGATCATAAGACTCCATGGAGTTCCAGTGTCATTAGTGTTTGATTGAGACCCTCATTTTACTTCTCGATTTTGGACCCAGCTATATGAAGCTTTAGGAACTTTGCTAAAGTTTATCTCTGCATTCAACCCTCAAACTGATGGTTAATCAGAAAGGACTATTCAGACATTAAAGGATATGCTGAGAGCTTGTGTCATAGATTTCCATGGCAGTTAGGACCAACATTTGCCATTAGTGAAATTTGCATACAATAATAGCTACTAGGCTAGCATTGGAATGGCTCCTTATGAGGCATTATATGGACAAAAATATAGAACTCCCCTATTTTGGGATGAAGTAGGGGAGAAGAAGTTAAATAATGTGGAGTTAATTGGAGCCACCTCTGAGAAGGTGAAGTTGATTAAAAATAGATTAAAGGTAGCTCAAGATGGACAGAAAAGTTACGCAGATAATTGAAGAAGAAAACTAGAGTTTCAAGTGGGGGATATGGTTTTCATGAAAGTGGCACCATGGAAGGGAATTATACGCTTCCAGAAGGGGGGAAAGTTAAACCCCCGTTACATTAGTCCATTCAAGATTTTTGAAAGAATTGGACTGGTAGTGTATAGATTGGAACTGCCATAAAAACTTTAAAGAATTCATAATTTATTCTATATGTCCATGTTGAAAAAGTACATCACAGATCCCTCACATATGTTGGAAGTTCCTCCATTTGAACTAAGAGAAGATCTATCACTAGAAGTAAAACCAGTAGAAATCCTTGATCACCAAGATAAAGTGTTAAGAAACAAAGTAAGGCATATGGTTAAAGTACTGTGGAGAAATAATCAGATTGAGGAAGAGACCTGGGAGACAGAGAGCCATATGCAACACCAATAGCCAGGCTTATTTGCAAGCTAGAAATGTTTGATGTATTAGAAATATTATTATTATCAAAATCTGGTTTAACCTAGAAAGGCTGTGTAATATCATGTATTGTTTTTTTAAGCCTAAGACTGGCCACGTACCATATATTGAGTTTAGTGGGATTATTGAGTAAACTCTAAATTTTGAGGGTGAAATTCTTTTTAAGGGGGTAGGATTGTAAACCTTAGAACTTTCTCTATTATGATCTAGTGAAGTCTAAAAAAAGAAACAAAACTCTGAGCCCTAAAATAGTTATTTCAGCCGACGGTAACAATATCAGGTAACCTCATTTATTAACTGGAAATTCTGAAAACCTCAAAATAGAACCGACACTCCATAATCTCTTAAATTTGATTTAGAATGCATGAAAATATTGAACGGGGTATTTAAAAACCCAACCTCGAAGTTCCGTATCACATTAGGGTTAAATGACCTTCTAAGGGCAAAATGATCTTTTTGCTTTTAAAATAAATTTCCAACAATTTCTCTGTAATCAAAACAAGACACTCCTCTCTTTCTTCTTGCAGGAACAAAAGCTCTCCTTTCTTTCTCAAATTTTTTCATTTTCTTTGCTTAAAATCAAGCAAACAAAAGGTGAAATAAAAAATCCAACCTTGGATCCATCATCTTCTCATCAAGACCTACGTTTCTATACCACCAAATTCACTTATTGCCACCATATTCTAAAGTTAAGAAAACCCAGGTTTGTGTTAATCATTCTTAGGTTGAAGTATGATGTTTATAATGATTTACTAATGGGAGTGTATGTGTATTGGGGGTTGATTTTGGTCTAGGAAGTGAGGAAGCACCAAAGCCCTTATTGCAAAACAAAAACCCTAACCTAAATCTCTAATCAAGGTAAGTGTTCGTTGGACTCAATTGAGCTTGTCTATTTATTATTGGTGTTATAGAGCTGATGAAATTGAATTAAGAATGATGGTTGTGGTGAAAAGAGTGGAATGAGTTTATAGAAGTGCAATCTGGATAGTTTCGAAAATACTATCCTTAGCTTGAAATAGATATCTTTCCAAGGAGTATTTGAACACCTAAATCTGAGACCATTTGATTCCCCAAGTGGTCTAAGAAACTCACTACTGGTGCAGAGTAATTATGTAGATACGCAAAGTTTCTGACTTGCTGTTGAAGCATCATATGGATAGTCAAATGACATCCAAAAATTATGGAACTTAGCTATAATTAAAGCTTATGATGATCCCTAAAAGTTTCGTGAAGGAACCAAATTAAAATTCAAACCCAAAATATGCCTAGAAGTCGAAACTGAAATTTATCCTTAGCTTTTTTATCGTATCCTATTAGAGTTAATATTAAAACTCTACCATATTTATAAGTGTTGGAAATACTTTAAGGAGTAAATAAAGTCTATTAAGCCTCTATGGTGAAATGAAAAGAACTTGCCTTAATAATGATTAGACGTGCATAGAAATAGTGAATTGAAATTGCATATGTATGTTAGATAAAATAAAGAGGAGATGTTGAGATAGCATTTCTATAACTATTGGGAAACGTGTAATATTCAATAGCAGAAAACTGAGTGGGTTAAATAATAATAATAATATTCCATTATTTCCTTTTATCTTTTATGCATTTGATTTGGTACAAAAGTTTTGAATTTACATGTTTTCGTATGAAATGATATGTAAATATGATTTATGAGATTTATTTGAATGCATGAATTTTATACATTGACTATGAAATCATTTTTTTTTTGTAAATTGTATATAAGATTGTGCAAGCTAAGTTTCTTAACTATTTATGAAATGAAAAGCTAGAAATTTGGAAAGGAAAGACCTACGGGCAAGTAAAAGCACATTAGCCCGAATTAGGGTGGCTGTAGCACTATAGTAGGGAACCTGTGGCATGCCTGCCCATCAAATCCTCTGGTCCACTAACTCTGGACCAACCCTGTGTCATCTCATCTCAGCCCTC
>JANZLX010000008.1:24034552-24065996 GCA_025531955.1 Erythroxylum orinocense
AACTTTACTTAATTAATGTCAACTTGATTTAATGCTAACTTAATTTAATTCACTAATGCTTTAATTTCCTTTAATTTCAAACTAATCTTGCTTAATTAAATAACATGCTTAATTAATTAAGAAAATAAAATAACTAATTAAATAAAAAAAATTCGGGCCTAATAATTAATCTTTATTTTTAACATATTAACTTACTAATATCACCAAAGATAAAAATATTATCAATAACATATTTTATCAAAATTATGGGTTAGAACCACACTTAGTCTAACAATCTCTCTCTTTTTAATAATGAAAAATTGATGATTTTATGAAAATAAAATACATTAAATGAATTCCTCTTATGTAAAAGCAATATGCCATGCTCCCCGAAAAGCATTGATGAAGAGAACAAAAAGAGTTTGAGATCAAGACCAAAGTGGTGCTTTTCAAAGTTTCAACTTGTGGGAGTGCATAAATAAAAAAATGATCCCTGCATCCCTTCAGGCTAGCCACGTAGCATGAACCGTCTCCGACTCCAAGAAGAGAAGTAATCACTTTTTCGGGTCAAGATCGATAAGTAAAAAAAAAGAGATGTTTCTCTTTGCACCATTGATAGACTACTTAAGATTCAATTCAAAAGGCCTCTTGCGAATCTGTAAATTTGAATATAAATCTATAAAAATCAAAAGAAAATTTTTTCTCTCTCTACCTTTTCAAAAATTATATTATATGGTCAAAGAGTATATTCAAAGTGCTTCTCAAGTAAGTGAGTAATTTGTAAAGAACTTGTATACCAATTAAATGTTAATATATCTTTCTTCCCTCTATATAAATGAAACAATGATTTCCCCCTAAATATGTATGTCAAGTCAATATGATCAACTATTATCAATTAAAAAAAAGCAAGTGTTTTCCTTGTTCTATGTATCATTAATGGTTATCTCCTTTTCTACCTAACTTAGTTCAACAATTAGGCTTTTGATAACAACTTCCTTATTTGGCTCATATGAGGGCTCTTGGTGATTTTTCTTTTGAAATCAATTGTTGGAGATATCATTGTTGTTCCTCATTTGATATTAGTAGAAGTAATAATTATTATTGCTATTCATTTAATGCCACTTAATAGTGACCTATAAAGTAAAGAAATTAATATTTCTAGGTGCCCATACAAACTTGGGTCTTTAACTTTAACATCCTGTTATCCCGTGTTAGGGGCTAGAACCCTAGAATAATGTATATGAGAGTTATTGAGAAGTTAGAAAGTGCATTTCATGCTCATGCATAATATAGCATACACACACGGACGAAAATTATTAACAATGATTCATTTTAAGCTATTCAAATAAGGTAACACTATTTATTGGAAAAGAAATTGGTATAGAGATAGAAATAATCTTTTCTAAGAAGATTGAGAAGTTCAAAGTTGCCATTGCATCTAAATATGTCCTCAGATTGTTCAAATTAGATCTTTCATTCAAAATTCACACTAATGCTTCCCACAAAGCTATTGGTAGCATGTTGGTGCAAAAAAATATTGTAACCTTTGAGGGTTAAAATGTTATTTATTTTGAGCAATAATACTTTAGATATGAAAAAAATAAATAATTGTAGTGGTGCATCACCTTAATGCATGACAAGTTTGTTTACTAGAAATCAAGCTTACGATCTAAGCGGTAAATGTCATTAACACCCTTTTTAAGACCAGAAGAAGCTATTTGTAAAGCATTAGTTTCATATTGAATATGACCTAGTATGGAAGTAAAAACCAGGGAAGCATAATTATGTGATTAATACATTCAACAAAAAGTTTCAATAGTCTTATATGTCATCACCTAATATCAAATTTGTTAGAGAAAAGTAAATTAATAGCATCCTTTGATAGTAATATTAGCAAGTTCATTTAATATGCGAAAGATGGTGTTTAATGAGTTTGGCTTAACAATAATATATGCCTCACTTTAGTGCCTTATAAAAGCAATTGCTAAAGGAGACACGTGACTTACAATTGGATGGTTAACCTAAAGTTCAATAAATGATGTCACTTTTCTCATGGTTGGATGAATATGAAGGAAGAAATTAAGGTATATTTAAAACTTATTTCATTTATCAACTTGATAAAGTAGATAGGAGAAAGAAGGCATGGTTGTTTTAGCCCCCGTCATTACTTAAAAGATTATTAATGTTAATCTTGATGGACTTTACTTGTGTATTTTTTTAAATTGATTATATAACTTTGGTCATGGTGGTGGTTGATTGATCCTCCAAATATGTTGTCTTCATACTAACTTCAAATTCATATTTTTCCAAAGTAGTTGTTGAATAGCACTTTAGAGTAACTACTTCGATGGCTAATTATAGACATCTCTTTTGAACATGAAGGGATGCAACTTATAATTGTCCATATGTAATCACCTATAAATAGAAGGCTAAACATAGAGGATTAATGACTTAAAAAAGGAAGACTTGCTTCCTTGTGTAAGTTTAAGTTAGAAAATTTTGCTAACCTCACTTAATACTACAAAAATTTGCTATAACTTAATATGAATCTTTGATAATGAAGAAAAATTCCTTCAAGATGTTATTGGGGTGACATCCTCTCACTCCCCTCGATATTTTCCAACCAAAATCATATAAAAATTATTATTACCTATTGTTTCCTATAGATAAATAATAAATACATGATCAAGTGAGGGATAATCCCCAAAAGGCCTGAAAGAGAAAAAAGAAGTAAGCTAACCAAAATAAAAGACCTTCGAAATTTGAAACTGAGATAAATTTACCCAAACTCACTCGACAAATTTGGAAGAAGGTCAATATCAAACAAGTTCATAAATGATTGGTTTTGAAATATAAATGAAATTTTAAAATACTGGGCAGTGTGATAATGTGACATATAGATTAAAGCTAGTTGAAAAGTTAAAGGTACATTAAACTTTCTAT
This sequence comes from Erythroxylum orinocense, assembly GCA_025531955.1. Lineage (NCBI taxonomy): Eukaryota > Viridiplantae > Streptophyta > Magnoliopsida > Malpighiales > Erythroxylaceae > Erythroxylum > Erythroxylum orinocense. Next base: position 24,037,475 of record JANZLX010000008.1, read on the forward strand.
ATTAGTTTGTTTAAAACATTTTATAAGGATGTAATAGATCCGATTACGAGTAAAACAAAAAGAGTTGCATTAGTTGTAAGAAACAATTTGATGGGCAAGTAGAAATGATACTTGATCATCAAACAATAAGAAGAATTAGGGACTCATATGTCGGCCTAATTAGATAACGAAACTGTTATTAATGATATTTAGTAAAAAAGATAATACAATTCAAGCATCAAATTAACAACTACCTTTAATCTATTCTAATAACGGAACCATATTCATTTGGTAGGGATGGTTTGTTAACTTTTGATGCAAACAAGTCTTATGTGCTAACAAGAGCAAGCCTTAAACAAGAACTAATAGGATAATTGACACGAGGGAGGCATGTTGATGAAGCAACATAGTAGTATTAATGGGATCAAATAAGTCCAAATATTGATTGGCTATGCGAGATTATTGGTGCATTGAATAGCTTAACTATGTGCGTATTGCTCATAAGTATATTTGGATAAACCAAACACCAATGTTGCTTACAAATAGAATCTTGTGATGATAGACTAGAATATGGGTTTATCTTGGTTGGATCATGCACAAGTTGGCTTAAGAATTTGCTCAATAAAACCTTTAGATAAAAATGCTTAATGACATGACAAGAAGACAATATGAAATAAGAAACAATATGAGTATAACATAAGTAAAAATCATAAAAAATGGGAAGATGTGATAATCCTTATTTTTATTATATTTTATCTATATATACATTATCCTAAGTAGATTTGGTTGACAACCACCAACAAAATTTTGGCTTAATGCTTACATGTTCCTTAACTTGTAATCTTAACTTTTATGCCTTATACTACCTATAAATAATTTAATCAAATAAAACTCAACTATGAGAGTGTTACAGTCAATTATTTTTAAATAAATTATTTCAAATATCATAACCTTTAAATATTTTATAGAAAATATGTCCTATCATGTGAGACATGATTATAGTCGAGTGTTAACTTATTTAAAATAGACAAAACTGCCTTTTAAGCCTTTATACATGTTCCTTGAAGTCAATTAGGGATTAAAAAGAAATTCAGCAAACAACAAATTAAAGATTACCTATTAAAAAGGACAAAATTCCTTGAATTTATGATTCTTGCAAAATTTGAATTTACCCACTAAAAAAGGGGAGTATTTTGCTATATTTTTGTTGCTAATCACGATAATAATGTCCTTTGCTCGTTCCTTCTTCTCTCTCTTTTCATTGCAAATTCATAACATTTTACAAGTTTCCTAAACATTGATTAGGATTTGAAATAGGCATAAAACATTATAGTGGCAAGTTTCATAAATGGAGAAATAAAAAGAATGACTAAAATGACATTTTGACAAGTCCAACATTAGTAAGAGTTAAAAAGGTTGACCATGGCAGTAGTTGACAAACTAGACTTATAAGTACTTATAAGCTAATAATAATGTTTAGAGATTGTTGTAAGGGTAGAGAGAATTTTGAATTTGATAGTAAGAATTAATAAAGCCATTTTTGATATAGAGGGAGAGATTTTGGGAGATTAAAATAACAAAATGAATAAAGAAGACAATTTGTTGGATACTATAACCTTCATATTAATTAAGGGGTCTCTGGGTATTTTATATTGTAAAATAACATGCTAAAATAAACAATATCAACAACTATACCACCCAATGAAAGTTTTGTTAAGACGTGAGATCTGAAAAGATCTGATAGTATGCAATCTTACCTTTACCTAATAGAGAGGCTGTTTCTAATAGATCCACGTGCAATTTTTCACGAAAATAGTATAAATTACAAATGGATGTGCATTAAAAGAAGGAACTAAAAAACGAAATAAATAAATAAAAATAAAATATACAAGAATACAAATAAATAATAAAGATGATGATGATACTACTATCACCACCACCACCACTACTACTATTACTACTACTACTATTATTACTACTAATAATAATAATACAAGAATACAAATAAATAATAAAGATGATGATGATGATGATACTACTACTACTACACTACCACCACTATTGCTATTACTAATAATAATAATAATAATAACAATAATAATAATAATAATTACACGTATAGAACATGTCAAAGATTAACAACAAATGATAAAATAAATATACAACAACATCTAGTAGAAATCCTGTTGAGAAGCGGTGCCTGAGGATGTTCAATAGTATGCAGCCTTATATATAATTAGTAGAGAGACTATTTCTAAAAGTAAAATAAATATACAGACCAAAAAGTAATGTACAAAAGTAACTCTAACTAGGTCAAAAGATAAAATAAATATACAGACAAAAAAAGAGAGATAGGTATCTGAATTCTCAAAAGTGGTGATATTTCTTATTAGAAAATGAAGATTAGGATATTTTAAATGAAATCCTTAAAATTTATGATATTTGGAACAATTACCTTTACTTTTGTAATTATCATGAAAGTTAACAAAATTTACATTTTATATTATCTTTGATAATTACCAACACATTATTTCTTTAAATTTGTATAAAATATTTTAAATTTGAAATTGAAAATAATGTAACTTGAAGGAAGTGTAGTGCCTTAAAATAGTCTTTGTAGGGCTTCACATACTTTCCTTAAAAATGTCTTCGGAACACTTCGGAATATATGTATCAAAATCAAACTCGACTACGTGCTACGGCGAGGACGTTTAAAGCTCTGAGGTATGAGGACATGAGGTCTTAACGGATTGTCCAAGTCATACTCATACCTCATACCTAGCTTCAACATGCGAGAAAGCGCAGTGTTCAAAAGTCCAAGAATGAAGCCCATTTCTTAACTCTGGAGCCATGACAGCAAGTCATGTCATGTGTCACTCGCAGCCCATATTACAACATATCGCACAGACAACACTCCCGGACTACAATTTTCTTGGACCCTTCTCTTCTCTTTCTGCATCTGCATCTAAGCATTTCTCTCTTCTCTTAGCTTTCTCTCTTTCTCTCCCGTTACGTCGATCGGGTTTCTGACCTTTCTCAATCCCGATCCAGGCCACCATGGCGGCCGCTAATGCCCCTGTCATCATGAAAGAGGCTTTAACGGTATCAAATCTCGTTTCTACTTCAGATCTAATTACTTTTGGCTCTGTTTGTCTTCTTCTACTCATTCTCAACTGTTTCTTTGCCTTCTTGCAGTTGCCGAGCCTCGGAATCAATCCTCAGTTCATTAATTTCACGCACGTTACTATGGAATCGGATAAGTACATCTGCGTCAGAGAAACCTCGCCTCAGAACAGCGTCGTCATTATCGACATGAACATGCCCATGCAGCCTTTGAGACGTCCTATCACTGCCGATTCCGCTTTGATGAATCCCAATTCGAGAATTCTCGCTCTCAAAGGTACCGTATTTCTTTTTCGCTAAATCTCATGACTTCTTGGTTGCCTTTTAATTTGATCTACTAGTTTTTGGACTCTCTTTATAGGCGTTGATGGATAATATTACATATTTTATGCAATTTGCTAAATTTCTGGTTGGATTTGGTGTAGTTTTAGGTTTATTCACTTCGATCATGTGCGATTATCTGACATCTAATGCTAGGTGCTTTTTAAAAGTTTTATATCTTTCATGGTCATTAAGTTCTTGCTTTGATCTTCACCCCTCGTGGTTGTAGTAGGATGGCGTAACTATTGTTTGTGTTATAGCGTAGATGTGGATTGCAGTTTGTTGTGTCAATTTATTACTTTGTTTGATATGCCATCTAATGATGTGTGACTTTTGGGTTTGAAGCTCAACTTCCTGGGACTACTCAGGATCACTTACAAATATTCAATATTGAAATGAAGGCAAAAGTGAAGTCCCACCAAATGCCTGAGCAGGTGACACTTTTGTTCCCCTCTAATTGAGCGATATGATAGTACATTTGTTAATTATTCTAGTCCTGTGTTGAATCTCACTATTCTGGGCAATATTGTTTTTCCCATGCCTAAGGTTGTGTTTTGGAAATGGATTTCCTCAAAGATGCTAGCACTGGTCACACAGACTTCAGTTTATCATTGGTCAATTGAAGGCAATGATCTCTTACCTTTCCTTCAGACAAGAGCATGCATCCCTTTCTTTCTATATATGTCATTTTAATGGATTTGTCTTTGTTATAATGGATCTGTCTATGCCTCATTTTTCTTTATTTATAAGTGTTATCCTTTTTATGTGGCTTTGTTTTAATATTCTATTGCCTTTTCGTTTATACAGGTGACTCTGAGCCTGTTAAAGTGTTTGAAAGAACCGCTAATCTGGTAAATAATCAAATCATCAATTATCGATGTGATTCGTCCGAAAAGTGGTTGGTGCTAATCGGAATTGCCCAAGGCCCCCCAGAGGTATGCTAACCCTGTATCTATTTTTTCATCTTTTTGTTGTTGGATTTTGTATTCATCTATCCTCTCACTTGTTTCAAGTGAGTTTAAGTTACTTCTAGTATCTGATATAGATAGTAGGTGCTTCAGCATTTATAAAGTGGCATCAGTTTGTGTCTGTATTTGTATTATTAGTTAATTAGTTACTAAGATTCAGGCTGCTGAATATTAGCTAAGGTGAGGTGGAATGCTTGTTCGTAATTGTAACCTTCATGATTACAGTTAAGTTTTTCTCTTCCTTATCTGTCACTTCAGTGTGAAAATATACTTCCTATTCATGGTATGTTGACATCTAATTCAAATGTTTCTTTGCCTTATCTTTTTTGTTTGCTTCATACCACATTTGTTTTATCAAACACGATTCTTCCTTGTCCTTGTCTCATTTTTAAAGCTTGTATGCCATTTCTTTAGCTGTTGAAACATTCTCTATGATTATTGGTAAAAGTTGGGTATAGCCTAATCATTTTATCAGATCCTTTGATAGAGTTTTCTAACATACCCTTTTTTCTCGGAGCAGAGGCCACAATTGGTCAAGGGGAACATGCAACTTTTTTCTGTGGACCAACAGCGTAGTCAGGCGCTTGAGGCACATGCTGCTGCATTTGCTTCATTCAAAGTAGGCCTCTTTTGACGATGACATTTTTATGGCTTATAATTGTATACTGAGTCATTCTGAAGTGTTGATATATTTCATGGTTCATTCAGTTGCCTGGAAATGAGAATCCTTCACTTCTTATTTCTTTTGCCACAAAGTCATTCAATGCTGGACAAATAACATCGAAGTTACATGTTATAGAACTTGGAGCGCAGCCAGGTAACTTAACCTCTGTCTAGTATCTCCTTCCATATGGGAATTCTTTTTCATGAATAACGTGCTTTTTTACTTCATTTAAATTTATTAGCTTGAACAAAAGCAAAAACCTTGTTCTCCATGATATTAGAAGCATATGCCTGTACTTTTGTCTGTTTCATTAAGTGATTCTAATATTGTTACTGCTAATTTGTTAGGCAAACCATCGTTTACTAAGAAACAAGCAGACTTATTCTTCCCACCTGACTTTGCTGATGATTTTCCTGTGTCAATGCAGGTAGAATTTAAAATTTCATTGATTTATTCATCCCATCTGATTTGGTTAACATAATCTAATAACCTCATGTTTTTATTTGGCAGATATCCCAAAAGTATGGCTTGATCTATGTGATAACAAAGCAAGGACTGCTATTTGTTTATGACTTGGAGACTGCTAGTGCTGTATACAGAAATCGTATCAGTCCAGATCCTATATTTTTAACCACTGATGCATCCTCCGTAGGTGGCTTCTATGCCATCAATAGAAGGGGCCAAGTTTTGCTTGCTACAATAAATGAAGCTACAATTGTACCCTTTGTTAGTGGCCAGGTATGCTACTAAGAGTTCTTGGCTTTCTCTCTCTCTATCTCTGTTTGTGTGTTTTGGCATTATCCCAAGAGGAGCTAATCATTTTGGTTACATTCAGTTAAACAATCTGGAGCTTGCTGTTAATCTGGCCAAAAGGGGAAACCTTCCTGGTGCTGAAAACCTGGTAAAGACAAGGACCATTTTACTTCTTTGACTTTGCATGAAATTCTTTTCTTGATTTGCTAGAAACTCTTTTCTTGATTTGCTATGTGCCTATCTTTATTGTATTTGTAGTGTTGATCCTTGAATTAACTTTTGAATTAGGTGCGATATTATCTTCACTCTGTTGATTCATAATCTTCATGTTTGTTGTCTTTACCAGGTTGTCCAGCGTTTTCAGGAATTATTTTCTCAGGCAAAGTATAAAGAAGCAGCAGAACTTGCTGCAGAATCTCCACAAGGACTTCTCCGAACTCCTGACACAGTTGCTAAGTTTCAGGTTATTTTTGCAAACAAAGGCCTCATAGTTTTGCTCCCTCTATAATTCTCAGTCTCACTCTTTTCTGTCTTTCTTTGTGAATCTATATATGGACAAGTACAATGATCTAAGCTATTCTCTTTATTCCTGTGGCAGAGTGTTCCTGTGCAAGCTGGGCAAACACCACCATTGCTGCAGTATTTTGGAACTCTACTGACTAAAGGAAAGCTTAATGCTTTTGAGTCTTTGGAATTATCACGCCTTGTCGTGAACCAGAATAAAAAAAATCTTTTGGAGAATTGGTTGGCTGAAGACAAGCTTGAGTGTAGTGAGGAGCTTGGAGATCTTGTGAAGGTCAGTTTGTCGAGAACTTTCTTGAGGTCTCCAGTTCTTATTCTGAATAAAGTTTGTTATGTAGCCATTTCTTTTAAGTAGGCTACAATGATGACAAGTCAACAAGCATTAGATTCATGAATGATGCTGATAATTGATTTAGGCACCTTGTTTGAGATAGCTGGGGGATTTTTTATTTCCTCCTTGTTCCATTTCTTACACATATATTATGTTGGTATATACATGCATACCTTGTAGGCTGGTTTATTTGGGTGTTCTTGTTTAATGTATAATCGCTATCAAATTACTACCCTTAGTTTTGCTTCTTTTGTCTTTCTGATGTTGGAATCATGTCTCCTATGCAGACAGTAGATAATGACCTTGCACTCAAGATTTATATTAAGGCTAGGGCAACTCCCAAAGTTGTAGCTGCATTTGCTGAAAGGAGAGAATTTGACAAAATTCTTATATACTCGAAACAGGTAAACTTCTTACTCTCTCAGAATCTGCGATTACATACTGTGAGACTTATATTATAGCTGATTGCCTGTTTTAATCCGACCACAATCTTCCACTTGATTCCAGGTTGGATATACACCTGACTATTTATTCCTCCTCCAAACGATATTGCGGACAGATCCCCAGGTTTGGTGACTTATTTTGGCATTATTATTCTAAAGATGAGCAAACTAATCATGGTCATCTTTAATTATTATATCAATTGCCTTTAATTATTATTTCTAATTCTATATAAATCAAATTTTGTTAATATCTGTATTTGAATTTTCTGCATTGCAGGGTGCTGTTAATTTTGCTTTAATGATGTCTCAAATGGAGGGAGGCTGCCCAGTTGACTACAACACAATAACTGACCTATTTCTTCAGGTTCAATGATCCAAGTTTCTTTTTCCAACATTCTTGTGCATAGCTTTGGAAAATATTTTAACAAATTTCTAACGCCAAATTTTTCTGAAGTGGGAGGCTTGCCTTCCCTGTTTTATTTTTTGTTTTTCTGATCACAAGAAGAGAAAACAACTAAGTCTTTACTTATTTCCCTTATTAATGTAATTTATTTTCCCCACAGAGGAACTTGATTCGGGAAGCAACAGCATTTCTTTTGGATGTTCTGAAACCAAATCTACCAGAACATGGATTTCTTCAGACAAAGGTCACTATTTTTTTTTTCTATTTCTTTTACAGCCACAGTTGTAATTGACAGCTTTGTAAACTCATACTCATCTATATTCAGGTTTTGGAGATCAATCTTGTTACCTTCCCAAATGTGGCAGATGCTATTTTAGCTAATGGTATGTTTAGTCACTATGACCGCCCACGCATTGCCCAACTGTGTGAAAAAGCTGGACTTTATATTCGGGCACTTCAGGTAAAAAGATTTAGTATCTCATTCATTTTAAGTACTGTTCTTACTCTCTGGCATGACATTTTTTTTTTTTTGGCAGCATTATAGTGAGTTGCCTGATATTAAGCGTGTCATCGTGAATACACATGCCATTGAACCTCAGGTTTGGAAGCTAAATGCTTTTATGAGTTTCTTGTGATTCTATTTTTTTACTGGGATTTGACCTGTTGGTTTCTCAGGCTCTTGTTGAGTTCTTTGGCACCCTTTCTCGGGAATGGGCTCTGGAGTGTATGAAGGATCTTCTACTTGTCAATTTGAGGGGCAATCTTCAGATAATTGTGCAGGTAAGTGAACTACTGCTACTTGTAGTCATTAGTTTGAGATGTTCCTTGAGAAGGCTAATACCTACTTTTTTGCAGGCTTGCAAAGAGTACTCTGAGCAGTTGGGTGTAGATTCCTGCATTAAACTCTTTGAGCAGTTTAAGTCCTATGAAGGATTGTATTTCTTTTTGGGTTCATATTTGAGCTCCAGGTTCGTTCATGCCATTATGATTGTTGCTACTTCTTTCAATCAGAGGGGAAAAAGATTCATTAAGATACTAAAAGCAATTTGCTATTTCATACATTACTCAATATAAATTTTGGTATTACTGTTAAAGAGGTTCAAAAGAATGTATAGGTAAGCTAGTATACAGTCTCTATATGATAGTGGAAAGTATACTGACTTCTTCAATCCCTGTCGATATTCTTAATCTCTATGACTCATAATGGGTTGCAACAGTCCTTGAAATCATCTAATATAATCAGTGAAAATGGGGTTCTTTACACTACCAGTATTATGGGTAAGAGATGCAAAAGAATGTATTGGGTCCTCTTTTACATACTAATCTTTTGTTTTGAAAAGTAATATTCTGTATCTCTGACTCGTAATGGGTTGCAACAGTGCTTGAAATCATCTAATCAACTCAACAAAAATAGAGGGGTTATTTATACTACTTGAACCACTCGGTGAAGTTTCCAAGGCAGCAATGCCTTTCTCACTTTGGTCATGTTCTATAATAAAATGTAATTGCTTCAGTTTCTTCCAAATAGTTTGCCCTAATCAACAAAAATGAGGGTAATTTATGCTACTTGAACCACTTGTTGGTTTTACTCATCCCTACGTGCAAAAACATCCATCTCTATCAGTCCAACCCACTTTGTTGGATTTTTAATTACCCAGTTGTGACCCAGTGAAGTTTCCAAGGCAACAATGCTTTTCCCACTTTGGTCATGTTCTATAATAAAATATAATGGATTCAGTTTCTTCCAAATATTTTGCCTCAATTTGGTTTCTTATTCTTTTTCTTGTGCTTTTGGGATAGTGAGGATCCTGAAATCCACTTCAAATACATTGAAGCAGCTGCCAAAACTGGGCAGATTAAGGAGGTAGAACGGGTGACACGTGAATCAAACTTTTATGATGCTGAAAAAACAAAGAACTTCTTAATGGAAGCCAAGCTCCCAGATGCTCGTCCATTGATCAATGTCTGTGATCGGTTTGGTTTTGTTCCTGATCTGACTCACTACCTCTACAGAAACAATATGCTTCGCTACATTGAGGGTTATGTACAAAAGGTAAGATTAAAGATTTTGATTCCACCATGTAAAGCCAAAGGATCTTTCAGGAAAAGATATAATTGTTGCTTATTTTTTTTTATAGGTCAATCCGGGAAATGCTCCTTTAGTTGTTGGACAGCTGCTTGATGATGAATGCCCTGAAGATTTCATTAAAGGTCTAATTCTTTCAGTTCGTTCCCTTCTGCCAGTGGAGCCTCTAGTAGAGGAGTGTGAGAAAAGGTCTGTTATCTGCTCTGAATCACCACATATCTTTTATATTTCTGCATCTCACTTCTGTTTTCTGTTGGCAGAAATCGTCTTCGTTTGCTTACCCAGTTCTTGGAGCATCTAGTAAGTGAGGGAAGCCAAGATGTGCATGTTCACAATGCTCTGGGTAAAATTATCATTGACAGTGGCAATAACCCAGAGCATTTCCTTACCACAAATCCATATTATGATTCACGTGTTGTTGGTAAGTATTGTGAGAAACGAGACCCGACACTTGCAGTTGTTGCATATCGTAGAGGACAGTGCGATGACGAACTTATAAACGTTACAAATAAGAACTCCCTCTTCAAACTGCAGGCCAGGTTTGTGCTTCATTCTTGAGGATTAGGTTTATATGATATATCCACTGCAATTTTTTCCCTTAGTTGATTGCTCATGGCTGTAATATCAGGTATGTGGTGGAAAGGATGGATTCTGACCTTTGGGAGAAAGTGCTTAGCCCGGAAAATGAGTACAGAAGGCAGCTAATTGATCAAGTCGTGTCTACTGCTTTGCCTGAAAGCAAGAGTCCTGAGCAAGTTTCTGCTGCTGTTAAAGCATTCATGACTGCTGATCTTCCACATGAGCTGATTGAGCTTCTTGAGAAGATAGTTCTTCAAAATTCTGCTTTTAGTGGAAACTTCAACCTGCAGAACTTGTTGATCCTGACAGCAATTAAGGCTGATCAATCAAGAGTTATGGATTACATTAATAGGCTTGACAATTTTGATGGACCTGCTATTGGGGAGGTGGCTGTTGAGTCTTCATTGTATGAAGAAGCATTTGCCATTTTCAAGAAGTTTAATTTAAATGTTCAAGCTGTGAATGTCTTGTTGGATAACATCCGTAGCATTGAACGAGCAGTGGAGTTTGCTTTCCGTGTTGAAGAAGAAGCTGTATGGAGTCAAGTGGGTAAGGCCCAACTGCGAGAGGGTCTAGTGAGTGATGCAATAGAGTCATTCATCCGTGCAGATGATGCAACTGAGTTTTTGGAAGTTATAAAGGCTGCTGAGGATGCAAATGTTTACCATGACCTTGTGAGATATCTCCTAATGGTGAGGCAGAAGACAAAGGAGCCCAAGGTTGACGGTGAACTCATCTATGCTTATGCCAAAATTGATCGCTTGGGTGACATTGAAGAATTTATTCTCATGCCCAATGTTGCTAATCTACAAAATGTTGGAGATCGCTTATATGATGAAGCCCTTTATGAAGCAGCAAAGATCATATTTGCATTCATTTCTAATTGGGCTAAGCTAGCTGTTACTCTTGTTAAACTTAAGCAGTTCCAAGGTGCTGTTGATGCAGCAAGGAAAGCAAACAGTGCAAAAACCTGGAAGGAAGTCTGCTTTGCTTGTGTGGACGCTGAGGAGTTCCGCTTAGCCCAGATATGTGGGCTCAACATTATTGTACAGGTACGTGAACTCTTGTTTGTGATCAATTTTACTAGCTTTGGAATGTAGTGGAATGATTCTTAAATTTTTATGCACATGTAATAGGCCCTATCGCCAGAGATTTACTTATAAGTGCTTCTCATTTATATAACAGCGGATATAAAATTCTAGAACTGTTGATTAACTTTACTGGTAGATTGTCTTTTATTTTACTGCTGATGCAATCTTCTATCATATTGGTAGGTTGATGACATGGAAGAGGTCAGTGAGTATTACCAGAACAGGGGATACTTTAACGAGATAATATCTTTAATGGAGAGTGGACTTGGATTAGAACGTGCTCATATGGGCATCTTTACTGAGTTGGGAGTTTTGTATGCTAGATACCGCCCTGAAAAACTTATGGAGCATATAAAACTTTTCTCCACTCGTCTGAATATTCCCAAGCTTATAAGAGCTTGTGATGAGCAGCAGCATTGGAAGGAGCTAACTTATTTGTATATTCAGTACGATGAGTTTGACAATGCTGCAACCACTGTAATGAATCATTCTCCTGAAGCATGGGACCACATGCAATTTAAAGATATAATTGTGAAGGTTGCAAATGTCGAACTCTACTACAAGGCTGTACACTTTTACTTGCAAGAACATCCTGATCTGATCAATGATCTTCTCAATGTGCTTGCGCTCCGTGTTGATCATGCTCGTGTGGTGGACATAATGCGAAAGGTATAGACTGCCATATGCAAAATTTTACTTGCTTATGCTTCAACTTTGTTTTTGACTTGTAGTTGGCGGTGTTCAGAATTTCACACTTATAGTATTGTAGTGGGTTTTTTGTGTATGCCAAAACTGGGTTTTGAATTACAAATTTTTATAATTTTTATTTAAGGATGGCACTAATCAAAGCATTTTATTATGCTTTGCTGAACATCGTTTTTTAAAGAATCTTGTTTTGTTATTTCATTTAATTTTTTCTATTCTGAATTTCAGGCTGGTCACATCCGTCTGGTCAAGCCATATATGATTGCAGTTCAAAGCAACAATGTCTCTGCTGTAAATGAAGCTTTGAATGAAATTTATATAGAGGAAGAGGATTATGACAGACTTCGTGAATCTATTGAATTGCACGACAACTTTGATCAGATAGGCCTTGCACAGAAGGTCAATTATAGAATCCTATTATGTTTTCAAAATCCAAATGGTGATGTTATACTTATGAGAGCTATTGTCTCCATGCATGTGCAGATTGAGAAGCACGAACTTCTTGAGATGAGGCGTGTTGCTGCTTACATATACAAGAAAGCAGGAAGGTGGAAGCAGTCAATCGCATTGTCAAAGAAAGACAATCTTTACAAGGATTGCATGGAGACTTGCTCACAGTCTGGTGACCGTGAACTTTCAGAGGAGTTGCTTGTTTATTTTATTGAGCAGGTTTGTTTTGCTTATCTATCTGTCATACAGCCAGGCCTTCTATCACCCATGAAGCACCTTGTGGTGCATCCAGATAGATAAATGTGGCTACAGGGAGAAGGGCACATATTTTCTATCCTGACATAAATTTCTATGTTGAAATGCTCAGAAAAAGTTATATTCTCATTGAGTCCTGATTTTGTCAAATATTTCTTTCATCAATTCCTGAATTGCATGCCTGCTATAACATCATTGACATTTCAAAAATTTTCGCAGCTTGCATTCTTTAATGGATACCCATTGTCTTATTCACTTGCACTATGTGAATGACTTGTTAGGAGTGTATTACATTTTGCATTTTCCATATGCAGGGAAAGAAAGAGTGCTTTGCTGCATGTTTGTTTGTGTGTTATGATCTAATCCGGCCAGATGTTGTCCTTGAGCTTGCATGGATAAACAATATGATAGATTTTGCTTTCCCATACCTCTTACAGGTAATCTTCTCATTTTGCATTGTTTACTCTTGCTCATCTTTTAAAATTTTGTGTAATGCTTAATGAACTTGATATCACCATTGCTCTTTTACTGTTTTGAAGTTTATTCGAGAGTACACTGGCAAAGTAGATGAGCTCATAAAGGACAAAATTGAAGCTCAAAATGAGGTGAAAGCTAAGGAGAAGGAGGAGAAGGACATGGTTGCTCAGCAGGTATGCTTATTGGTTCAATTTTGTCTACCTATTTGAAAAAAAAATTCTACTGGCCTATCTTAATCATTGATTTGGTTTAACTTAAAAAAAAAGAGCTGCATTTTCTGCATGCTGGAATTCCTAATGTTTTGTCTGTACTATTAAATTGAAGAGCAAAAAATTCTTCCTTTGGGGAGAGCATATAATGTATTTGCTGTCTCTAGACCGTGTTGGTGAATCCTTCAAATTATTCCTGCTGTTATTTATTTGCCTAGAGACATTGCTTGTTTCAGATATACACTTTTGCCTTAAGGATGAGTTCACTCATATGGGTCCCTTTTTCCCCCTTTTAAGTAAAGATTCCTATCAGCCTTTTGCCATTGGGTTCTGTAAAACTAATGTGTATCTTCATGACAACCTTTGAAAAAATCCACTTCTATTCGCGAAAGAATTTGTTTTACCGTGACTTTGAAAATATTAGTCAATTGAAGTATCTTAATCACTAGTTATAAAATGAAGAATATAGCAGCACGTATCATTTGCAGGTGAAATTCCGTCAATCACTGTTTCAACTTTATCTTACGATGTGTCATTGTTGTTGGGCTGCAACTCTGTATTAAACTAAAATAAATCAAAAGTTGCACATTGACGTATATTCTCTTGTGCATTTGCAGAATATGTATGCACAACTATTGCCTCTTGCTTTGCCTGCACCGCCGATGCCGGGAATGAGTGCTGGCTTTGTGCCACAGCCACCGCCAATGGGAGGTCTTGGCCCGGTGCCTCCAATGCCAGCTTATGGCATGCCGCCAATGGGGTCCTACTGATCTGAGGATCATAAGAGGTTGTTTTCTTCAACAGTGGTGAAGTCAAATGTGTGTGTAATTCCCGTTTATGCTTGAAGGCGAATTCAGTGTTTTTGGGTGGTTGGAGGAAATTGAAATTGAAATTGGCATCAACAGAAAAAGAAAACTGCATTTTGCATCAGTGTTGTGGTAAGTAGTTGTTGGTCTTTTGGAATTCGTTTGGTGGATAGGAGCAAAATTTTTCCCCCGGGTGGATGAACCACAATTGGTGCACAGCACAGGTTGCTGCTTATTATAGAAAATGGGATTTGTAGCTTTTGTGGACAGTGGCAAGTCTGCCACGTGTATAGGTAAATTTCATATTTATATATTTAGATTTTGTTTTACAATAGCTGACTGGCTCCCTAGTCCCTACCGGGGTTTTGTAGTCGCCCATATTTTGTTCTCTTATACAAAATTGAATATTCTTCTTGATGGACGTAGACCTCCTAGCTTGCTTGTATTTGAATGTAATTTTCGCGTACTTGTATTTCAAATGGCATTTACTGGTCAAATTTATTAGTTTAACATTCTAGGCTTCTCTGTTGGCTTCCTTTGATCCGTTATTAGATTGTGGTTCTACTGAATAAATGGCTGCATGAAAATTGAAGGGTTTCGAGTTTTAAGAATTAATTTATAAATTTGATTCGAATTTAAAATTTAAGCCTTTATATAATGTTATTATTTTTAGATGCTTTTAGATTCATGAATTTCTGTTTAATTTGTTATAAATTATTGCTAAAATGATTTATAAACTAAATTTTATTTTAGTAAATGGTTGAATAAATAATTTATATTTTGCATAATCATTAGAAAATATTAGTGTAAATTTATTAATTTCGTAATGAGTTGAGTATTATTTTTAGATTGACATTTAATTAATTGGAAATATTAGAATTGAATGACTTCTATATGTTTCATTTCAATCTTTGTTAGGCATTTCGTGTTGCTTCTCCCACATCGCCTGTCGTTTGCTGCTTGATATTTTCGTATTCGATCATGGCACTGCATCTGTTACTCTCGCGGTAGATATGATGATGCACAATTGTCCAGTTCTGTATAAACAGTTCATTGATACCCAAAATTAGGAGGTTATGGATCATGAAACGGCTTGACGAGGAAGAGATGAGGTTGATTGCCACTTTCAAGTCCACTTTCAGTTCAATCTGGCAATAATCTAAACGCATTTGATTTTTGGTTAAGGACAGGGTTTTAAAAATTGGATCGAACTGTTCGGTCGCATTAGAAAAAGTTTGAACCTATTAATGGTCTGGTTCAATTTCACCTAATAACATCTATAAAATCTAATCGGTTTAAATTTTTTCGGTCGGACCAAAACAGTCCAGTCTGATTTTTGAAATCTTATGTGTATGTATGTGTATATATATTCTTTTATAAGAGATGAATGTACTAAAAAATGATTGTCCTACGTGAGGCACGATATCTAATTTAATTATTTTATATAAAATTGGTAAAATAATTTGATTAAATAAATACATATAACTTATTATTTATTCTAAAAATGTATATTAAATTAAAAGAAAAGCAATTATATCTCTTCCAATCAAAAATTAGGAAAAAAAAGTTTTTTATTACAACTAAAAAGAATTAAAGTTATAATATTTTGTAAAAATAAAATAGAAATTATATTGAATTGATCTAATTAAGAAATAATAATATATTTGCTCCATTTTTTTCTTTTTTATATTTCGAAAAGCTTGGTAATCAATGAAAAATATATAAATACTAAGCTAAATATTCTACCCTCATAATTATATAGTTTTTATTCTATAATAAATAATTTGTTTTCTGTTACTAAAACAATAATTTGTTGAAAAAAAATTAAACTCACTTCACCTCTGGCTCCAGCATTATTGTGTATTTGTGTTTTTATTTTATTTCACTGAGTCAACATCAATTGTAAAATTTAATTACCAGTTAATACTAGCTAAAGATATTCAATAAGTTAATAATTAATTTTTCACTAAAAATTAGTTACACCAAATAATAAATTTCAGTACCTAAGATATTTTAGAAAACCACACCACTCAATTACGAAACCAAAATCTTTTTCTTTACAAGAGACTAGAGGTTTACTTATTTTTATTTGGTGTATTTTTATTTCAATAATATATATTATTTTTATTTATTCTTATAAGTTTTACTTCTTATTTATTATATACTGATTTTATTGTAATTCACTACCAGTTGAACATCTAAATCTGAAACTTTTCCTTCGACCAGTTCAATGTCGGGTTCAGTTTTTAAAACATTGGTTAAGGTATGATTCCATCTAACCGTTCGTTAAGACTTACAGCTTGTTTGGTTCAAGGAATGAAATAGATAAGGAATATAACAGTTATTCTTAGGAATAGAAAAGATGAGGAATAGAAGAAAAAAATGAGTATTACTTTGTTTGGTTCAAGGAATAAAATCGGTAAAGAATTTCTATGTAAATATTTGATTTGAAAATATAAACTTGGAATAACAAATGAATAATCTAAAAAAAGACCAAAATATTATTATTATTATTATTATTATTATTATTATTAATTAATTAATTAATTATCTTATTATTGTTATTATTATTATACAAAATTAATTTTCTATTTGTTATTACTATTATTATTAATAATAAATTCCATTTTAGTATTAATTTTCTTCTTATCATATGACTTTTCAACAATTTGCAGTGGTTAATTTTTCTAGCATGCCAGCATTCATTAATCATTATATAGTCGCAATTGCAATATAAAATAACAATGGAACGATATTAAAAATAAATATAACATAGGGCTTTAAATTATTAAAAAGTTAGTTATTTGAACAAAAAAAACTCAGTCCTATTTTAAATAACTAGACAAAATAACTTATACATCAACATAATCTTCAGTATGTGGCAAGAAACCTCCTTATCCACCCAAGTCTTCGAAAAGGTGTAAGAGTGAAAAAAACAAGTATTTGTGAAGAATGATCAAGAATTTTACCTAAAGTAGTATTTGTCTAAAGCAGTATCCCTTTCATCATTCTGTGAGTCTCTCTATCTCACTCAATGCATTATCTAACTGTTCAATTCTTTGTTGAAGATACGTTTCAGCCTTACTACTTTTACACAATTTATCTCCAATCTGATTCATGGTATCATCCAACATCCTGGTAGCAACAATAAGTGAATATTTACAGCTTGCTTCTCCCGTATCATTACTCCTTTTTCGCCACCTTGTTGAAATATTTTCAGCTTGTCTTCCAATATTTGAGGTATGAGGTTAGGTAAAGGACTCATTTATCTCATGCAAAATATGCTCACATTGATCTTCAATATCTTCATTTATCCCACCTATACTTTCTTGTCTTTCCATTTCTTCAAGAATATCGGCAACAGTTTGTGCGTCATTTCCAGTGGCACGATGTTCTCCATAAATCCCATTCAGTTCATGATAAAAAGGAAAGCTCCTCCTCAAAATTGAGCAGCATCTTTGTAATTATTTAACCAGATGAAAAAAAAGTCAATAATTTATATAAATTAAAAGAAAGTAGTTAAAAGAAAATACTTAAAACAAGATAAAAGTTCAATACTTACAATTAAGTAAGAATCTCGTACATGATCTTCAGCAATGACGATCTTCCTTTCCATATCCCATCCAAATCCACTAGTATCTTTCCTTATCATATCATAAACGATGCTCTACTCTTTTTTTAAAGTCCTTATCCTAGACTTTATGTGAGGTTTGGCTCTTAAGTTTGAATTAGGAAGCTTTGTTGCTACCATTCTTTCTAATTCATTGAAATACCCAGCTTTAAATTTAGAATCAGCATTGTATGTTCCCACATTATGCAAATCAGCTATGCAGGAAACTAGGACAATATCCTCATCATAAGTCCACTTTTGTTTTGTTCGTTTTGAACTTTAAGTGTCAATAGTTGTCGGGAAATTCATCGACATACTTATCTACCAAATTAAAGCAATATTAATAAATTAAAATAATCATCATAATAAAGGAAAAATAAAAACATTCATAAAATTCTTCATACCAATTAACATTAAGTATCAACAGCTAACAAGAACAATATAGTCTATAATAATATCGTACAATATAAATAACAAAGAGTACATCAACTTACATAAACAATAATATAAAACCTCCTAACACTCAAATCAAAATAAAAAAAGCTAAAAAAATGTCAATTCTCATTTTGCCTAGAAGTTCGCCATTTACTGAACATTTTGCATGCCAATTCAATTCTCCAATTTGTCCAAGTATTAGTTGGATCAATAGTAGTGATAGACTTTTCCTCAACAACTAAATTGGTGTAAAAATAATCCCTTAAGTCACTCTCCATAGAATCAAAACTTATCTCCTGCCTAACAAAATTATGAAGCAAACAACAAGCTAAAATAATTTGATTGTGTGTCTTTATTGGATAAAATGATAGACTCCTAAGAATAGCCTACCTAATTTTTAGAAACCTAAAATACCTCTCAATTACATTGTGTGCAGTCGCATGTTTCATATTAAAAAATTCCTCAGGAGTTCTTAGTTGATAACCTTGACATCATTTAGTCAAATAGTACCTTTGACCCCTAAAAAGTGCAAGAAAGCCCGTACAATTTGTGTAACCTACGTCGACTAGGTAATAGCAACCTATTAAAAAACACCACATAAATTATTCAATTCACATTATCTCATATACAAAATTCCGAACAACCTTCCTATATCATATAGGAAAGCTTACCATGGAGACTTACCATGACGCACTTTTAGTCCATGTCTCCTAGTAATTGCATCACAAAGAACTCGACCATTAGCTACTGACCCTTCCCAACTAGGAAGAACATAAACAAATTGCATGTCAGGTGTGCACACACCTAACACGTTTGTTGCAATATTGCCCTTACGAGTTTGAAATCTAGCCTTAGCTTTAATTGGCACATTAACCATGATATATGTCCCATATAGAGCACCTAAGCAATTCTACAATTGAAATGAAATAAAAAATAATGAGAAACCTTTATCACATTCACTATATTTTCTTATAAAAGTAATATAGTGATTATTTACCTTAAACCACATCCACCGATAGTCTGAAGAGTTTGTTGGTATGGGCTCAAGTTTCCTAAATAAAAGATCTTGCAAATGCATCACTACATTTAGGACATTATGAAAACACTGACTAATTGTCTCACCCAACCATCTAAAATTTTTCCTAATAACTCGATTTTTAGCATGATGAGCAATAATATGTAAGAAAATTGGTACTTGTTCATCAATAAGCATATTTTTTGTTGACTTTAATTCTCCTATACTTTCTAGCATTTCGCATAGTTTAAAAAAAGCTTGCCTATTTATCCTAACCATTGAAATACATAACTCATCATTGTCATGCACAATTTGCCTCACATAATCTCGATTGGCATAAAAATTTAGAAAATAACTTCTAACCTTTGACCTATAACTATATAAAGAAGCCTCTGATGCCAACAAACCGAATAGCGAACTAACAGCATTACATAACTACAACCATACAGTTAAGACAACCACAATCTTTTTTGTTCTTTTGATATTTCTACGTAAACTCAAACTGAAATGAGCCATGACTGTAAAATAGGAATAACGATAAAGCCATGTACATAAAATTATCAAATATCAAATTCAATAAAAACAGTATGGTAAAATCAAATTAGTCCGTAACTCTAAATGGGAAGATTCACGGTTCAAATGTCTCATGCACAAATTAGGTCAAGGATAAACAAATGCTACAGTTCATTGATTGCAAGAAAAGCAACAAGCTAAAATCACATTAGTCAGTTTACAGGTTGTCCCAGTTTTAGGACAAAATGTTGGAGAAATATAAAATTACAAGAATAGGCATATCTTGTAGCTGATTGGAGGGCTTCAAAGCTAGAAACACGTTTTAAAGTAGCCGCAAAAGCATTGAGAGGAACCATGAAAATAAAATAACGTACATTGTATCTGATGAGTTTGAGAATGATTACACCTAATGCAACTAAGTAGATATAGGTTCTATGAATTTGTTCTATTAAGTATTATCTGTTACTTTGAAAATAAAGTTAAATATATTACAAGGTAACAAAATCCAACTCTGTTTTGTAAAATTAAAAAGAGCAACTTTAATTTTTGTAAATATCTTAACTATAACAAGCTACAATTGTAAGGAGATTGAATTACAGAAATGAGGCAAGCTTGTACATGTCATGAAATATTGTCAATTCAAAATTTATGAAGCTAATATTGGAGTCTCTGCCGTAGAAGATACGAAGAAATCAAAACATGTTCTTGAATTCAATGTTTGTTTTGCCAACTCATAAAACAGCATAAGTAAACAAGAGAAGGTTCTTATACCTGTTAACCATGGGTGTATTTCATGCATAAACCTTTCAGTTATTGCAAGTATCTCTGCATTGAATTAGGAATGTTCAAAAGACAAGTTAACATAAGGACCAAAAACTCAAGCACTCAAATATGTAATAGCCAAATTCTCTTCGTTTGGGAAACTCTATAGCCATATTCAATTATTGAACCATATAAGAAATTGGTTGGCAGGGTCAACGCAAACAATCGAAGCTCAAGCTACCATTTTTTTATTTCCCATTTTCAAAACTATATGGAAAAGCCGAAAGAAAAGGATTAAAAAAATACCCAGATGAAATTTGTGGCCACATTGGAGATTGGCCTTGGATCTACCCCCATTGTCATACAAAATGTTTCAAACCAAGAAACTCATAGAAAATGCATGAGACAAACGTCAATGAAAAATCCTACCAAATGCCAAGACAAGTACTATGAAACATTAGCAAAACATTTCCTCTTTACTCGAAAATCAAATTTACAAATATCAACAAAACCCATCAATAAAACCTAATCCCTCACTCAATCGAAACAAAACACAAACAAAACTTCATCATCAAAACCTCTCACCCAATTGAAACTGATGGGTAATTTTGATAATAGAAATAGAGAGGGAGGATCGAGAGTAGACAATAGGTAAGAGAGTGGAAGTTAATATCTTTCTGCTCCCTTTTATTGATGCTACTACCAATTTATATAGCAATTCCAACAAAAGCACGTTACATAACTTGCCCACTTCTCCCATGAAAATAGCAACTAACAGATAACATGAAATAAGATTAATTCAGCAGGAAATCAGCAACCACTCTTGACGTGGTCTCTGTTGGACTTGGTCTTGAACAGGTCAGTCCATGAGGAAGGGAACGTATCATGCCCCTCCACCAGCAACATCCTTGTCCGCAAGGATGAATTCTTGATATTGTTTAGAGAACCTCCATAAGTTTTCCCAAGTCGCATCTTCACGATTAGTACCTTTCCATTGAATTAAAACCCTATTTTAGGACGATAATGGCTTTGCTGAATGACTCTCCTATCCAAAATACATTCAGGTTGTGGTAAGATCGAATCGAATGGAGAGATTGGATGGAGCTATGCCATGCCCTTTCTTGATGGTAAATCTTCACTTAAATCCATATCTTCCTCCTCCACATCTTCTATCATGAATAATTGAGGACGGCTACATCGGTGACCTTGAGTAAAATTTTCATCACAGTAGTAACACAGGCCTTTATCACGTCTCTCTTTTGCTTCTTGAGGCGATATTCTACGAATTGGCATGACCGATACGGTGTCTTTAGCAGCGGAATTGGTGGTTGGCGCAGGTCCAATAGTCCAGCCATATTGCTTCCTTGACCAACCCCGTGGGTCTTGACAGTAGGTATTGCTTTCTTTTGTAATGTATTCCGCTCTTCGATTAAACGAGCAACTCCAATTGCAGTGGCTACAGACTTTGGTTGTTTGATTTTGACATCCAGTCTGACTTCATCCTTTAAGCCTGCAATAAAACAACCCACAAGAAAAGATTCTAATAAATCATCAACTCTGTGTGATAATTTTTCAAATTCTTCCTGATATGCTGCCAGAGTGGTAGTTTGTTTTAATCTTGTTAATGCTTCTGAAGGATCTTCATAATCGGTGGGCCTAAATCGTTGAAGAATAGCCTTGATAAATTCATCCCAAGTCATTGGTCCCTTGAATTTACTGAGCCATCGATGCCACTGCAGAGCAATGCCTTCCAGGTGGAAGGAAGCAAGCTAGACCTGTTGATTTTCGGCTACCTCCTTGAAATCAAAATATTGATCTGCTTTATATATCCACCCTTGTGGATCGTTGCCATCAAACTTGGGGAAGTTGAGTTTTAGGTGATGGGTATTTGAGTTTATGGTGTTGCTAGACCCGGTTGGGAGAGGGTTTCCATTGGTATTGCGAGGTGGGCTGTTATGCGGGGGTGGACGTGAATGTTGAGCTTCAGGTGAGGCGAAAGGGTTTTGGTTGTCAGACTGTTCCTTTAGGTGAGTGACAGTTGTTTCGATAGTTTGCATTTTGGTCATGAAGGTCTGTAAAGTCATCCGTATCTGGTCGAACATAGACTCGTGTCTTCCCAAAGCTTCTTGAACCTCGTTTCTAAACTCAGCGTTAGTTTGCTGGCGTGTTCCCATTGAACAGACGGCTCTGATACCCAATAATGGGTAATTTTGATAATAGAAATAGAGAGGGAGGATCGAAAGTAGACAATAGACAAGAGAGTGGAAGTTAATATCTTTCTGCTCCCTTTTTATTGATGCTACTACCAGTTTATATAGCAATTCCAACAAAAGCACGTCACATAACTTGCCCATTTCTCCCATGAAAATAGCAACTAACAGATAACATGAAATAAGATTAATTCAGCAGGAAATCAACAACCACTCTTGACGTGGTCTCTGTTGGACTTGGTCTTGAACAGGTCAGTCCATAAGGAAGGGAACGTATCAGAAACCCATCACCTAATCGAAACAATAGGAATAACTTACCTAGAATCTGAAAATGGTAGAATGCTAGGTTGACTTCAATAGAGAGTGAATCTAGAGAAGAGAATTGTGAACTTGAAGAAGTGAAAAAAGTTTCGGGAGGGAGGTTGGAAGGAGTGGAAGACGTCAAAGAAACTTCGGGAGGCTTAAATATGAGAAGGATAAAGTTGTCTTGGATAAGAATAGTTATTCTTGGAAAAGATCAAAATAGGTAAGGATCGATTTTATCTATTCCCCAAAGTTACAGAATAGATATTCTTAATAATTACTTATTCCGTGTTTGTTTATAACCAAATACAAGTTTAATAATATGCTAAAAATATGTTAGAAATAGAATAGCTATTCCGCTGAACCAAACATTCTCTTAAGAATTGAGCTTTTGAAGTTATATATTTTCTTGTTTATACATAATCAAAATGTATTCCGAGTTTAAGATAATTTAATTCGTTTTAATTCTAATAAAATTGGATCAAACTCAAGTTTAAATTATAAAATTTATAATTGTTAAGAGAAGCATCTGATTAAGAAAAAAATTGACCTCGTCCTCGTGTCGTTTGTCGAAAATGAAAATGGAAAAATAAATAAATAAATAAAAATCTCAAGAAAAAGCCCTATTTAAGCCTCCTTGCCTGCTTAACCCTCAAACCCCTATCAATTCTCAACACTCTCCAAGCAAAACACCGGCAAATGGCGAGCGCAGAACCAGAGCATCATCACCAAGAAGAAGATGACGCCCCTGCTGCCGATGACGAGGACACCGGAGCTCAAGTTGCTCCCATCGTCAAGCTCGAGGAGGTGGCCGTCTCCACCGGCGAAGAGAACGAAGATCCCATTATCGATCTGTAAGTTTCTCATCTCCCAGTTCTTTTATTAGTTTCTTTTCTTTTTTTGGGTTGGAAAATCCAATTGTGATTTGGATTGGTTGCAGGAAAGCAAAGCTTTATCGATTTGACAAGGATGGGAACCAGTGGAAGGAGAGAGGCGCAGGTTCTGTTAAGTTTTTGAAGCACAAGCAGTCCGGCAAGGTCCGGCTTGTTATGAGGCAATCTAAGACTCTCAAGATCTGCGCCAATCATCTCGGTTTGCTTTCCCTGTTCTTTATTCTTTTTCCTTTTTTTTTTTGGCTTGTTAGGTATTATGTTTGTTGTCGTCGTTAGGGTTCTGAATCTTTTAGTGCTTGTTCCTAGTGCTACCAACTATGTCAGTTCAGGAACACGCCGGAAATGATAAGTCATGCGTCTGGCACGCTACTGATTTTGCTGATGGTGAATTAAAGGATGAGCTTTTCTGCATTCGTTTCGCCTCTGTTGAGAGTGAGTACTTTGTTCTTTTCTTTTGTGTATGCCAATCTATAGCTGGCATCCTGTGATGTGACTTAAGAGTTTACATCCTTATATATACTTGTTACTTGAAGCTGCATGAAGCCTCATATTTGCTGCTATAAGTTAGGAATTCATGGTTCTCAATAACGTTTAACTTCTTAGTTCCACAAGTTTATTGACTCATTTTGAGTTCTGGGATATTATTTCTGTAGGTTATTTGGAGAGGTTAATTGTTAATGGTAGTATTCTCGTGGTTTCAAGTTGGTTTTTGAAATATCTGATTGTATTGGAATATAGTTCTTTCCTTTTATGTGATTGAACATTCATAGGATTGAGTTTGCATGGTGAAACACATAGGCTGGTTTAGAAAGTATATTAAGAATTCATTGAACAAGCTCATAGTGTTTTCAGGAACTTCAATTCTACGTTTGCCAAGTATGCTTCAAAACTTTTTTGTTATTATGAGAAGAAAGATTTATTATTATGGATGCATATTGAAGTATCTATAGAGATATCTGATATGTATGATGTATTGGTTTGTTGTCTTATGATTTATTTGGGATGGGCTTATATGTGATGACATGAATGACTGAATATTTTATATGCTGTCCAGAGAGATGTGCATTTTGTTTTCTAGAGAGGCGCCTTATATGTGTGATTGATTTCTTTTCTCATGATTTTCTTTGGATGGTCTTATATGTGATGACCTGAATGATACTGATTACTTTTGTGTATATCTTATTCACAACCTATTGTTTCTCCTTTATGTTCATTGTTGCTGTTTGGTTGTTACCAGATTGTAAAAACTTCATGGAAACATTCCAAGAAATCGCTGGACCACCGAAAAGCAAAGAGGAAAATAAAGATGCAACTGCTGCTGCTGATGCTCTTGATAAGTTGAGTGTTGGAGATAAAAAGGGCAAAGAAAAAGCCGACGAGGAGCTGCATGCTGCAGTCAAGGGGGATGAAAGTAAGACCGATGAAGAGAAGGAAACGGAGGAGCCAGCTTCTTCAACTTGATTTGGATGATAGGTTTATCTTTGCCATATGATGAAGTTAATTGTCTGCAGTTTACCCTGTTTCTTGTCCGTTTCACGGTTTGATCATGCGGCTGGAATTGATTAAATGGGCAGGGGTGTTGTGAGGTCTACGAGTTTCTGCAATTCGTGTCTATCAACATTTGGTTGTGCTTGTACGTTGAGGGTTGTGATTTTACAATTTGGCTATTGTCATAGTTATTAGGGTTTTAATCAAGTTTTAGTTTGTTACATGTCAACTGGTTATAATGCTCAGGGAGATGAATTGGACAAAAAGAATTTTAAAAAAGTATTTTGTTACAGACAGTTTTTGTTAAGTATGTAGAAATATTATATTGGATAATAAGTTCCTGAATTCAGCAATCTGAATTGTTACAACTACCAAAAGGCAAGTTCTAATTAGTCTTCCTCAAGCTTCAATTCTAGGACCAAAAGCCCAACAGCTTGTCATCATCTCAACCAACTAGATATAGGCTTCTAAAAACTATTCTTCTACGTAGTGTTTTAAAATCTGAGCCGGCCATTAAGTTGGAGATTTTACTGGTCACTGATTTGATCGATTCAACCACCGGTCGAGTTGGTATGACGTTATAATTATGCGATAATTATATTTAATTATATATAATATTAATAATATTAAAAAATACAAAAAAAATAAAAATTTATTGAATCAGACTGGTCCGATCGGTTGAATTGAACCGGTCAATTGATCGGTTTTCACTGATTTTTACTGGTTCAATTAAGAACCAATTTTTAAAAGTAAATTAGATCGGATAATCGATCGGTTCAGTCTGATTTTTAAAACTATGCTTCTACGTTACCCGCAGAATTGAATGGTTACCCAGGCGAATCAGATCTGCTACTTAAGCTAGATGTCTTCGTTGTTCCCTGTTGCTTACTGGGCTGTGAAGTTCTGTAATAGCTAAGCGGAGAGATTGTTAGAATAACATGCGGCCGGTAATAGTCATGTGGTCCGTTTAATTGAGTCCATTTTTGTGGCCAGGAGCCCAATTCTTGAATGATGAGGTTTATGACTTCAAAACTGATATTGAAATCAATTCACAACTTAGTTCCCAATTTCATATATATTACTCTACTACTGGGCAATTTATCAAAATTATAAATACCGTATCAGATTAAATTTTAGTAAAGTATTGTACCGATAATTTTTTAAATTTATGAAATAGTTCTTTAATTTTTTTTAAAATTATAAAATAGTTCACTGTCATATTGTACTATTGTACTATATATTTTTAACCCCATCTCTAAAAATCATAATAATAAATAATAATCACAATTTTAATTTAATTTATAAAATCAATTTAGAAATTATTAATAAATATAATTAAATTTAAAATATATTTTTAAAATATATAAATTTCAAATAAATTTTGATTTAATAATTAAAAATATATAAAATAAATATTAGTTTATAAATAATAATTTTTAAATTATTTATTTTAAAAAATAAAATATTTTTATTAATACTTTATTAATAAATATTATATAAAATATTAAAATAAATTTAAATAAAAATAATTTATTTTTAAGTTTTATTTTATTTATAATTATTATTAGTAATAAAAATGTTTATTATTATTTTAAAAATTACAATAATTATAAAAATTGAAGTAAATAGAAATAACTAATTAAAAAATTTTGTAAAAAAGGAGGGAGAGATTTTCAAATTTTTTAAAAATTTTATAAAAATTTTCTTATGGCCAATATTTGACTGATATTTTAAATTCTAAAAAGATAAGTATTGATAGATATTTAAACTTAATATAACCGATAATTTATTTTATACCGGTTTTAATATGATACCGATCACTACGAAACAATATTCGGTATTCGTATCTTTATAATCTACTAAACTCAAAATAGAGAACGTCAGAGCACGTTTTTTTTTCTTTAATGTTCATGGCACCTAGGAAGCCAGCTCATTTGGCAGATTGAATCTGACAAACATATAAAAGGAAGAAAAGTGGCTTGTCTTGCGGTGCAGGGTCTCTGAGCATTCCAGAGAGGCACGTACGTTGGGACAACAATGCCTTGTACATGTCTTTACCAACTCCAGGATAAGTCCCGTCTCTCTTCATGAAATGACACTTCAACTTAATAAGAGGAAGTGAAAGATGTAATTAAAAGCCCAACTTCCCCGTCAAGGCATTGAATGGTCCTAGCATGGAAACTTGGGAGGGACAGATCGGTCGGTTCGATCAGTGACCGGTCAATTATTTGATCCAATTTATCTCTAAAAATTGGTTCTCAATTGAACCAGTGAGAATCGGTTAAAATCAGTCAATTGACCGGTTGAACTGGACAACTTGTTTAATAATTTTTTTTATTTTTTATTTTTGGTATATTTTTGTATTTTTTAATATTTTTAATATTATATATAATTAAATATAATTATTGCATAATTATGACATTACATCAGTTCGACTGGTGGTTGAACCGATCAAACCGGTCAAACTGGTAACCAGTAAGGCCTCTGGTTCGATGACCGATCCAAATTTCAAAACACTAGTTTTGACATGGAGTTAGTACCTAACCAAAAAAGGCTCTCAAATTCTTCTCTTCAGCTTTGGGTCCATCATCTCCATACAGTGTGCTAGCCATTACAAGCATGGTGCAGTTGGAACTTAAAACATGGCATATTCACAATAATAGGGGAGAAAAAATAGACCAAGATTTGGTTGTTTAGTGTTATTTCATTGGAACTATTGGTCAATACAACTCCTACCAAAACCTATAATTTTTTGTTGAAAATATTGATTCAAAATTAAAATAGAAGATTTTGTTTAAAGATAAGATATTTGTTAAAAGATACATTTTTTTTAATTAGTTGAAAGAAAGTGCTCGACAATGATAAGATGATGAGAAAGTGCATCAACAATGATAAGATGATGAGAAAGTACACCATACAAATTTGAAGACAGTGATGAGAAAGTGCATCATACAAATTTGAAGACAGTGAGCAACATACAAATTTAAAGATGGTGATGAGAAAGTGCATCATACAAATTTGAAGACGGTAATGAGAAAGTGCATCATACGGTGAAGAGAAGTGCTTCACATAATCATTGCAGGTTGATGAGACGGGCATCAATGGAAATTTGGTGAAGAGAAGTGCTT
>JANZLX010000008.1:24087829-24103059 GCA_025531955.1 Erythroxylum orinocense
CGTTTGACACGGGAGTATGTCTACTGTAGGCAAGTGAAGGATAGAGGTCGGGATCAGTTCGCGTCTGCATTAGTGTCCAATAGAATTGTATTCCAAAATGATACTTTGTATTTATAGTGAACCCAATGTGGTTCTGTTGTTTTGTACATTAAATGGTTATTGTAATTTTATTATTGATTGAGTGTAATAACTGAAAATGTTTATTGATGAACGTGAGCTCAAATTGTTTATTGTTTTCTGCGCACATGAGTGTAATGAAAAAAGAAAAATTTATACTGAGTTTCGACTGACTGATGTAGCATGCCACCCTCGCGGGCTACAGACTCGGATATCACCAATGATGTCGGGTTCGGGTCACGTGGGAGTGGGGTGTTACAATAAATGAGTCATATATGCTACAGTATGATTTCTCTATTGGCTTAGAGCTATAACAAGGTTTTATTTTATCGGTTGGACTGATAAATAAAGGCAAATGCCTTACTTGATTTTTCATAATTAAATGTTCTATATGAATTTTGTGACTGGTGAGGAAACGATTGACCAATCGTGTGCTGGGCACAACTGATTATGATTAAGCGACTCCCGTACCCTTGACATTGGTACATTAAAGTCGAGTTGTCGTATCAACACCTTTCTACGGGACTTGTGGGTGATTCCACACCTAGGGTCTAGACACCGACGAGGTCATCACCTAGGGTCATGACGCTCTAGTCGACTGTAGTTTGAACTCACCACGGACGAAAGTTGAGCCAACACCGAATATTGGTGGGTGTGCACATTAGTTTGGCCGACTAATGGTGTCACACATGATTGTTTTGGCTTATCCTGATATTGGTTTTCCTATCGAGATTTGTTTGACACATATGATGTTTTTATGCTTTTGTTAACTGGAACTGGAACCTATGTTCACCAGATGAGTGAGTTAATAGGCTAGGCTTATATGGTTTCTAACCAGTATACAATGAGTCATAGGTTGGGCCTATGGCTTTCTATGTGTTGTATATTCAATTCATAGGTTATCTACACTGTTTTGGTATGAACAAGTTATATCTGTGATATATGTTTTTCTTGCTCACTGAGTACCTAGTGTGCTCACCCCCCTTCGCTTTCCAACTATGCAGGTTAATTTAGTGGGTTTGAAGCCCTAAGTGGATTATGTTGTTTTTTGACATTTTTGGGCTATTACAAGTGGTATCAGAGCCGGTACCTGAACCGTTGTGTCAGCTAGGCTGGACCCCAAAGAGGGTTGAGCCCTAAGGGGATGAAGAGTGTGAGATCTCACATCAGTTGGAGAGGAGAACGAAGTACGCTTTATAAGGGTACGGATACCTCTCTCTTACAGACGTGTTTTCTATGGCCTAATGGACCAGATCCCATCAGAACTCCAAGGTTAAATGTGCTTAGGCAAGAGTAGTTCTAGGATGGGTGACCTCTTATGAAGGCCTCGGAAAAAGCAAAACTGTGAGGGCTTAGCTGGGCTAAGGCCCAAAGTAGACAATATCTGTAAGTGGATGATTTGGGATGTTACAGAATCCATTTATTTAGATTCTTATAATATACATGTTTCTCATACATCTCTATGTATATGTATATTACTTACAAAAGAATGTTAGTACCTTTTGACTAGATATATATAATGCTCACATAAATAAAACCAAACTCTTTTGTTTCATTAATAATAAATATTTTCATTACAAAATTGTAACAGGAAGAAAATTAAGTTATATGTAAATACACTTGCTTTCCAAGGCACTATATTTACATAACTCCAACATTAGGCCTATTTAGTTACCTTATCATTTTTTAGTTTTAGTTTTTGCTTTCAACATATATGGTCAAATTTTTAGTTTTTGTTTTTTATTGGTTTCTTCTTTTATTTCCAACTTATGAAAATCATAAAAATTGGTTTTAATTTTCAATTTTTTAATTTGATTTTATTATTAACTAATATATATTATTTAATATTAAAAAGTGTAAATAATAAAATATTAATTTTTTTAATGAGTTGCATATAATCTAATTTAGTCAAATCTCTCCTTCAAATAATCCAAATAATTCAGGTTAAAATAACATGGTTTAATTTTTATTTTTTACTTATAACATCCTTAATCTAGCTTTTCCTTTTTTGACTTATCAATTAATACCTTAAAAATTGTCGAAACAAAATAAAATATGTAAATTAAATATAATAAATGATTCAAATTTAATTATTACAAATATAAGATTATTAATTCAAATGTATATTTCAATTTTTAAAAATATATTTTTTAAAATTAAAAATAAAACAATAAAGAAAAAATTAAGTGTTTGTATTAACTCTAATAACCAACTTAATAGCTTTAACAATTTAGAAAAAAATTAAAAGCAATATGCACCAATTAACTCCATAGTAATATAATAACTTTTTTTTAGAAAAAGGAATAATTAAGCCATTAAAGGCATAAGCAAAATGTATACATACTACAAAGAGCACTATATGAGTTTACAATTGGAATATGATCTAAAAAAACAATCCCCATTACAACCTCATACAACTTAAAACCGTACTTAGCTCATACATTTCATATTCTGTTGTAGGAATCTAGATCTTGGCACTTGATAGTGTATGGACCAATGAAGTTTGTAATCTATTGAAGAGTTCTACTGTTGAATTGTTGTGAAGATTGAGATTTATCCTAGAAAATGCAAGAATTCCTTTCTTCCCATATAGTTTTGACTAGAAAGCACATAGACAAGCTAAAACACCACTTGATAGTGGGATGAACAATAGAAGTACACTACCTTTTAATGGAATTCCAATCAGTTGGAGCCTATTAAATGTAACATTTTTATAGCAAAAATTTCCATTTATTAAAGACAAATTGACAGTGGAAAAAATGCGATTGATGCTTTTTTTTATCACTCATGCACAAGGAGCATCGGTTTGGGATATTAAGAAACCTCAGCTTATCCAAAGTTTATAATTTTTCTTTCATAGCTAGCCATAATATGAAGGATGCTCGAGGATGAAACTGTTTATGCCATACCAGTTGAGTTCACGATATTTAATTGGATTGTCTCTCAAAAATCTTCTTACAAGAGTTGTTAGTGGAAATCCATTACCGGTGTGTTTCTAAATGAATTTGTCCTCTTCATCATTCAAGTGAGTTCTAATAATTTCAATTGTGATTGAGTTTGAGTAGAGACTGAAAAGTTGTTTATTAACTAAAGCCTCTTTAACATTTGAATTCAACCTAATGACTAGCTTTAGAATTTACATCTCCTGTAAGCAATGTAAAGGACCACTTGACAACTAATTGTCAAACAAGAATTTAGATGAATTGCCATCTCCAATCAAGTGAATAAACTCCTTCCTTAGTGATCTTTTGGTTTTTAGTATTACTTTTAGAGAAGAAGCTACAGAAGTGTTGATTCAAATAGATGACACTATTTTTTATGTGAACTTTATACACCCATTTATACCACAAAGCCTACTTTTCTATCATGAGTCTTCATAATCTCTTTGCTAACATAACACTATTTATTAGTATGAGAGACATTATTCCAAGCCCTTCATTGTTCTTAGGTATATAGACCTCTTGTCGTCGTATCTTAGCCCTTCTGAACTCCAAATTATTTCCACTCTAGAGAAATTTACTACAAGTCATCTCAATTATCTTAATGATCCTCATAGGAAAGGAGATATGGGCATCCTAGAACAAATTAATGGAAATGATGATAAAGTTGATTAATTGAGCCCTCCTAGCCATAAAAAGAATCTTGGCACCCTAAGATGAAAGTTTGTTGTTGATTTTATCCACAAGAATGTTGAAATCTCTAATGGATAAGTTGGAAGTGGAAATAGGAATACCTAAGTACAGAACAAGAAGTGATTGCATTGTAAAATTGGTAATCAATCTAACTACGTGTTCTTT
Source organism: Erythroxylum orinocense (assembly GCA_025531955.1). Taxonomy (NCBI): domain Eukaryota; kingdom Viridiplantae; phylum Streptophyta; class Magnoliopsida; order Malpighiales; family Erythroxylaceae; genus Erythroxylum; species Erythroxylum orinocense. The sequence continues at coordinate 24,091,744 of JANZLX010000008.1, forward strand.
TGCACAAGCAAACTTAGATAAGAAGAAACTATTCATTGAACAATCAATCCCTAAACTTAAGAGCCTTTTAAAAATCTTCAAGTCATTCATGAGTGTAAGAACAGAAACAAGATCAACTTTAGATAAAAGAATTACATCATCTTTAAAACAAAGATTAGTGATCCTAAACTTCTTACGTCTAAAATGAAATCTAAAATGTCTATTTCTCTCCATAATTCTTCTAAGAGTCTTGTTAACCACCTCCATTACCAAATCAAAGAGATAATGTAAGATTAGGTCACCTTGGCAAATCTCTTTATAGCTCCTAAAATACTTACAAATTTGTCAATTCACTAAGACTTTAAAGTAAGAAGTATAAATGCATTGTGAAATCCATTGTACAAACATATCAAGAACTTCCAAAACGTGTAAAGTGTTTAAAATGAAATTCCAATACACACTATCATGGACTTTTTTTTAGTCCACTTTCAATCATAAGTTTTAACCAATTCGTGAAGAAGCAATATGTTTATCTCTCATATTCCTACATGAATGTAAGCCCTTTGTGATATATCAATGTATTTGTGTATAACCAATTTCAGTCTTTGAGCCAATATCTTTGCAATAATGTTGTATATAGTATTACAACAAAAGATAGGTTGATAATTGAAGAAAGAAGACAGCTCATTAGTCTTAGGAATGAGAGTTATGAAGGTGTTGTTAATCTTTGACAACAAGTTGCCCTTTGTTAAAGAATTCAAGAAAAACATTGTTAACTTAATGCTTAGTGAGATTCCAAGGTTTGTGGAAGAAGTAGGGATTAAAGCCATTAGATCCATCAATTTTTCAGAATTAAGAAATCTCAAAGAACTCTCAATGTCTTATATGGTAATAGGTATCCTGTTCGTGAACCGCAAGTGCACGGTTGTTGAAGTGAGTAATAAATCGGTCAAAACTGAGTCATGTTTACAAGGATTATGAGAAAATTTAAATCTATGATAGGCAACAGTGTTTGAAATCGGGTTGGATGGAATTTTGAAAAATTAAAACAATGTAACGAATTATTAAAAACTCAAAGAAATTTCTAAGCAATTACACAATTTAATGAAACCAAAATAACTATGAATATGACAAATCTATGCAATAACTAATTAAGATAAGATTGCAACAATTTACTAATTCAAAGTTTTAACGATAAAGGGGAATGACTTTCTCTTAGAGAATGATATTTTTGTCACCCTTAATATTGAATTAGCTATCCTCCATAAATGAAATATCCAAACCTTGTAGGTAAATTTTAAGAGTAATTAATCCCCTTTTTCCAAAAATGAATTAATCTATCCACTCTAGAGGTCACTTAGTAATCCCTTACTTAAGTTCTTCCTAGAGTTTCTTAAGTCTGAAACCTTCAATTTTCACCCCCTAAGTTTCTTGAGTCTCTAACTCAGAAGAAAATCTTAGTCAAAATTTTCTTCAATCTTCTAGAAAAAAACTCCCTTTTTTCAAAGGCGAATTTATAACAAGGCAATTTCCAATAATCCAAAGGAAGACAAATAAACCCAAGGAAAAGTCAACAAGTATATAAATTTTCAGTCATGGATTCCAGCAAAATTCAATATTAAAGCATCACCAAAATATCACATCCCTAAGAGAAATTAAGAGTTCTAGCCACAAATCATCAAACCAATCAATTCTAAAATATAAATGCTAGGTAGACTCATGAAGGAATCAAATATAAATGAAAAGATATGGCTCCAAATTTCAATAAAAAAATGAGCTCCCCCATCTCCTTGCGTGGAAGTGAAGTAGTGGACGTTGCAGAGTTTGGCTTGTGTTGGTGGATGTGTGGGCTGCTTTGGTGAGGACATGAAGGTTGAAGCGTGAATGAGTGAGGGGGATGCTACTTTTGTGCTTGCTGGTGGAGATGTGAAAATGCCGTGAGTGAATGTTTGAAGAGTGGAGAATTTAAGCTGTCTTCTTACGTGAATCCAAGGAGAGTTGTTGCTTTGATGAGTAGAGAGAATAAAGTATGAAGGCTTGCGTTGGTTGGTGTGGATGAGGCTGGTTGGGCGTGAATCAAGAAGATGGCTTGCATTGGTTGATCACTGGATGAAGGTTGCGTGAATGAAGATGAAAGCTTGCGTTGGTTGGTGAATGGATGGAAGCTCCTTGGTGAGTGGAGGCTACGATTGTTGTGTTTTGGTGAGTGAGTTGGTGCTTGGAATAGGCTCTTATGCGTGGATGTGTTATTGCTTCTTGGTGGAATGCAGCTTGTGAGATGTGTGGAGTGATAAAAATCAGCTGCTGTGTTTTGCGTGAAAGAAAATGGGATAAAGGCCGAAAGGCTGAGTGCGAATGAAGAGGGGTTGCAATGGTGAGTTAAGAGTTAACAAATGAAGGCTTGCGTTGTGGAGGATTGGAGCTGGCTGTTTCAGTAGATGGATGGCTTATCATGGAGGGTTACAGCGTGTTATTTTCTGATCGAAGCTGTCTATGAGTGAGTGAAGTTGCGTGGAAGCTTATCTTTGTGTGCATGGAGGCTGTACGTTAATGTGGAGGCTGGCTGTTGACGTGATGAACTGGAGTTGATGTGAGTGGAGTCTGCTTTGTCTTGTAGTGAGGGCTATCTTCTATTGGTGATGGAGGCTACTGCATTGGCGTAATTGGAGGCATGAAAAGGCAGTGTTGGAGTGAAATAAAGGTAGGAATCAAGTGAGACAACGTTTTCTTGTATGAGTGGAGGGAGCTGGTCAATAAAGGCTACGTTGTCTCTTGTGTGTGAGTGTGGATAAAGGCCGTTGCATGTGTTGTGTGTGGCATTTTTGTTGGAGTTGCGTGAATAAAGGTAGGCAGTGTGATTGGAGTCTTCAAAGCTACTGCATGTGTGGGTAGTAGGTGCTGCGTGCATGAGTCTTGTCTATGGGCGTGAATCCAGTGGAGGCATGAAGTGGGGACATGAAAAAAATGGTGGCTCTTCTTTTTGTTTTTGTCTCCCCCATTCGACAACGTTGCACTACGCAACGCTTTTATCTGCTGCTGTCTTCTTTTCTTCATAACAACTCCTACATTCAAATAAAATATAAAAACAATAATTTAGCAAATATTTACCTTAAAGCACTACACAATTGACCCAAATTAATGCATCAAATAATTGCCTATTAGTATCTTTATCAATGACTCATGAAGAATGTCTCTAGTGTGAACTTCATTACTACTTCTCCTTATATACACAATGCCAGGTTTAAAACGTATGACAGGAGTTGGAGGATTACTGTTAAGGTGACTCCACTGCTCCTCAAAAGCAGGAACAAAGGAGTGACCAGAAATGTTTGGAGTGACTCTATATAAAGGAAAGAAATATTGCTAGTGAAAAAAATATAACATTAAGAGAAATTTGAATTCATTAAGTGGTGGGATCAAAACAAATATAAGCCTTCTGGTGTAGTGCATATATGAGAAAAGAACATCTAACTAATTGAGGAGAGATTTTTGTGTTTTCATGAGGAGGAAGAAGAACAAAACTAACACACCCAAATGGATGGAGATGGGTATAATTCAGGTTGCTGGTGATGGAAGAGGAAGTATGGTGTTTGATTGTCAAGAACAATCACAGGAATATGATTGATTAAATGTGCTGCAGTAGTCAAAGCCTCGACACAAAATTTTGATGGTACCATAGATCCAATGAGTAAAGAGCAGACCACATCAAGAAGGTGACCATTTTTCCTCTCTACGATGCCATTTTATCGGGGTGTATATGAAATTATGAACAACTCCTTTAAGAAACAGTTCCCTTTTGTTGAAGAAACTCTTTAAATTTTTTAGACATGTATTTCCCACCTGAATTAGAACGGAAAATTTTGATGCTTTTGGAAAATTGATTTTCAATCAAAGCTAAGAATTTTTTAAAAGCATCAAAGACTTCATATTTGTGTAGTAAGAAATATATCTAAGTAAAACGATATAATTGTCAACAAATGTTACAAAGTATTTCTATTGATTATGAGATATAACAGGTGAAATCCCCCAGATATCACCATCAATTAAATCAAAACATTGAGAAGACTTTGTTTCACGAGAAGGAAAAGGAAGAGTTTTACTGTTGCCCATTTTGTAACTAGAACAATCAATTTTGACAGGATGAGATGGAATTTTATTGCCGAGCACCCCAAACTTTAACATGGGTAAAAGAGTTCTATCATTTGGATGTCTTAATTTAACATGCCATGACTTGAAATCAGGTTGTAAATAATAAGAAAATAAAGAAAACACATTCATAGGCTTGGCTGGTTCATTAAGCTGAAGGGGAAAAAGTCTACTCCATTTAGGTCTCTCCGTTACTGTCTTCCCTGACACCAGTTCCTGCACAATACAACTAGAAGGAGAAAAAGTGACTTTCTAATTATTCTCAACCATTTGTCCAACTGAACTCGATGGACCAAGAGCAATAAAAGCATTCTTTTATAGATGTAGAGGAAGAAATATCATTAGTGGCAATGATGAGAATATGATCCCCATTAGCTGTCTCAATTTGCACTTTGCCATCATACTTTTTAACATTAAGCAGATTATCAGATGATGGAATCCTATGATTTGAAGCAGTTGAGTCAAAAAGCCAAATTTTAGAAAGAGATGTATTTTTACTAGTTAAACCAAGAGCAGAGAGAGATGATATAATCATTTGTTGAACAGTCTCCTCTTAAGAGATGAAACTGTAGGTTAAAAAGAATTAACTATTGTTGGGGATTCAGTCACCATATTAGTGGTAGAAGTCTGAAAAGCACAAGGATTACGATTTTGTGGACACTTCCTACATCAGATATAATATGTCCCTTAATTTTGCAATAGTTGCAAAATTTTTTAGAACATTGACTTGCAATATGCGCATATGCCTTACAAGTGCAACATTGAGTGTTGGTCATAGTTCGAACTTGCTATTTTCCTTGTGCTGCATAAGCAACATTGAGAACATTGGTGGAATTCCCTTATTTTTCTAATGTGGTATGAGTTAAGTGGCATTGCTCTTCCCTTAGTAGTTCATTCAAACAGTCATCCAAGGATGGAGGAGGAGTTGGAAGCAATAAATTGGAACGTAACACTTCATATTCAGGCCTGAGTTTCATCAAGAATTGATCTCTTTGACTAGTATGATGGAGAGTTTTAACTGCTTATAGAGATGCTGCAAGAACTGAAGCATACACAATGTTAGTATATTCTATCCATAATGTGACAAAGCTTGTGTAACTCTTGAATGGACAAATTTCCTTGTGTGTAATTTGAAATGACATTCCGTTGAAAATGTATAGCTGAACTGTTTTGATCATAAATTTTCTTGAGCTAATCCTATATAGCTTTAGCTATCTTATAAGGTCGAAGATTGACAACGATGGAAGAGTCCATAGTCTACAATATCCAGTTCTTAACTCGAGCATCCTTGGCTGCTTACTCTGCAGCTTTGGTCAGATCAATCAGCTTGCTGTCTATGCCATCAATAATTCCCCACAATTCTTTCCCTTGAGCATAAATTGAAACTGAAAATCCCAAACAAAATAATTCTTGCCTGAAAACTTGATACCAACTATCTCTGATTTCTCCATGATTGTAATTATAAGAGATTCACAATTGAACCACTAAGACTAGAAAAGATTCACGAGGAAGATAGAATAAAATAACAACAAAACCCACAGGGCTCTGATACCATAACAAGACTGAACTTTTATGTAAAGTAAAACTTTTATGGGTACTTATTATATTTTATACAGCTTCTCTTAGTTTTTAATAGAGATCATTCTTATCCGGAGTTTCCCTTTTTTCAGTTCTTTCAGCAGTTTCAGGCGTTCAAGTTAAGTTCTCTGGACTCCATGAGAGTAAGTTCAACCTATACATCAATATCTCCAAATAAGTTTCCAAATGAAACAGTATTCATCAGTTAAACTAATTGATTCACTCTTTTAACCTTCAGATTATGTTGTGATCATCTCGTGTCTTATACTGGTTGGGCTTTTCTCCCTCCAACACCATGGAACTCGCAGAGTTGCTTTCATGTTTGCCCCTATTGTCACAGCATGGCTTCTGTGTATTGCGAGCATTGGTGTATATAATATAATAAGGTGGAATCGACAGATATATTATGCAATTTCTCCAGTTTACATGTTGAGGTTTCTCAAAAGTACTGACACTAAAGGATGGGTATCCTTAGGAGGAGTTGTTCTTTCAATTACAGGTTCCCCCTTCACATTCCATATAAGGCATCATAGTTTAACATAAGGTCCTGAAGCCTTGAGTAGAGGTTCCTAAAATTAGTTTACTGTGGAATACGTTTTCAGGAGTGGAGACAATGTTTGCTGACTTGGGCCATTTCTCTAAAGCTTCAATAAAGGTGACTTGTTAACATTTTACACCAAAAGTGGAAGCTTTGTTTAGTATGCTTTGTCTCTATAGGAACCGTATCATCTAGAATTTCCATTGCAGTTCGCATTCACGTTTCTAGTGTATCCCTGTTTGGTCCTAGCATACATGGGTGAAGCAGCATTTCTGTCCAAGCACCACGAAGATATCCAGAGAAGTTTCTACAAAGCCATACCAGGCAAGAAGTCGTTTGTGGTCGAAATGGAGTCTAATATTCTCTTGCATTCATCACATGAATAGGGTTTTTGCTGTCTGCAGAAACTACATTCTGGCCGGTGTTCATAGTGGCAACATTTGCTGCTGTGGTAGGAAGTCAAGCCGTAATATCAGCTACCTTCTCCATCATCAGCCAGTGTTGTGCACTGCATTGCTTTCCTCGTGTTAAAATTGTTCACACTTCAAGTGAAATCTATGGGCAAATATACATCCCCGAAGTCAATTGGATCTTGATGTGCCTTTGTGTGGCAGTGACACTAGGATTGAGGGACACCAATATGATGGGCCATGCATACGGTAGAAAATGTGCTATTCGATTACGTGCATACAAATTTGCTGAACTTTCCCTCAACTATGGTTGTTTTATTGGTTCTACAGGAATGGTGGTAACCACAGTTATGTTTGTGACCACCTGCTTGATGGCCCTGGTCATGATAATTGTATGGAAGAAAAGGATCATTTACACAGTCGCTTTTTTTGTGTTTTTTGGATCAATTGAACTGCTTTACATTTCAGCATCTTTTTACAAGGTGCCAGAAGGTGGGTGGATTCCGCTTGTGCTGTCTTTCTTCTTTATGGTTGTAATGTATATATGGAACTATGGAACAATGAAAAAACACGAATTTGATGTGGAGAACAAGGTTTCGATGAATAGGATAGTTTCTTTGGGACCTAGCCTAGGGATGGTACGGGTTCCAGGAATTGGGCTGGTTTACACAAACTTGGTGATTGGAGTCCCAGCAGTTTTTGGCCACTTCGTGACCAACCTGCCTGCATTTCATCAAGTGCTTGTTTTTGTTTGTGTCAAATCCATTCAGGTTCCCCATGTATGTGAAAAAGAACGGTTGCTAATCGGTACTGGGGCCAAAGGAGTGTAGCATGTTCAGGTGCACTGTCAGGTATGGTTACAAGGATCTACAACAGGAAAACTATGATTTTGAGAGTACACTGGTGTCTGCAATAATTCAGTTTGTAGAAACGGAAGAAGATAGTGGTTCAAAGCAGCTGACCGGGTCATGTAGAGAAATTGAAAGCTCAGCCTTTGGTGTTTCTTTTGCCATGCAGCGCATAGTTCCCGGCTCAAATCAGGGAAAGATGGAGTCTTCAAGTGACATCCAAGTAGTTTGTTCTGGTGATGGGAATCCGAAGAATACCCAACTTAAAGCCGAGTCACTGCAAATATTGCAAGCCAAGGAGTCTGGTGTTGCTTACATCCTGGGGCACTCCCATGCTCAGGCAAAAAAATCGTCCTCCATTATCAAGAAAATTGCCGTTGATCTAGTATATACCTTCTTGAGCAAGAATTCTAGGGGTCCTGATGTGGTTCTAAATGTGCCTCACACTAGTTTGCTGGAGGTTGGCATGATTTACTACATCTGACTCTACAAGACAAATTAGCCATGAAGAGTTTAGGAACGTAGCTGCAAAGAAAAATAAGAATGACAAGGATACCAAGTAAGCATGCCATCAGGATAACAGAAACAAATTAATAAAAAGCTTTCTAATTTCTGTAGTCCCAAATTTATCGTTTCCACTGTGCTTTTGTATATAGATGGATATTGTTCATAAGTTCCTGTATTTTCGATGGAAAAGAAAAAAAAATAGTACTAACCGTTTAATAATTGTGTACTATCTAGGGACTAGTTAAAAGTTAATGAATGGTTATATACATTGAACTTAATCTTTTTTCATAAATAATTGCTCTTAAGAAATATTTTTTTTGATAAATCATTAAGACTTTATACAAATAATAAAATGTTATGTCCTAAGCATAAATCTCTTAGCTACTAAAAGGAGTTCAAATGGAACCTACAACAATTCCTTACAACCTAATTCCTTACAGCAAACACAACCACCATATTCTATACAACCTTCCTACCAAGAGACCTTATAGAGCTAGCTAATCTATCCAGTAACACAAGTTTAATTCGAGCAAGATTAATTAACTAAAACTAATCAACAATCAAAATCTAAGATGAGTAATGTCCTTCTAGTTTCCCTGTTCATTGTCAAGTTTGCCCACCTCTCACATATATTACCTTAGTGTGGTTTAAATATTATATTGTTCAATCTAGTCTAAAGAATAAAAATCATTTTAGTAAATTTTAAAAATTATGTACAAATTATACTGTAAGTTGTAAATCTTATGTTGTATATATTGATGAATTATGAGTTGTTCCAACATGTGATCTAAAAAGTGTAAGACATTATTTTATTAATATTAGGGATGAAAATTTTAGTCCAATCTAGTCTAACTCGATTTAGAGTAAATTGATTATGTCTAAATTAATTGAGCTTTGAATCGAATTCAAATTTCTTTTAAAATTTTGAACTTTAGGTTGAACTCAAATTTTAGTTTTAACTCCACGGACCAACTCAACCCAAAGCTCGCTTAATATATTATTTGAAAATGATGTCATTTTGTTAATGGATATATATATTCAAAAGAATAACGATGTCTTGATGTTTTTTGACATTTTGCTTTTGTTTCCTCTTCTTCTAGTAACCAGTGATATAAAGTGAAGAACAGTTATAGTTGATCAAAATTATTATTAGATTATTCTGACTATTGGTGAGAGAAGAGCTCGCTTGGTCTGGTTGATGACAAAGACATTTATATTAAAACTAAGGTTACAAAGCTCTTTTTATTCCACCCATTTCTCATTTGTTGCATATTATTTCCTATAGATCTACCATCAATCTTAATCTAATGTCCTCTAATAATAGAATTTGGATAAGATCACTCGACAAGCTAAAACCATTGAGCAATGCATCAATATCATGATCAATGTCTCTTTTAAGATGTATATGAACATGGGTGTCGAGTTTGAGTTTAAATTTGAATGCCTCGAGTTTGATCAAGTTTTGAGTTTATCAAAACTCAATCAAACTCAAATTTGAACTGAATACCTCGATTTTGATTGAATTTCAAGTTGAACTGAAGTCATAAGCAACTTAGATCCGAGTCAACTTATTGTTATTCTTAAGTAAAATCTTTCAAATAAAATAAAATGTGATACATCTTAATTACATGAAAAATTGAAGATTTTTTAAATATAAGAAATACAAATATTATAAAAATATAACTTTTAATATAATTACATCACTCCGGAAACCCTTAGTTAGAGGGCTATGAGGATAACTGAAGCTATTCAAGTACGTGGCATTATTAGACCACATGAATCGAGAAAAGCTCTTTTTGCCTTGATTCCTAGGTTAGTGGAATCTTTCACTGATAAGTCTCAAAGGAGTTGCATCATAGGTTTCCATCCAATATACTTTTAAGTGATTTTGAGAACTGAATCTTTGTTAAAGATTAAGATCAAACAAAGATGATTGTAGTTTAGATCCCAATTATGCTAGAGAGACACAAGCCTTGCTTCTCTTAACAAACGTAAACTCTAAAGGCCTAGCTTTTAGGGATATTAACTGTAACACTCCACTTTCGCAAGACACGTACCCAATATCCTAAGTGATATTTGAGTAGGAATCCCACAAGAGTGGCATGCTAAAATAGTAAACGGTCGAATCCCATTGCGATTTTTCTTAAACAATAAACGCATATGCGGAAAATCGATAATCAATTTCAGCCTGATTTATTTATAAGAATTTCAATCATAAAAGATACAAACATTATTGACACACATCAAGGTTTCAGTAATCACTTAGGCCTATTACAGAACAAAATACTTGTTTTCATAATATCTTTACATTTCAAAAACCATTTTCATACACATTGTACAACACTTAAGATTACACTTTTTAGTACAACATAATGAAATACACATGCAGGTGCAAACTGATCCTGACCCTTAACTTATGCTCATTTGTAGTGACTGTACTCTAATTAGTCTAATTGGATAACTCCTCTGAACCTGAAAAGTCACGTTGCAATTTTTATGAGTTTTGCGAACTTAATGAGTGAACCATCATTGATTATTTCACCGCATTCATATACACAAATAACATATTTCGCAATTATTTAGGCAAAACATGTATATTCCAAATACTCACACTATCACGACATATCATTTAATTATTGCGAATCAGAACATATATACAAAACTATAGATGCATATAAGACTACACATTCATTATTATTATTATGACCGAGTGCCTATCACATATCACATATACAAATACTGGCCCATTGGGCTCAGTCAGAAACATATATCACGGAGCATGGCTCTACGTGCAGAATCATATACCATGGAGCAAAGCTCTACGTGCAAGCGCTTGATACTGGCTACTTCGGTCACAACGCCTTTATCTGAGCATGCATTTTATGAAATGCAACAATTCGGAATTTACCATATATCACAATCATTTATAAAGCACGGTCAGAATTTCATAATCATCGGACCTAAGTCTGGTATTGAACTTTCGTTGAGAATTCACATATAATACAGAATTATTAAACAAATCGGAACACTTCGAATACAGTCCCAAATATTTACTCCTCGGACTTTAAGTCCGAAATTCAGAAACAAAACGCAACAATTCAATAATTAGAAGCTTAACAAATCAAATCAAACCAATCCTAGGAAATTCATCTAGGTTGACTCACTGTACGCTCCAATAAGCTATTGCCTGGATGATCCGACAATGTCTGACTGATCCGGCAATGTCTGACTGACGTCCAATGTGCTCCTCTAAAACATACACAACACATTCACAAATATCACATTTTTGCACAAATGTACAAGTGTTCTT
>JANZLX010000008.1:24109422-24120710 GCA_025531955.1 Erythroxylum orinocense
GCGATACAATATCTGATTCTGACCTTATACTTTTTACTCTGAATGGTTTACCTGCAGATTTTGAATCCTTCATCACGGCGGTGGAAAATTGCGAATCCAGCATCTCCTTCGGCGAGCTTCGAGCCAAGCTCCTCACCCACGAACAGCGACTGCTCTCGTTTCACTCGGCTCCATCGTCGGACACTGCCCTCGCCGCTTCATTGACTAGCCATTCACCCTCTTCAAACACCTTCGGACGCGGCGGCTACAGAACCAAGAGAGGAGGAGGACGTGGGCATCAACACTCTTTTAACCCTAATAGCCATCGTTCTCCACTTGGGCCGAATGGGCCAACCTTTTATGGCCATGGACCTGGGCCGATTGGGCCCTCAGCTTTTGGGCATTTGTCCAATTCCCCTGGGCCAGTCCCTTTTACCAACTATTCTTCCAAGCCCAGCCCCATCCACAATTACCAGCATAGGTCCAATAAACCCCCCTCTAAATGCCAAATTTGTTGGAAATGGGGACATATTGTTGCACACTGTCATTTCCGATATTTCGAATCTCGAAATTGTCCCCTCCCGGATCCCACAAACCCTAATAATTTATCCACCGCCTTCACTGCCCTTGATATCACAAATTCTTCTTATCCTTCCGCTGTCTCTTCTAACACCCTTGCAGAATGGCTACCCGACACCGGTGCTACAACCCACATGACTTCCAACCTGCAACTTGTCGAATCCTCCATACCATACAATGGTCCAAATACAGTAATTGTCGGTAATGGACAAACTCTTCCTATTTCCTCTACTGGTAATCTCAAAGTCTCTACTCCCATTAGAACTTTTCACCTCAATGAGATTTTAGTTGTTCCCAATCTTACTGCCAATTTACTTTCTGTAGCTAAATTTGTTAAGGACAATTCATGCATCATTGAATTTAACCCTTTTGGTTATATTGTGAAGGATCTCCACACCAAGACACCGCTTCTCGAGGGTACCATCCACAATAATCTTTACCCATTGAAGATTCCAGTCAATTTCACAAATCCAATTGCCCTCCACACTACCTCTACTCCAATTCAACTATGGCATCAGCGTCTTGGTCATCCATGTTCTACTACACTCTCTAGGTTATCTCCCATTTTGAATATCAAACCTCATGTAATAAACCATTGTACTTCTTGTCTTCAAGGAAAAAGTACTCGTCTTTCTTTTCCGTTATCTTCTCGTGTTTCAAATAAGCCATTACAACTTATCCATTGTGATATTTAGGGACCATCTCCCTCTCTTTCCTTTTCTGGCTTTTGGTATTTTATCCTTTTTGTTGACGATTTTAGTCGATATACGTGGATTTATCCTTTAACTCACAAATCTCAAGCCATTTCTCGTTTTCAGACATTTAAATCTCACTTTGAAAATCTTTTTTCGACCTCTATAAAAGTTTTTCAATGCGATGGAGCTCCTGAGCTTGTCAAAGGTCTGTTCGCTAACTTTCTTACTACACATGGCATTACTTATCGTATTTCCTATCCTCATACCCCACAACAAAACGGGATCGCCGAACGTAAAATTCGTCATCTTACTGAAACTGGTCTCACACTTCTAATTCATGCCTCCCTTCCTAAAACCTTTTGGTATGAAGCCTTCTCTACAGCTGCCTACCTCATAAATCTATTACCAACCCCTGTTCTCCATAACAAATCCCCCCATGAAATTCTTTTTCTGTCAAAACCCAACCTTTCTCACCTTCGAGTCTTTGGGTGCACTTGCTTTCCCTTCATCGGGTCCACACGTTCAGACAAACTCGAACCAAAGTCTACAAAATGTGTCTTCCTCGGGTATTCTGCTAATTACAAGGGCTATCGCTGCCTTAACCCTACCACATCCAAAATATATATATCTCGTCATGTTCGTTTTGTTGAAAACGACTTTCCATATACTAGTTCATCTCCCTCTTCCTCTCTTGTCTCAAGTCCTTCATCGTCCATCTCCTTACCTCTACCTATGCCTCCACTTCCCACCTCACCCACTTCCTCCACTCCACCCACTTTACCACATCATCCCATGGTCACCCGCACTCGTGATCAAACTCGTATACCTCACACATTCTCTGATTATGTTACTTATGCTACCCAAACACCAAATTCTAATGATCCTGATCCTACTTCTTTCACTCAAGCTAACAAGTTTCCGCACTGGCGTCAAGCCATGCTTGATGAGTTCACAACCCTTCATCGCAACAAAACATGGACTCTTGTCCCTCCACCACCAAATGTCAATCTTGTTGGTTGTAAATGGGTCTTTCGCACCAAACGAAATTCTGATGGAACTCTTGATCGCTATAAAGCTCGTCTTGTTGTCAAAGGCTATCATCAAACTCCTGGTATAGATTATACAGATACCTTTATCCCCGTTGTCAAACCCACTACCATCTGTCTCATCCTTACTATTGCAATCTCCAAAAATTGGCAAATTCGTCAACTCGATGTCAACAATGCCTTCCTTAATGGCAATCTTCAAGAACCAGTCTTTATGACTCAACCTCCTGGCTTCCTAGATACACATCACTCCTCTTACGTCTGTCGCCTCCATAAAGCTCTCTATGGTCTCAACCAGGCCCCTCGTGCTTGGTTTAATCGCCTTAGTCAAAAACTTCATGAATTCAATTTGTCTCCACTAAATCTGACACGTCGCTTTTCGTTCATAAAACCTCCTCCAATACTACCTTTCTTTTAGTATATGTTGATGACATCTTGATTACAGGTTCTTCGCCCTCATTCATTACCACCCTTATTTAAGATCTTAACACTTCCTTTTCCATCAAAGACTTAGGCCGAATTCATTATTTTCTTAGTATTGAAGCTAACCACACATCTAATGGCATTTTACTCACAGAAACTAAATACACCAATGACCTACTCCATCATACTGGCCTAGATCACTCCAAACCTGTACCCACACCAATCACACCCACTCTTCCTCTTTTAAAAAATCATGATATTCCTCTTCCTAATCCTAATGAATATCAGAGTACTGTTGGTGCCCTACAATACCTTTGCCTTACTCGCCCTGATATTCAATTTGTTGTCAACAAAGTTTCTCAATTTCTACAATTTCCTATTGACATCCACTGGACCGCGGTGAAACGGATTCTTCGCTACCTCCAATCTACACCTTCTTCAGGTATACATTTAATCCAAAATTCTTCTCTTACCTTACAGGCTTACTGTGATGCAGATTGGGTTGGCTGTCCTGGTGATCGTCGTTCTACCTCCGGCTATTGCATTTTTCTTGGCTCCAACCTCATCTCCTGGAGTGCTAAGAAATAACCCACTGTTGCCAGATCAAGCACTGAAGCTGAATATAGAAGTATTGCACTTGCCGCTGCTGAAATCTGTTGGCTTAAATCCATTTTAAGCGAAATTGGCTTCTCTGACGGTACACCTACACTCTGGTGTGATAATCTTGGCGCTACCTTCCTTGCTGCTGATCCAGTTGCTCATGCTCGTACAAAACATATCGAGATTGACATCCACTTTGTTCGTGATCTAGTGGCCAACAAAGCTCTTTATATTCGCTATATCTCTTCGTCAGAACAAATTGCTGACATCATGACTAAAGCCTTAGCTTCATCTGCCTTTCATCGCCTTCGCAGCAAGCTCACTGTTTCTACCCACAGTAAGCTTGAGGGGGGTTGATAAACAGTTACAGATCTTCATATTACAAATGATCTTTTCCATTTATTATGTATCTCATTTGATTTTATTTTGTGTATCTTATTTATCTTCATGTATCATTTGTTATTATTATCAGATACCAAAACACATGTATAAATACCTGTAAAAGTTATTCAGCAACACACAATCAATACAATACAATTTCAATATTATTTGCTTCTTTCTACTCTTTCAGGAGGCACACATGCCAAGCACAAGGTTTGTGAAAAAGACGAGGTTGAAAAAAAGTGCAGTGGTCATGAGACGGCTATGTGAGGGTATACTGAAAATTCATGAATGAAGAATCACAAATAGACTTTGGAGATGAGTTCGAATTAGGGAAAGAAAGTTACCAAAACTCAAAGGGAAGTCACCAAAGATGTGATTTCTATATCGCAGATAAAAGAAATTAGGACTCTTTTTACTAAAAGAGTTTAATTAGTAGGAGAATGCTCTTCTTTCGTATTGAATGGCCACAAGGCCCACCATGTGACATACAACCATTCAGTCTAGGAAGCAAGAACAGGAATCCATTGTCCCGAGTGAAAAGCCCTCTTCGTCCCGGCAAATTCCTTGTATATGCAGCAATCAAGCAAGAAAAATTGTCAGGATACATGAAATTGTAATCAGAAGAACTGACAGTGGTCCCCCGAGGAACAATAAGTGATGCACTCAATTCCTGCTACATGTGCCCATACCAATACAGTTTTTCCATGTACTTGACAGATCAACTAGTTATTACATGATAGACTATCAATCAACCTACAAAGTAGCCTAAACGGTAGGGTACTCCATTTTCTAAATATAGATAACAAAAAATGGGCCCTTTCATAAAAGCAAAACTAGACCAAAGGACTTAAAGCAAGTACCAAAGCCAGTGCCAGCTTCAGTCCCCAGACAGGTCTCATTTGCTTTTACTTTTGAGAATAAATGGATAATAGGAGTTCTGAAGGTTCCGGTAATGAGTTATTGTTCTTAGATGATTGCTCCTTAGATATGCTTGGTTAATGACTTTGGAACGATGTTAAGGAAAGAAAAACGGTCGGTTGATGGGTATAATATTATTATACAAATAG
Source organism: Erythroxylum orinocense (assembly GCA_025531955.1). NCBI lineage: Eukaryota > Viridiplantae > Streptophyta > Magnoliopsida > Malpighiales > Erythroxylaceae > Erythroxylum > Erythroxylum orinocense. The sequence continues at coordinate 24,114,196 of JANZLX010000008.1, forward strand.
TATTTTGATATCTGAATTCTGAGGTTCCTCCGTATCTTTTAAGTATAAGGGGAATAAAAATTATTTCTGAGTAACGAGCATTATCACTGGCATGTCAGCGTGACACACCCTGTCATACCCATTACAATTATTTTTGCTTTTTTTCTTTTTCTCTTTTTAGTAAAATAATTCAATTAATTAGAATATATTAAAATTAGATATAATTAATTAGAATATATTAAAATTTGTTACAGAAAATTTAACAAATTTTTTATTTTTTTCTGGAAAAATATAATTAGTTAGAATATATTAAAATTTGATGTAAAACAAAAATTTAACAAAATTTCCTCCTTTTTAGCAAACCAATATAAGTAATTAAATATAATTTATTGGAATATATTAAAATTAAATATAATTAATTAGAATATATTGAAATTTGATATAAAATTTTAACAAATATTTATTTTTCTTTTTTTGCAAAACAATATAAATAATTAAAAACATTAATTAGAATATATTAAAATTAAATATAATTAATTAGATATATTAAAATTTGATGTAAAGCAAAAATCTAACAATTTTTTTTGCTTTTTTAGCAAAAAAATAATTAACTAGAATATATTAAATTAAATATAATTAACTAGAATATATTAAATTTTGATATAAAATTTAAATTTTTTTATTTTTTAGCAAAACAATATAATTAATTAAAGATCACTAATTAGAATATATTAAAATTAAATATAATTCATTAAAATATATTAAAATTTGATGTAAACAGAATTTTATTTTCTTTCCCTTTTAGCAAAACAATATAAATTAATTAGAATATATTAACAATAAATATAATTAATTAGAATATATTAAAATTTGATATAAAACAAAAATTTTAAAAAATTTTATTTCTCAAAATTTTTAATAAACCAACCAGTATTAATGGTAATGATAATTATTCTTATTTAAATACCAACTATTATAATTATAATAATTATATTATTTCTTATTCTTCTATATATTTATTATCATTCCTATTATTATTGTCCCATATAAACCATACTCGTAGTGGGCGTCACGGAAGCAAAACTAGACCAAAGGACTTAAAGCAATTACCAAAGCCTGTGCCAGCTATAATCCCAAGACAGGTCTCATTTGCTTTTATTTTTGAGAATAAATGGAAAATAGGAGTTCTGAAGGTTCTACTTATGAGGTTATTGTTCTTAGATGCTTGCTCCTCAGTTTTAGATATTTGCATTTTCGTTGCTTGTCCAGTGCTTATTGTAAAATTGTTAAGAGTTTGCTGGGAGGGTTTACTTTCTTCAACTTAATTATGAAATTGTAACATTCTATCTAATTCAACAACCTAGGAAATGAAACTTCACCATCAGAGATGAATCTTTCAATCTACCCCAATCAATGAGTATATGTTACTTGTAGATTAGAACATGAAGTGAACCAAACAAACAACTTGAATCCTTAAAAATACCAAAGGCTTGCAGCAAAAAGAATGTATAGGCACAAGAGAACTTTCTCTTGCAACTTGTGAGAGGATAAAAATTGTAGACCTGATGAGCCTTGACATAAAATCGCATTGTAAATTCTTCTTCCAACAATGGGGTTTCGAATCTGATGCAACTGAGGGGGGGAAAAAAAAGGGAGAAAGGAAAAAGAAAAAGGTAAAAGTTAAATTATAAGAGTACTAACAGGGAAAGCTTGTTCTGGTACGTTGTGATTATCGTGGCCTTTTCTTTTACTTGAATAACTTCTACTGTCAGCATCTATACTGTGCTTTGTTTTCTTTTTCACATTGCTTGCCAAAGAAAGAACAGCAGTTCAGGAATTATGAAAAAGGCGAGTGGCCCTAACCATGGGAGTGAAATCAAGATCAAAACTTGCATTGACCGCTGCTGAGGAGAACACCTGGACAGTAGAGATTGGAAAGACAAATTTCACACACGGGCAGTTGGGACTTCGCAATCAATGATATTTCATTGCTGCTTGGAGCTATGCCTGACAGGACTACGTGTAAACATCTAATGATTCTGTCATCTTACAACGAAGCAAGACAGGGGAAATCTAGCTTTCTATCAGGAAATTTTCGTACTCTGAAAAGAATTATATACGAAGCAAGACAGGGGAAATCTAGCTTTCTATGGGGAATTTTTCTTACTGTGAAAAGAATTATATATAATTTGAGAATAAATTTAATACCAGAGTGTATATGTTTGCACCTAACATAACCTCCTAGGGATAACTTTAAACATGGCATATCAAGAATAAGAGATTTCCTCACCTACATTGATACGACAAGCCTTTCCAGAATAATTAACAGGCCAATTGTCTGATACACCCTTCTTGAATAGAGTAGTTCCCTATACCAATAGGTATTGTATTCTGTTTAGTATCGGATTCAAGTATACATACCTTATTGCAAAAGACATCATGGATAAATAGAGGAAGATCCAAGGATTGATGTCGTTTCATTCTTCTTGTGCTCATCCTTTTAGGTAAAAGGAGAACAAGAGACTAATGCCACGAGAAGAGGAAGTATCGTTGATGATCTATCTAAAGAAAGAAGTTGAGGCTGCTCTACTAAGGAATGACTCATTGGAGAAAGAGAATCAGGAATTACGACAAGAAATAGCTCGTCTAAAAGCACAGATAAGTTCCCTCAAGGCATATGATAATGAGAGGAAATCCATGCTCTGGAAGAAAATACAGAACTCAAATGACACGTCCAAGACCGAAATGTATCCACAGAAGCTATCAGATTCTGCCAAACTGTCGGATCAGACCGCAGGCCACTTGAATCTAAGGCCAAACATACAGGACTTAGCAGCTAAAAAGGAAAGTTTTTTACAAGTTCCTATCCCACCATCTTCAAGGCCTTCTGCAATCTCCCCTGTGCACAAGCAACTACAAGAAAAATTGCCAGCATCAACAGGACCTCCACCTCCCCCGCCTCTACCAACAAAAATGCTTAATGGTTCGAAATCAGTGCGTCGTGTGCCTGAAGTTATTGAGTTCTATCGCTTTCTTACAAGGAAAAATGCTCAGATGGATAACAGAGCTAACTCTTCAGAAATTCCAGTAGTAACACTCACTACAAACATGATCGGAGAAATTGAAAACCGGTCAAGTTATCTTTCTGCTGTAAGTATCACACTTGCATATTGTCTTGCTTCGTGTTTAAACATTAGTACTCTTAACGAGTTTCATGAATTCTCAGATAAAATCAGATGTGGAAAAACAGAAGGAATTTGTCAATTTCTTAATCCAAGAGGTGGGATCTGCAGCTTTTAAAGACATATATGATGTGGAAACATTCGTGAAATGGTTGGATAATGAACTATCTTCCCTGATTGACGAGAGGGCAGTATTAAAACATTTCCCACAATGGCCTGAACGAAAAGCAGATGCCCTGCGAGAAGCCGCATGCAACTACCGGGATTTAAAAAAGCTGGAGTCAGAAGTTTCATCCTTTGAGGACAATTTAAAAGACCCATTGACAGTGTCTTTAGAGAAAATGCAAGCATTGCAAAACAGGCGAGCATGTATAAAAATGAAATTGCAGTCGCTGCATAATTTTGCTCATGTCAATAGAATGCTGACATGGTTAACCATCAAATTTCAGGTTGGAGCGAAGCGCGAGCAATGTGGAAAGGACAAGAGAAGGTACGATCAAGAGATACAAGGACTTCCAAATTCCTTGGGAATGGTTGCTCAACTCAGGAGTGGTCGGTCAGGTAGGTGGCATGTAACTAGTTTTACCTTACATTAGGACGGTTCAACCGACAATAGAAACTTACCAACCAATGAAATCAATCAACACGGTCAGGACTATTTACAGGTTTTAAATTTATATAGTTGCAGCGCCAATTTGCTTAAGGGATTGAAACGTTGTCCCCTTCAAATCCAAAGCTACAATAATCGAGTAGTTCACCATCCATACCAGAGTTTTGAAGTGTAGTATATCCATACCAGAGTTTTGAAAGAGTATTGGCATTTGTGATAGCTGCGACTCATATTGATTTGAGGCCCATTACAGTCTGCTTTAACCATAACCATCCCCACATTAATTGCAATGGCTCGGGCTCTTACAACCACAGAGGCACAAATGATATCTAAAGCCGGCTATTTAAAACTAAAGATCATGTTAGGGACTAGTTTTCACTTGCACTAATCTTCCACCAGAACGTCAGTACTACACGAAACCTTACACAAGGCTTCATTTTGAGCTCCTTGTAGAAAACACAAACCTGAAGACCCGCACTTTCCAAAGATGATCTCAGACGTCAACTTATAATGTTAAAAACTGTTTGCAGATGAAACTGAGTTCTCTGAGGTTGGCAAAGCAATACATGAAGAGGATAACTAAAGAACTGCAACTAAGTGAACAATTGGGAGAAGAAAATCACTTGCTTCAAGGCGCTAGATTTGCATATAGGGTACACCAGGTGAGACGAGTTCCTCAAGTACCAATTTTGTGGTTTCTCTAAGCTTCTAACTATTGGAACGTTCAGTTTGCAGGTGGTTTTGATGCAGACACAATACGTGCATTTGAAGAACTAAAGAATGTTGCCATGACTGCTCCAAAGCAATAGTAGTAAGCAAACTATCTTGTCGCGAACCTGCAGGAAGAAAAAAAAAAGTGATATACATAATAGAAGGATAGCTATCAGCATAAAGTGTATTATGTATGTCAATTAGCAAACTAACTTCATGTTACCATTGGCATCAGGTAAGATGGTTCAGGAGGTGGAGGTGTGAACTCCATGAAGTTAAAAGAGATATGAATTTATTAATTGTCTTTGAATGTCCAGAAACACACAAAGAAAAGTTCTAAGGTATGGGGTTGTTGCATTTGCAACTAATACAGGTTTCGTACAAGAAATGAGAATTGCAATTGCCTGAAGAAAATTCCCCTACTCTTTCAAAACGTTTTAAACAAGCTCTTGATGTTACAAAAATTGTACAGAAGGCACTTATTTTAATGTGCCCAGTTCCGATTATAACTGATTTATGTGGCAAAATAAGGTCCATTGATAGGGGACGGATCCTCTGTTCCCTATTTTGTCCCATTAAATTTTAGCTATTTATTTGTGTGGATCTTCTGTCCCCTACCCTGTCCTATTAAATCTCAGCCATCTATTTATGTGACTCCACACAAATAAATGACTAAGATTCAATGGGACCGGGCAGGGGACAGAGGATCCCGACTACCATTGATACCTTATTACGAGTTGTCTTGTAACTTAAAAAATACAAATAACTTTTAAATAGTTCAAAAATTATCGAAGAAAACATAATTACACTCTCCCCTGTAGACCGATTACATCACTCTTGTTGCCCTTCCTTTCCTTTATAAATTCTCCGAACAATGAAATAAAATGTAATGACATCCTTGAAAACCAGTTAAGAGGATTCCTCTATATAGTGAAGACTCGGAAGTGTTTTATGTGTGAAGCTTTAGCGGGCTGAATTCTCTAAGATTTAGCAGGCATTTTTTGTCTTTTCTTTGGCTACTGACAACAACGTATTCTGTTACTGTTAGTTAGTTTAACATGTACCATAATGACATGAAATTAAGGTTATACACTCAGGATGTTTTTGTTAATTACATACCGGTCCCTGTTTTGTTGGACGTTTATGAAAATGTGGACTAAATGAAGGTGATTCAATATGCTTAATTCCAGTACGCATGTGGACCCAATATATATTTATATTTTAGTATTTTCATTTATTTTTGATATTCACATGATAAGAATAAATGGCTATAATTGTATGGAACTATTTTACTGGGTCTATTAATATCCAAACCCAATTTAGTGTGACATTTTCTACACTACGATTGTCAGGAAAAATTTTGATTTGCGATGGAAAAAATATCCCTCGGTAAATATGAAGGGAAATTATCCCAGTAAATTTTTTGACAAAATATAGTAATGGTAAGAAATGTTCGTCGGTAAAGAAAGCAAGAATGCTTGGTGAAGTAAATAAATGCTAGAGTTTACCGATGGAAAATATGTCGGTAAATTCTGTTGGTAAATTTTAGCCGTAAACGTCGTCGTTTGCTTTTGGTTAAGTGTTTAAAAAAACGAAAACAATGTTGTTTGGTTTAACATCAAATGACGTCGTTTTTATTTAACCTAAATCTACGGCAGCTTCCTTTCTGACCCCCATTTTTTTCTCTCTTCTGTCATCGCCATTCGACCGCAGCTCTCATCGTCCCACTGCGCCTTCTTGTCGTCCCACCGAATGTCATCGTCGTGTCACCGTCCTCGGTGAGCCAACGTCGTCATCTTTGTTCCAACCGAAGGGCACCGTGCATCATGCCACCACACCTCTTTGCCATTCATCCTCGCCGTCGTGTCGTCGCATCTACTTTAGGTATTGTATAATCACCTCTTATGCACCACACCTTGTCGTTGTCATGGTCCTGTAAATGTATAGGTTGATTACTGTTAAGTCAAAATGACTTCATGATTAATAATTTTGATGAAAATCAAATAATAATAATATTAGAAAGTGAGACGGAA
>JANZLX010000008.1:24130506-24151431 GCA_025531955.1 Erythroxylum orinocense
AAAAATTATTATTTATAAACTAATATTTATTTTATATATTTTTAATTATTAAATTAAAATTTATTTGAAATTTATATCTTTTAAAGTCTCAAAGTTAAAAAAAAGGAAGAGTTAAATTGTCTAGTGTATTTTTTAGATTAAATTCTTGAGAAAAGTAATCTAAATACTAAGGGGTGTTGGGATTTAAATTCCAAGAAAAATGCCACTATTTTCCCTAAATTAGAAAAGTTTTTACTTTCCTAACTAAAAAAAAAAAACGATCTAAACGTAATAATTCAAATTTTAGGAAAAAGATTACTTTCCTTGACAACAATCTGTGCCAATTAAACGAGGCCTTAAAGGAATGTTATTGTTTCAGACAATTCTAAAAGTATGTTATGATGTGATTGATTATTGATGTCTAAGTACTTGTTAGAATTTTTATTTATATAAGAGTTAATTTAACTTTTCTAAATATTCAATTTGAATTTAAATATAATAAAATTTTAAATTTTAACTTATTTTTAATAGTAAATATTATATTTTTATTTTTAATCTGTCCCGGATATTATTTTAACTTAATGACGTGATCTTATTGGTGGATGCAATAACACATAATCAAGATTGTCGGCCGTTGATTTGATTTAGTATCTGTGTCCGCATTTCCAGGTTGTGAACATTATTGCTGGCACCTCATGTAAAACAGTAACATGAATGAAGGGTCTGAACTCTGGACGAAGATTGTTTTCGCAGCGTGCCGAAGACAGACAGAGTTCACGAGCCAGTACGGGCAGTAAGTACCCTAAAACAAGCAGGAAAAAATGGAGGAGGCCAACCAAACCATCAAATAGGTGTCGTGTTGAGGAGTACTGGTGGTTGTGCAGTCCGAGTCAAAACCCAAAAGCCCCTTGTCTCTTTAGACTTCACATGGGACGCCTGATCTAATTTGGCCGCTAAGACTTGTAAAATGGGACCGTTGCCTTATTCATTCAATATGACATTAGATCATCTCGTCACATCAACCGCTGAATTCTGCCAACTTTGCTTATTGACACAGTGACACGGTCTCACCAGCGAAGTACCATTCGGAAAGGATACATTACTGTATCTCCTTGTTGATATTCGGATTAAAAAACTGCAATACCCACATGATTCCAATATACTCCCGTGGTGCCCCACTTTTGGACTGGCTTTGCTGCCGTCGCCTTCACGAGTCCTTCATTTCTGCACCTTTTTCTTCCCCCATTCTCCTAATAAAGGGATTCGTTTTTTGACTTTACAAGTACACACCACACTTAGTCAAACGTTATTGCTTACTAACATACGCAACGTAAATGTTATATGATAATTGCACGCACAAAACCCCGTAAAATCAATCCTTAATCAACGACTTCATTTTCACGTAAATCCCACACTTCTATAAAATCCTCACATCGAAGTAAAATCTAATGGCGGCAAGAAGGTTCCTTTAGGTACCTTCTTCACATCTACTAGCATTATATAATACACGTACTCGTAGTGATATAAGCTTAAGTTTAGGACTCCATAAGCATAGGACTGACTACTTAGAACTCAGGATCCTAAAGAAAACGAATATCGCAATGCCCAGTGCTTCTGAGTCAGGAGAACACAATCCACTGAGTCACTTCATGAACAGCATCTCTTCTTATGACAGCAATATAATGCTAGCTGCTGTTATATCACTGATTTTGGTGATCCTTTTTGTGGTGTTTCTCCATGTTTATGCCAAATGGTTCTTGAAGCAGGCACGTCAAAGAAGGAGATCGAGCTCTGTGTCAGTGTCTCAAGTTCTTGGCCCTTCAAGATTGAACCAACTCCATTCCTTGGCTATTGACAGTACCTCCCTGTCTAGTTCTCCTTCAAAGAGCGGTCTTGACGCATCGATTATCTCCTCGCTTCCATATTTCGTTTACAAAACAGAAGAATCTGAAAAAAGTTTAGAGTGTGTCATTTGCTTAAACCATTTTGAGGAAAATGAAGTCGGCAAGAGTTTGATAAAGTGTGGCCATGGTTTCCACGTCGAGTGCATAGACATGTGGCTGAGTTCTCACTCTAATTGCCCTATTTGCAGAGCTCCGGCCACAGGAGATATTGCAAATAGTGACAAGTCCACGGCGGCTAGTGAAGAACAAAGAGAGACGACGGTATTGAGCGAGATGGGATTGAGAGATGGTGAGTCTAGAGACTCTAGACTGCAAGAAACAGTAATTGAAGTTGCAAATTCTGAGAGTACTGTTCATCGTGTTTCGAATGATAACGATTCTTCACCAGAAACTTCATCATCTTCTTCTAACTCTTATCTGGGTTGTTCTCTAAAGAGAATGTTGAGTAAGAACAGATCAGAACGGAAGGTTTTTCCATCAAGCAATGCAACTGCGTTGGATGTCTGAGGGAGATACCGAAATGAAGTTTGGTGGTCACTGTGAATAGTCCAGTTGGTGAATAATAATCCATATTGTATAGTCTCTTGGAGATTGATGTCATTGTCGGTATAACTCTAATATTTCTTCTCTTCATTACTCATTGTGACAATTCAGTTATCACTTATCAGACCACATTCAGCTTTCTGTCTGGTTTTTTATGTTCAAGTTTGCAACTATTTTGCTACGAAGGATAACAACCAAACGGGCAAATCTTGATTGTAGAATTTATATCTACCATTACCACTTTTTTTGACAGATGGATGTGTGTATGGTTGCTTTTGACTCTTTGCACCAATTATATTATACACGACGGAGTGGAGTAACCAAACACTTAACTACCTCGATGGACGGTGACTTTTGAATATAATTAATTCAATTTGCTGTCATCCATGTTCCTGAGCTACGACAATCGTATTCTCTGTAACGTGTTTTCAGCATTTCCCGAAATTTCCGTTTGTTAATCCTTTACAATCTTTCAAGCTTAGATAAGATGCTTCAATTTGGTTGAATCCAATAAATTTTCCCTTGAAACGGGGACACCAAGTTTGGCATTGTTGGCTCCTCACTCCTCACTCCTGACCATTCTTGGGTGAAAGTCCGATGTTTTACTTTTACATAAAAAAAATTCCCAAGTTAAGGAATGGGTTTCATGCAAGTTTTGAGTTTGGTTGGATTTTCAGTTCAAAATCGGGTCAATAGTATGTTTCAGCCATAGTCAAAACGATGTTGGAACGGTGATTAAGTTGCCAAGTTTGCTTATCGACGTTACAAGTTATTTCATATCGCATATCGTTCATTTGATGCCCTAAACATTTTACTTATGCCCACTTTCAGGCCTTTCATTATTTAAGTTTCCTGACTATTCTTTTATTTCCTACCCAGTTAAAGAAAACGTTAAAAATTTCGGTTAAGAACAAAACGATTATTGGTCCCGGCGGGGCTCGAACCCGCGACCTTCGGCTCATAAGACCAACGCTCTAACCAACTGAGCTACGGGACCTGGTTAAGAATTTGGTTATCGTTGATATTCTTAATGCATTCAAAAACCACTATATGGTTTTATTCACAATGACAATGTCCCAAAAGAAAATCTTTTTTATTTTTACATGATAGCTGCATATATGTTATAAATATTTTTTATCGGTATAAGGTATTTGCTAGTAAATTAGCCGCCTATTGTCATTTGCAGATTAACTTAGTAATATTTTCTTTTTCAACTTAAATTGTCTACTTTTGTTTCAAAAAATATTGAATTATTTACATTGGTTTTAAAAATAAGTTGTTATATGTAAATAGTTAGACAATTCACTTCTTTTATTTTGAGGTTAATATATTTATTAACATAAATAAGAGTAAATTATACTTTAAATATGACCTTTTATCTATTCCTAATATAAAAAAATGAGAAAAATACTCAATTAAATGTGTAAAAATTTTATTTTATTATAAATATAGTTATGTTGACCATATATAATTAAGTTAAGTAATTGTGTACATATATATATATATAAAGCAATTTATTTTAAGAAATAAAATTTTTACAATGAACTATATTGAATAATAATTTTAAATGTTAAATATATATATATATTATTGCTTTTTTTACATGAAAGTTGCCATGCATAAAAGGGGATGCCAATTCAATCTCTGTGTAAAAAATCGGCAAAAATTTCACAGCTCAGCAAGATGTTACACAAAATGGGACCCTTTTTAAAACCCCTTAGACAGCCCATTTCGTCAAAAAGAAAGAATGGTAGTGAATAGGAATTGGAGCGAGTTCAAAGTACAAGTGTGGAACACATGTTCAGGCTCAAAACTCCCAGCAGTTGATTTATCCACGTTCACTGGAACTGCAGGACTGTTTGCAACAAGAACCTCTTTCTTAGGCTCTTCTTTTGGTGGTGATGGTGCATAGGAAGCAATACCTTTTTCACACGGAAGATATTGTGTTAATATTATAAAATTAGGGTGAGATTTAATGTTGATCGCAATGGAATAAAGACAACTTTTGCCTTCGATTTCTTAAAAGTTGAGACTGCTAAAATTTTATAATATGATTAACACATAAAAAATAATAAAGTATAAATCATACTTTGTACCTTATTAAAATTTGACCCTTTTCTTGTTGGTCTCGGTAATCTATTTATGAAACTATCTCATCTCATCTTACTTACTATAGCTACATCGTCTCTGACCTCTAATAATATCTGCTTAATATATTCAAAGAACTCTACAAGTGGTATAAAAAGGGTTAGACAAGAAGTGGTCACTCTCTTGAAGTCTATTTATAATATAATTTAAACATTTTAGTAATTTAATTGAAATAAAATTATAATTTCAATTAAAATTTATTTATAATTATAATTAATTCTAATTAAATACCAATTGGATCCAAATAAATCCAATATCTCATGTTGATCTTTATTTATTAAATGTCTCATATTTAATCATAAAGTTTATCAAATTTTACAATTTAGTCCAACTTAATTAAAATATCTTTTCTTCTCATCAACTAATTCTTTGTATGTGACTTATTAGGTTTCTAAATATATATGTTGACAATGAATATAAATTATAATCCTAAATTATGTTTATGATTAGATAAATTAGACTCTTTTAATTTATTTTTAATTATTTAGTTAAATAATTCACATATCTAAATCAGGATTGACATTTGACAATATATCGTAATTAATTAAATATTTATGAATGTCAAAGTAGTTTTGACTAATTTTTATGTACATATTTTTTTTTCATATAATTCAATCCATTTATCATATAATGTTCTGATTAAACATAGAGTATGAAATTAATATCAACTCTATTTAAGTTCAATTATAATAGTTCTTTGCCATTTGTAAATGATTTTATTAATGACATTAAAACTATTCTCAAAGTGTCATTCTACCTTGAACAATGATTTTTTGAATCAATATTAATCACAAACTACGAAACATTCTCCCTAATCACTTTAGGGTGATAAATCCTATATTAATTACTCAACTACCTCTATATTCATGTTATATATGATAACTATTGATTTAGCTACCCTAATTAGAATATTGATAGATGTATAGTTGACCATAATTTCACCTCAAATTTGATGTGTTTTCACTTGATATTTTATACTTTTGTTGTAGATTTGGTAGTTAGCTCCAAGTGTATTTATAGGTTATAATTGTCTTCACGGACTTGAAAGAGAAGGATTCTGACGTAAACATGGCAAAAAAACAAAGATTTGATGCACAGAAGGGATGCACGATCATGCAAGAGGCTGTGCAGTTTTGTGATTTCTGGGCATTTTGGTTATGCAAGGTTTGATGCACGATCGTGCTTCTCCCAGAGCCCTAAATTTCGTGATAAAAACACTTTTTGGGGGCAGATGAAAGAAGGGTCGTAGAGTAGTCATGAGGAGGCGACTCCAAACGTGGAACTCACTCTACAAGTATGATTTTAAACCAGAGCAGTGGAAAGCACGAAAAAATGATCGAAAGATCCTTCAAAATATAAGATCAAACCTCTATATCTCAAGAACATTCGATAGGAGACAATCAGGCATATTTAGAGTTATGAACCCATTGTTTTTATTTCATTTTTCTTTCTTTGTATGTTTGATTTCATGTTCGATAATATATAACTAAGCATCTAGTTAGTATTTAGGTTAGATGAACCTTATGTTAATACTTTGATATGATTTAATTCTTTTGTTAATGCAATTGGTTTGATCAATTATTTGGCTCAAAGTACTTGTTTTATTTATGTTCTAGTAATATGAATTATTAGACCATAATCTGATTCATACATAGCAATTGAGAAATCCTAGGTTGAATAGATTCACAGTAATTGGAAGGAGTTGATTGCAACCATAAAGATAAGATGACATAAATTTTTCGAATTAAAGTCAAACTTAATAAAGAGATTCATAAAACAGTAATGCAATCCTATAAAACTTAACCTAAGTAATTCAATTAGAAACCTTAAGATTAGTTGTTAGTAGACTCAAAGTCAGCTATTAACATACCATAGGAGTCTCCACGGTTCAATAAATCAATAAAACAATTGCATAATAAAAAATCAATTTGTTAAAAGTTTAGGGGGATTCAAAACCTAGATAATGATTCTTGATATCGATAATTTCCTAAGTGCTTCCTTACTTCTCTATTCAATTTCGTTACCTATTTTATTTTACTTGTCTTAGTTTTAGTTTCTTTTCATTAAAAACCTAAAATCAATCCTTAGGCTAGATAATAAGGGAAGTGTAATTACTAGTATTCATCGTCTTCATAGGATCGACTCGTACTTCCCGGTACTAGCTACATTTATGTCATACACTTACGGTTATTACAATATTGACTGTCACAAAATAGGCCAATCAAGTTTTTGTTGTTGTTGTCGGGGACGGAGATATTAGGAAAGTCTGAATGCTATTACTCTAACCATTTTTCTTTTATTTTGTTTTATCTTTGTTTTTATATTCTTATATTTTAATTTTTAATTTTTATTTATTTTATTTTATCTAATTGTATTTGTGGCTGATTAATTTAATCTTTTGAATATCTCTACTTGATCTTAAGTTTATGGTTTACTTGAATCACGATTCATTGTCATAGTCATAGCTCACAATGGAAAGATTAAGCGGACAAGAATTTTGTAGGAGCAAAAATATGTCTTCCCGATTTATATCATCACTATATTGGAGAGAGGGGCATTCTCACATATTTTTAGAAGCACAATTGATGTTTAAGGCATGTCACGACATTGGTGGGAGTTATCATTACAATCATAAATGTCGAACAACAACTTATATATGGGGACTGAGCATGTGCTATCAACCTCATGGTACAGTATACAGGAACAATTATAGTTCAAAATAGAGCAATTCTTACGCTTATGGATGGAACAATTTTGCTCCAGTTAAATATTTACAGCATTAAGCGCCTCCAGTTAACAAGCTAACTTTGGAAGATATGATGGTTGATTTTATTCAAGAATCAATCATGAAGCATCACAAAGAAGAGACTCAAATACAAAATTTGGTAAATTGGATGGGCTAATTGGTGGACATATTATCTGATGAGATCCGAGGTAGAGAGCCTAATCCTATTGAAATGGATGTTAAAGAACATGGAATGGCAATCACTCTCAAGAATCACAACAAGCTTAAAGATAAATTAATTAAAGTCATTGCTAAAATGAAAGTTGAACGACACAAATTCAAGAGTGAAGAAAAGATAAGAGTTAGCTTCATGAATGGAGGGACATTTCAAAACGAGCTCCCAGAAGAAGAAGAAGCAAAAGTGTTGGGCTTAGGTCTCGTTACTTATTCCAAGGCAACAATTTAAGATTATTGGGTAAAGACCAGATGAGGTGAAAGTTGAAACTCCAAGTTGTAAGGAGAATTTCAGCGTTAGCATTGACAAGTTGGCCGCAGCAAAACTAGGGAATACTACTAAAGACCTTTTGGGAGAAGTTCGTTGTGGCCAAAGTATGGCTTCGCCGCTACGAAGTTTTCAGATCAGACATAAACACCTCTCAGGAAAAATATGCCGCGACAAAGTTAGAAGATCTAGCCAAAAACACCTTTCGGGAAAGGTTCGTCGCAACGAAACTTTCGAATCCGCAACCCAGACCCAACAATTAAACACTAATTTATACATACAATTTCAACAACAATTAACAACTCAAAAAAAGATAGATAAATATGAACATATACAAAAGAAACTTCTTTCATTCATAATCTCATTACCAAATCGAAACAGAGTTTGAGCCTAGCTTTACTTACATATCAACAGATTAATATAAAATACAAATGGATGCTCATGTTTGATATGCTTATAAAGCTACCCAAAAAAAGTAGTCAAACTAACTTAGTTACTAAATGAGAGCTATCTTGGAGTTTGCCAAAGCCTTGCAAGGATCAGTAACCTTCTCGTTCTGCACCTGAGGAGTGAAAATAATTTGATGAGCTACAAAGCTCAGTGGCTAATACATTTATAACCATTGGTAACGAGCACACAAATCAAGCTTATATATATATATATATATAAGTATATATCTCATTTTAATCTAGCAATTCAATCATCAACAATGTCATCACATAGAACATATCATGTGTATTCAACCATCAAAGTATAACACTCAATTTTGTATCATACTTGACAAATCAAAGATGAAATGCACAAAAAAATGGCTTAAAAGTCCCATAGATCAAAATGGAGAAACTGAAGTTTACACCACAAACTAAATGAGTCCGTTTCATAGGGGCTCATTTGCCACAAGCGGGTAGTCGGGAGAAGGCTTTAAGTCAATGTACACGTGACGAATAAAATGGTATCTTTCTTGCGCAAACATAAGCAGATTTTTATGCTCAATTCATTCCATCACATATTCACATTTTCATACTTCTTATGCTATTTCCTCTTTTAATTATATCAAATATCATAACATCTTTCAAAGCATAAAATGAAAGTAAATCATAATGTATTTTTCCCACAAATACCGAAATTCAAAATCAAGCAATCAAGCATACATACATAGGTAAGAATTTGCGCATTTACACAATAATTATAAACATATTACCCAACTAAATTGCTTGGAAATCCAAACTCAATTTGCCTTTCCCTTTGCTCTTACATGGGATTTTCTTGGTTCCCTTCAAACAAACCAAATTTCCATTCAAACCAATATTCCAATAAAAAATCTATGAAGCTTCAATCATCAAGAATAAATAAAAATTGAGCTTAGAATCAATCTACCCATAGTTTATCTAGGCTAGAAAACTAAAACCTAGTTTAGAAATCGATGAAAATCAAAATGGGTTCCTTGGTTCTCCTTTTCCTCCCAGCACAAAACTCATCTCTCTTCCTATTTTTTCTACCCAAGCAAGAAGAAAAGATGATGGAGATTACCTAAAACAAGTTGATTTCTTTTCTTTCTTCTTCTTTCTCCTTCTCAACGATTTTCTTGTTCTTTCCTAGCTTCTCCCATGATTTCTTCTTCTTCTTTCTTTCTTCTCTACATTTTTCTCTCTTTTCTCTTCTTTCTTTCTTATTTGAAGACCAATTTTGTCTTGCCTTTCCAGTTTTGCCCTTCTTCATTTAATGTAATACCTACTACCTCCTTTAGTCTATTAACTACTAAATTATGGCCATTAAACTCTAGCTTAATTCTAACATTTCTATTCAAAAATTATAATTTCTACTTATGCTCACTAAATTAATGGACTAAACCCTAAAAATAAACAATTAATTAATTAATTAGAAAATAATTAAAATTTTGGGGTCCAACAAAAAGAAGAAGAGGAACAAGTTTTTGAGATAAATTAATGGAAATCCTTACTGAAATGAAAGATGACCAATGTAAATTCTAGAGTAAAGAAAAGATAAGCGTTGGTTTCATGAATAGAGGGACATTCCAAAAAGAGCTTCTAGAAGAAGAAAAAAGTATTAGAGTTAAATTAATAGAATACCTTACTAAACTTAAAGCTAGTCGACCACGAATTTAAAGAAAGAGGTTATTCACCTGAATATCTTGAGCATAACACAGAACACTATTTGAGCCTATTAATGCAACAGAGTGAAGAAAATAAATGGATGAAGAGACATTATAAGAAAATAAGGAGGTAATTATTGCTGTTATGGAGGAGGATGAAATGACAGAGGCAACAAACATAGAAGAAAAAGAAATGTAAAACCCTAAACATTCCCTTCTACTGGTTTATAGATTTTATTTTGTGTGAATAGTATTTTTAGATGAATAGTAAACCTGGGTAAATAGTATTTTCACTTGAATAGGGATTTTGAGGACCCAACCCCGAATTTTTTTTTAAAATACCCATAATAAGTATTAGAGTCAAATGAAATTGAAACAGATCAAAAACAAACCCAATCAAATGAATATCAGGAATTTCATAAGTTTAGGTTAAAAATGCCCTTTTTGGAAAATAATGAGTACTAATGATTTTAAACCCATTCAAAAATTTTGAGGAATCTAATTACTAAGTATTGATCCTACTTAAAGTATCCCATGGTCAACTTGATGGTGAGACGGTTGTGGAATATTTTCCGGATTTAGCCAGGTTTATAGGTGTAGTAATCCATGAAAGGGCAAATTGGTATTTTTACATAAATGGAGTTAATTAATAAATTTTAAAAGACTCACATTTATTGACCAATTAGAAGACTCCATATGGTTTAAGAAACATTAAATTAGATGATGATGAGTCATTTAAGATGTTTAATAAGAAAACAACATGTATAGAGTATTAAAGTAGTATAAAAAGGAAAAAGAAGACAAATTTTGGTTCATTTGACAGGAGGATTCATGAGAACCAAAAAGAAAGGAAGAAAAGAAGAGAGAAAGAGGGATAATTTGACCAACGAGAAGAGGAAGAAGAGAGGTGCCATTTTTAGTGGATTTGGAGTAGAAATTGAAGAAATCTTAACCTAGGATTAGTGTTCACCAATTTCCTAAGAGATTGGGAGAAAAGTGGTAAGTTTTTCTTAGTTTGAGTTGGTTATTTCGTGGATTTTATGTGGAATGGAGTTATTTAAGATCAAAGGTTGTTTTTGACTTATTATGGAGTGGATAATAAACTTGAAAGCATGTAAAGGTTGAAAACAACAAAAGTGAATCAAGAAACCAAGGTTAGGGTTATGATGTTCATAATATGGATTTGATGTTAATGAAGTAAAGAAATGAAAAAGGATTGAATTATAATTGGTTTGAGTTCATTTATATGTAATGACGAGAAATGTGCTAAGAAAAATGGAAGGATGCTTGGACCTGGCTAGGAAATATTGGAGAAAATTTGTAAATTTTGGGTTGATGAGTTTAAATGATGCTTGGTATGGACCTGGTGAAATGTGTTGAAAATTTTGAAAGAGACTGGAATAGATTATATATATATATGTGTGTAATGAGGATAATTCGACCATAAAGAGGAAAGTAATTGATAGTGTGATTCACTCAAGTTCAATTACGATTAAGGTGTAAATAACCTGAAATCTTAAGGTTGTTTTTGTGAAAAATCAAATGGAAAAAGTTAGCATGACCTATTCGTCCATATTATGATTTAAGCAGATGTTAGGATGTTAAAAAAACATTTTAAGTAAATTTCAGAGTTAGATTCTGAAATGGAAAAGAATGGAATAACTTATGGTAGTTAAAACCAAATTGATAGTTGTAACGCTTTATTAACTATAATGGAAATAAATGATTAAATGACTTGAAAATTGTGTAGGTCAAGAAGAGACACTCAACACATGAGCATACTTGGCGATAAATGAAAAAACTGAGAGTGTATCTTTAAACTAATTTTATGAAAGAAAATTGGTTTCTATTTTATCATGAAAAGTATTTTTATGAATAAGTTCATTGGTGTTGCTATTTGAATTTGAAAGCTAAATTTTATGAGATTTACATATATGCTTTGAGATGGCATCAAATTGAAATTGCATATGCACTGAATTGGCAAGATAATGGAATTTGAACATGAACTGAATTGGTATAGAAATGTAGTGCACCTGTGTATTAATTGTTGTTTAGCCTGTAGTATGCCATTAGGTCTCCTTATGCATATGATTTTATCGATCAGAGTACGTCTTAACGTGCATGGAAGAGTGTCTGTCACTAATGGTGGCTGGTGTCATGTCTATTAGTATGTTTTGTGAGTCACCCTTTGCACGTATGGAGTATATATTATGCTAGCACTGTTATAGGTGAACGATGCAGAACCAACTTCGTAACCATTGATTTATATCTAGTGTCAGCACCGTCATGGGTAAGTGATGTAGAACCAGCTCCATAACAATTGATATATAGTGGTTAACCTAGTGCAGGTAAGCGATGCAGAACTAGCTCTATTACTAGAGGTTTATCAGGCATGGGTAAGTGGTGAGGAACCAGCCCTGTGGCCTTACACCTAACGGTACCAATGGCAAAGAAAATTTTAAAAGAGAAAGTTCATGAAACTATTGATTGCCATCTCTGTTTACCTTATAAGAAAAGAGGAACTTAATTGTGTTATACATGTGCATTGATTATATGAATTTGTTATGTCAGAACATTGGTTATTGCTTGAAAAGAAAAGAAAATTTTCTTTGTTTTTATAAAGGTTAATGTTTATATAAACGTTTTGAATGAAAACCATAACACTCACTGAGCTCATTTAGCTCACCTTTATTTTCTATTCTCTTTTTAAATTTTAACCTCCCAGGTGCATGCTCAGGGATTTTAGTAGTCAAGACTCTAGCATTTAAGTAACTACCTTTGTCACGGGTGGTTGTGTAGGTAGTTTTGCTTGTGCATTTGTTTTACATGTATTTTATATTATGTAAAGGTAGATTGTAAATGTTTTACTACGTATAGTTCATCATCTTTGTAAATACGTCTTGATCTTGGTTTTGTGAAAATATAGTTATTTACAACTATTCTTTTCTTTAACTGAATGCATGAATGTGTCCCCTTTAAGATTGTTTCTGAATGGACTTGAAGTCTAGAAGTAGTAGTGGTGCTTTGGTTAAGTGGATAGAAGTGTTTTGAATTGCTTTTCAGGAATCTAGATTTTTTAGTTTCATTAAATAATTATTATGCTGTTGAAATTTTTAATGAAGGTTACTTTTAAAAACTTCCACTGCTATTCCTTTTTTTCCTTTATATTGATTTTAAAATATTTTGAAGAAAAGGGAAAAGGCTTAGCTCTAGGGGAACTTTTCAGTTGGATTGGATATTGACTGGAAGGTTTTTGTGGGGTGCTGAGCACGTCACCTAATCATAAAGAAAGGGGCCTGTCAGTGTTAGTATCAGATCCAAGTTACCTTTTTTGTTTAATGCATTTGCAAAAAATTTTTGAATTTGTTTTCAAAGTGAGGTGACCTATTCAATGTTGTAATTTACATGAATATAGTTCAAGACATAAGAGTCTTATAAATTTGCAATTTGCCAAATGCATAGCACGAAGTATAGACGAGGTCATGGACGTCCCTGTAAGGCCACACCAATGGCTCTTAAACCTGAGGCATCATCGTGAAGGGAAGAGGAACACTTTCCAGACCCAATGAGTGCTTCCATGAATCAACCCCATTCTTAACCGTCAGGGCTAGTAAAACCAATAGGGGGAAATTTTACCGTAGAGTAGATGGCTCAAATATTAGCCGCGACGATGCGACAGTCAAAAGAAAGCATCAAAAGACGTTCCATCGAGTGAGTGTGTAAACTGGGCGTGAAGCCTTTTGATGGAAATGGAGATCCAAAGAATGCACTCGCATGGTTAGACCGGATTACAAAGATATATCCTTCCTCCTCATGGGAAAAGCAAAGGATTGGTGGGAAGCTATTGAGAGACGTCATCTAGATGGGGTGTCTTGGTCTAATTTTCAGAGAGAGTTTACTGATAGATTATACCCCTAGAGTTACAAGGATGCCTGAGTAGCGTAATTTTTCCGTTTGGAGCAGGGTCTAATGTCAGTGACAGAATATGAGAAGAAATTTTCAGAGCTTATCAAACATGTTTCATTTATTGCTGACAGTGAAGAACAGAAGTGTAAGAGGTTTGTTATAGGTTTGAACCCTAGGTTGAGGATTCATTTGTCTCTGGCCTCACAGATATACTATGGGGAGTTAGCGGAAGCTACAATGAAGGTGGAAAGAAATATAACGATGATCACCCAAATTGTGAGATCAAAACAGAAACACAGTGCACCAGCTAGCTGATGTCAGGGTTCAGTAAGAAAAAGCAAGTCAAGGTGGATCGGTGGCCGGAGGTTCAATTGAGGCAGATTAACCAATCAGGGATCCTTTGGGTCACCTTGTAAACCTAGGGATTTTCCTGACATCAGAACACCAGTGCTAGAGTCTAGTACTTATGGAAAGAGACATTTGGGCAATTATCGAATGAATATAACAGGCAGTTTCCACTATGGAGAGGAGGACCACTTTAGGAGAGATTGTCCCCAGTTGATTACTAAAGAGAGGTCAATGGTGAGATCTTCAGCACCTCTACAAGTTAAATGGTTTTTAGACAAGGTTATTGAGGTTCTCAAGCCAGAGGGCCGAGTTTTCCTGCATCTAGTATAGGTTTAGGAGGTGGAGGAGCAGCCCCCACAGGGCAAGCAGGTAAACCCTGCATGCAAGCTCGAGTCTTTGCAGTTACTTAGTAAGAGGCAAATGCCACATAAGATGTAGTCACTAGTATGATTTCTACTTTTGAGGATGATGTATATGCTTTAGTAGATCTCGATGCTACACATTTTTTTCACTAAATTTTTCTACAAAATTGGATGTGTAACCTCAATTGAATTAAAATTGGTTTGGGTTCATTTATGTGTAATTAAGAGAAGATGTGTTAAGAAAAATGGAAGGATAGTGAAAGAGTGGTGTATTCGGCCAAGCTAGGAAATATTGGAATAACTTATGGTAGTTCAAACTGAGTTATATTGTGCTAGCATATTACGAGTAAGTGATGTAGAACTAGCTCCGTAACTACTGATTTATATGTAGTGTCAACATCGTTATAGATAAGCGATGCAAAACCAACTCCATAACAATAAGAATATAGTGGTTAACCTAGTGCGGGTAAGTGATGCAAAACTAGCTCTGTTACTAGCAATTTGTTAGGCATGGGTAAGCAGTGCAAAACCAACCCCGTCTCCTTACACCTAACAGTACCAATGGCAAAGAAAATTTTAAAAGAGAAAGTTCATGAAACTATCGATTGCCATCTTTGTTTACCTTACAAGAAAAGAGGAACTTGATTATGTTTTACATGTGCATTGATTATATGAATTCATATGTCAGAACATTGGTTATTGCTTGAAAAGAAAATTATCTTTGTTCTTTATAGAGGTTAATGTTTGTATAAAGGTTTTGAATGAAAACCATAGCAGTCACTGAGCTAGTTTAGCTCACCCTTTATTTTCTGTTCTTTTTCTAAATTTTAACCTTCTAGGTGCTGCTCAGGGATTTTAGTAGCTAAGACTCCAGCAGTTGAGTAGCTACCTTCGTTATGTGCGACTGTGTAGGCAGTTTTGCTTATGCATTTTTTTACATGTATTGTATAATCATGAACATGTATTGAACATCTTTTGTGTAAAGATGAATTGTAAATGTTTTACTACGTATAGTTCATCATCTTTGTAAATACGTCTTGATGTTGTTTTTGTGAAAATATGGTTATTTATAAATGTTCTTCTCTTTAACTAAATGCATGAATGTGTTTGACCCTTTAAGATTGTTTCTGTGTAGCACCTTACCCTCATAAGACATGTACCTAACATCCTGAGTGATGTCCGAGTGCGAATCTCGCAAGAGCGGCATGCTAGAACAATCCAAACTCAATTGCGGAGAACAATCCAAACTCATTGAAACTTGGTACAAATTTTTTTCCATTTATCATACATATATGCGGAAATTAGTAATCAAATCGAATTCATACTTTTATTTTATAAAAGTCAAAATCACAATTGTTATTTCACTTTGATCAATCTCTTTTACAAAGTATTTCAAATTTTCACCAGTTATTACACACAGAAATATTTAAATACACATTGTGTAGAGATCGCGGAAAATAAAAAATACAAATGTAGACGCAATCTGATCCCGACCTCTATCTCTCACTTGAATGTAGTAAGTATACTCCCGTTTGTCTAACGGGTACTCGTCTGAGCCTAAAAAATAATTGCAAATTTTAGGTGAGTTTTGCAAACTCAGTGAGTGACCATTCTCAATGGCTCACTCAATCATACAACACATACAGTACACATATTCACATAATTCACATCAATTCATTAATAATCATATGGAGTCACATATAATTCACATTCATTAGAAATATATCTCACTTACAAAAGTTAGTCAAATTATTCAATTCACACACATCAAATGCATATATGATGCTTATGAGACTCACTTTCAATTTGTTATTATTGTGACCGAGTGCCTATAACTGTCCCATATCCATTGTGGATACCGGGCTCATTAATAACTGTCCCGTATCCGTTGGAGATATCGGGCTCATTTTACATAGTGACCCTTTGGCTCTTATACACTTTCTGAGCTTTAAGCTCTTTTTTACAATCTGAGCTTTAAGCTCTTTTTCGGTAGCTACTCCATTCACAATATCCTTTATCATTTAGGCATTCATGTAATGGAATGCATCAATCACAATGGATCAATTAGTTACTTTCACATGTCATCGTACCTTTGTTCAGCATTCAACTTTTAAGTTGAGGATCACCTTTTTTATTCATATGCATATTCACATTTATTCCTTCAGCACTAGGTCCGACATTTAACAATCAAGTTAAGAAATCACATATTCCTACCAATTCACATTCAAGTAGCACTTCAATATTTCATTCATGCATCAAAAGTCTCGGACCTTCAATGTTCAGAACCAGCACAATCACATCAATCATATTCACATTGCATAATAATCATATCAACAGTCATTCAAGGCAGAAATTGAAATCAAAACAAACAATGAAATGAGACCATCTAGGTTAACTCACAGTACACATTAGCATTAGCTTCCATGACTTGGGAATGTCTGAATGCATACGTTTATCCTGCACATCATAATTATGCAATACACACGTTACAACTTTGCACAATTATAAGAACTCATTTATGCACAAATAAGTATATGGACTATGTACAATGTATGCTTAATCACATTCCCGAGTATTTTTTTCCATTATTCAAATCATAAAGTCATGCCAATATCAAAACTCA
Organism: Erythroxylum orinocense; assembly: GCA_025531955.1. Taxonomy (NCBI): domain Eukaryota; kingdom Viridiplantae; phylum Streptophyta; class Magnoliopsida; order Malpighiales; family Erythroxylaceae; genus Erythroxylum; species Erythroxylum orinocense. Next base: position 24,147,660 of record JANZLX010000008.1, read on the forward strand.
CTTAAGTAACATTTATACTTAAGGTTTATGTCTCAATATAACCACTTGAATCTAATTTCATAACTCAATTGCTCATTTCAGAATTTTCCAAAAACATCATTTCGGGTTAACTTTACATGTCCTTTCTTATGCCAATAATGAAGTCATTTGGCAACACTTTCTTCTAGAAGCATGTTCCCTTATGTCTTAAGTTTCTAATGACACTAAAATTGTACAAATTGGTCCAATATTTCGAAAGATATTCTCCAAATAATTTGAATTGTTCTTAACTATAACACATTCTATACTTGACTTTAATCTAGAAATAAAAATTCTTAGAGATAGAGTTAAAATTCGATATCTTTAGAAAATTTGTAGCCCTTGTTTCTAGTTTACTTAAATTCAAGAATCATCTCATTTGGATCACCAAAAGTCAATAAATTGTCAAAATATTGAAGTATGTTCAGGAAAATATTCTAGCTCATACTATTCCAACAAATTCCCTCACTTTCCTTCAATCAATATTTTTCAAATCAATTCAGAATACTACCAATTTTTTACGTAGAGATAGAAAAATGTGTGAGAAATTTATTGGTTCAAGAATCGTTTCATTTGGAGGTCTAACGATGAAGTTATGGCTAAAAGATCAAATATGATTATGTCCTCAATCATATTGTACCTGTTTTGGGACAATTAACATAACTTTCACTAAGGATATCGGATTAAGATCTTCTTAGTACGGTTTCGAAGAAGACTTCTAGATCTATAACTTTTGTAAAGACTAAGAAGAGATATTGTGGCATTTGGAGGGTCAAAACACACAGGCCGTGTGGAGTTACATAGGCAGACTGTGTAACCCTCGGGTCTGATGGCCTTTTTACATTTGGAATACATGGTTAGTGTTGATTTACACGGCCTGATCGTGCATCCTTCGGATTTTTACTAAAATTTCCTTCTACAAAACATCTCCAATGGATCCTACACCCATTCTAACATCACTTTCACTCATAATCTTTCCAAATTCACCTCTTCTAATGCAATGTCACTTCATAACAACTCAAATACCAATTAGATTTTATTCAACTCTCAACTCTTTTGATTCATCATCTCAAATGGATAACTTCTTCAAATATACCTAATTTCAACTCAACATCATCCATACACAATTCATATTCCCTACTTGATCATAAACACTCAAAGTATAACACATTCTCATATACTTAAAATAGAACACAACATATACATTCATCCAACAGTGTCCTGTGCCCAGTTCTCAATTTCATGTCAAATTTTGGGACTCTTAAAGATAGAATTTAGATTCAATGTCTTCATAAAAAATGTATTTATATGTCTCTAGTTTAATCCAAACTAAGAATCATCTCATTTGGATAACTAGAAAAAAATTTATGGCTAAAACATAGAAGCACATTCATAGATCATATTGCGGCTACGTTTTCCAGATTAACTACCAATTTTGTTTCTAAATCTTACCCTAACACAACACATACAAATATCACGTTTTCTACTCCATCTACTCCTCATTCTCAACTTCAATTCCACACTCATTCATTAACACAAACAGGTTATAAATGCATTTCTATACTCATTAACTTCTAATTCTCCTCCAAACATCCTCTTCACAACCAATCCATCTTAAAATCATGTGTAGCATAACTCATAGTTTCTTACTCATCATACATAACATCAATCATCTATAAAACAACTCCTAACCCATTATTTAGCATTTATGTGAAACAAACATTAGTATATATATATATATATATGTTCATTTTTTCACCAACGTTTTAGCATATACAAAACTCCCTGTCATGATCATTTAACCTCTAAAACATCTCTATAAATCATTACTCATCAATAAAAGCAAGAATTTTACATACTCTTTATCATTCACGACTCATACATGGACAAAACACCATTTCATGTCATTAACCTCTAACTATCATCATAAATGCTTCATTGAACTAAACCCATGATATTTAACAAGCTACTTACTTGATTTAGCTTCAAGATCTTCAAAATCACCATTAAACCATAGCTCTTTCCTCTTTACAATCATCAAATTTCATGGAGGAATGGGTTGGGTCTTTTAGTAGCAAGGTGAAAAAGATAGAAAATGAAAGTAGCAGTGAAAAGTGAGAGCACGGTTTAACATTGATGAAGGTGGGTGAGAGTGAGTGTCGTGAAGATGAAGAAGAAATGAAGAAGATGAAGAACAAATGTATAGAGAAGGAGAAAACGTATTTTTTCCAAATGAAAGACAAAATTAAGGATAGTCTTGAAAAATGAAAAAAAATGGGTGAGATGTGGCGTGTCACTTGCCACTTGTCACCTCCTCATAGTTCCATTTGGTCCACTTTAATAACTAGTGCATTTTGTCTCCAATTTATACTCTAATTGTCTCCCAATTTTCAATGACATATGTCATTAAATTTCGAAGTCATTTATCAAAATTTCCATCGCCATTGGATAGTAATTTCTACGACCATTTAATAATTATTCTGCCACTTGGCAATTTTTCTAGTTAAAAAATTACCCAAAATTTCATAAATTTTTTCTAAAATTCACCAAAAATTCTACATCACTAAATATACCCTCTAAATCAATTCTCAACATATAAAAACCATAATTTTTCAATAAAATCACATTTATATTCAATTATACCTGAAAATTGTTAATGAATGCATGTACAATTATCTTTATGTGTAAAGATTCAATATTCTTATGCGTATATGCTAACATTATGCATGAGCATGAAATACATTTTCTTAATCTCTCTTTGAGCTCACATATACCAAACTTTAGGGTTCTGACCCTTAGTATAGGAATGGGATGTTACATTATGAATGGAGTTGAAGTCCAGAAGTAGCAGTGGTGCTCTGGTTAAGTGGATAGAAGTGGTTTGAATAGCTTTTCAGGAATCTAAATTTTTTTGTTTTATTAAATAAAAGTTGTTTTACTTTCGAAATTTTGAATGAAGATTACTTTTAAAAACTTCCACTGCTATTCCTTTTTTTCTTTATATTGATTTAAAAATATTTTTAAAGAAAAGGGAAAGACTTAGTTCCATGGGAACTTTTCAGTTGGATTGGATATCGACTGGAGGGTTTTTATGGGGTACTGGGCAGGTCGCCTAGTCATCAAGAAAGGAGCTTGTCAATGTTGGTATTAGAGTTAAGTTACCCTTTTCTGTTTAATGCATTTGCAAAACGTTTTTGAAGTTTTTTTCAAAGTGAGGTGACCTATAAAATGTTGTGATTTACATGTTTATAGTTTAGGAGATGAAATTCTTATACATTTGCAGTTTGCCAATTGGACAACATGATGCATAGACGAGGTCGTGGACGTCCCCGTAGGGCCACACTAATGGCTCCCACACCTGAGGCACCTTCAGGAAGGGAAGAGGAACACTTGCCAGACTCGACAAGTGCTTCCATGAATCAACCACATTCTCAACCATCAGGGCTCGCAGAACCAACTGGGGGAAATTTTACCGTAGATGTTGGAACCCAAAATTTTGGTGGAAATTTGAAATATTAAAATGAATTAAATGAGTGTCTTTGTATATGAATTGTATTATAGAAGTTTTTATGCCTTGAGGAAATTGGTGAGAAAAAGAATTTATTAGTTTTGATGACTTTGAAGATTAGTTTTGGTTATGAAAGTTTAAGTGAATGAGATGATTGAAATGGAAGTTAAAAATCAAGAAATAAAAAGTGAAAGTGTAAAATTTTGAAGAAATTAGAAAGTTTGACCTTTTGGAGTAGAGAGTTGA
>JANZLX010000008.1:24191738-24203280 GCA_025531955.1 Erythroxylum orinocense
CAACTTGTTGTGGAAAAAGTCAACAGCTATGAGATCAACGAGACCCATGTATATAAGCACACCAGAAGACAGGGAACCCAATAAGCCTTCCATAATCAAGGCATTTGGATTGCTATCATCGTAGCCTGTCAATGAGAAAATTATCATTCCTAATACTATCCCCATTGGTGTAGTTACTGAAAACATGAAGCACATGTAGGCCACTGTTCCAAACCCAAATCCTGCCTGCAGTTACAAGTAGAAGTAAGAACTTTAGAGAGCAGACGTAAAGGAGGAGATATTCCAATACAGAAACTATTGGAATACAAGATTCCCCAGTTTTCAGGAAATACGAGATTGTCAATATGTATGCGTAGTCAATAACTAATTGAAATAGATGGAAGAGGGTTAATGTAAAAGCACTTCGATGGCAACTTCAACACCAAAATCCAAGTTTCGAAGCTGACATTCGGCAGGAGCATCATTGTTTAGGACGGAAGTCAGGAAACAAACTTGAGGCTCCCATAACTTTTAGCAGGACCTTTTTGTCAAGCATGCTCATAATTCAACTGATTATGCGTTATAGAGTCAATTTAACCATAGCCTCTCTTTTTAACACAACGAAAAGGAAACAAGTAAAACCAACGAAATATGCGCCTTTATACTACAGTGAACTTAGAAAAGTGGCAAGACTCGAAACAAAATCATGACACGCAAACGGTAAAATAAATCACAAAGACCGAGATTTTTCAAGATGAAAGGTCACAACCGATACACATCATCAACCCATTCAACACGCGCAGGCGTCAAAGACCATAACTTCTGAGTCCCCACAGTATTAAAGACAAACGTTGTGGCAGTGTAGTAATTTACCTGTGCAATGCAGCCACCGAGACCCATCCCCTCAAAGATCTGATGAAAAGCAAGAGCAGCAACTAGTGGCCTAATAGTGCACTGATTCTGAGACATACCCATCGTAACCCCAATTATTACCGAGTGAAATATTATCCCGATCTCCAAAACCTGCGATATCAATCTCTGCTTTAACTTTATCAAGTCCTCATCTTTTTCACTTCTTTGCAGCCCCAATTCAGCATTCTGCAGTTCCCCCACCTTCTTTCCCGCCAAACCCTCTCGTGTCTCCACCAAAGAGTACTCACTGGCGCCACCGTGACTGCCGCCGTGACCCTCCATGTGGGCACTTGCCGTTACGTCAACTAACAAACCGAGCAAGGCTCCGATTAGAGTGACCAACCCTGCAAAAGGAAAGTCTTTCCACGGGTGTTTGGAGGCCACCTGGCAGTCGCCGAGAGCAGCGTAAGCATCAGGAAGCACGTGAACGAGTGCGGTGGAGAGAATTACACCAGCGGCGAAGCATTTGATGACGAGAATAGCCTTGTCGTAGAAAGGTTTTCCTTGGAAAAAGCGAGCGAGAAGCACCGGAGAAGAGATGCCCAGGACACTAGTGAAAAAGATAACGAAGATGGAAATGAACTTCAGATGGGAGGCTGCTTCAGAGTTCCGGCAGCTCAGCGCTCTGGTGGCGTCAATCTGGCAAGCCGTAGCCATGAAAGTACCTTTCAGTAATAGTAGTAATTCTTAAAGGTTTGGTGCTCTGGTGTTTGAGGTTTTGGTTTGGTGCGTGCGTGCGTGAGGGTGAGAGAGATGGCTGACTCATGAGAGAGAGAGAGAGAGAGAAACAAGAGGGTTGACAAGTAAACGGCTACTCACTCTGGTGTTTTATGGAGAGAGTGGACTTGACTTGGTGGGTGATGATAGGGTACGAATTAGTGGCCCTTTTTGTGTTGGAGTTATGAGTTAGAATTCCATTTACGCATCTTCACTTTTCTTTAATTATTAGTTAATCACAGGCGTACAGGTCATTGCAATTTGCACAAGAAGGTGGATTCCATTTCGGTTTTCATCGTAGATTCATTTGGTGACTAGTTCATTAGCTTATATGCCACTATTTATGGCCTATAGGAAATAATAATATCAAATAGCCTAATCTTGACTCTGTCACAAACAGTTTTCGATGACTGCTTTCTGATTAATATATCCATCTCATTTACCTGAAAAATAATAATATCAAATAGACCCATCAATGACAACCTCTTATAAAAGAGGCTTCCATCGTTTTCTAAAGATAGATGAACCTTTATTGTATCAAAAATTTAAGGAATCAAGTTATGTTGTCTTGTTATTATGTTAACTTCAAGCAAGGTTATTACAATTGGGATACAAGTTGTTCAAATCTTCACCCATCAATCACATGATGTAGAATACTAAATTATCAAATATTCAAGCAATAATCGCATTGAACTTATGGAACCAAAATTGATCAAAGAACTAAATACAAAGATTGTATCTTTTTTTTTAATTTCCCAAAAAGTTTTCAAATTTTACATTTTTTCATTTTGATTCTTTTTTTTTGTTTCAATTGAAAATTTATCCTATCTAACTAATATAAAATATTAGATTTTGTTAGTTTATTGGTAATTTATTAATACCAAATGTTGATTTGATGCATTTTAGATAGATTTTGGGTTTATTGAAAAATGAAATATATAGGGATAAGAATATAAAATATAACAGTTTTTAGTTTACTACTCTTTTTATCAAAGAGAATTATCTTAACTTAACTCTTATGTTTGTAATCTCTAAATTCTTCAAAGTATAAGTGATTTGTTGAGTATCCCCTTTCCATTAAAATTGGAATTCATAAAATGAGGTGAAATGGAATATTACAAATCTTTTATTTTAATTTACAATTCCTACTAATATATGTTTTGATTACAAACATAAATTTAAATTATAGTTTTTAGATTAAATTCTACGAAATTATAACCCAGTTTTCTCATAAAGTTCATGAACTTCTTTATTATCATCTGAAAAAATATGTGCAATAAGACTTTATAACCTTAGTTACATACAAAAAAAAAATAATGCTTAAAACGTAAGAATAAACTTAATATGAATAAAAATTTTATAAAAAATATTGAAATAAAATTTCTGAAAGCTAATAATTTTTATTTTAATCCTATTTTATTTGTCTTGAGTACATGGTAAATGTATTTAAAATCTATTATGTTACTTTAAAAAGTTAATTAAAGGAAAATGTACTTAATAAATCTAGCATTTGCTACTTATTTGATGTATTTTTAAATAGAATTAGGGTGATTCAAATAAAAATAAAGATTGGAATAAAAAGTTCAAAAATTCTTATGAATTATTAAGTAGTTATCCCTTTATTTTATAACATTTCATCCTACAATTTATTTTTAACCAATAAAAATTAAATATATAAATTCTTGGCATGTCTGCATTACTTTTTCTTTCATCTTTAATGGCTATTGGAGAAATACATCTTATTTGTTTAAATACTAATTTTAACGAAATTTTCTATAAAGATTTTGGAATTTTATTGTTACTCCTTATAGTTAAAATCCTTATACACCTTATTTAGTTAGAGATTGATTCGGTTGAGTGTGAGTGTTTACATATAGGGGGGAAAAAACTACTTCATGTTTCTTACCTAGATATCAAAAATAGGCATTGAGTTCAGTTTGATTTGAAGTCAACGAATTTAACTCAAATTAATCAGGATTTGAGTTGGGGTAAAACTTTACTTCTTTCTAGGCTTCAGGTTGGGTTCAAACTTAGGCTTTATAGTTTGATTTGACTTGAAGCTTGAAATAAGTGTATATTATAGTATGTTTTCTAAAGGTTTAAGTATATTTTTAAGTGTTTCTTATATGATAATCATGTGTTTAGGAAACGGGGGATGTTGATCAAAGAAAAATCCCACTAAAGTAGTTTCCCAACTATATGTTCCTTCTTCCAATATTCAAATCTCAGGATAGACAATAACCTTGCCATCTATCTCCACGGGAGGCTTGAATATGAGGCTCGAGGCTTGTTGATTCCCGACTACTTATTTCCATTTTTTCTAAGGGGTGGAGGTAAGAGTTGCACTTGTGGAGATGGGTTCAGGTTGAGCATGGCTTGGTGGAGGATCGGGAAGGACACGAGAAGGCTAAGTGAGGAACAACATTGCTAATGTCAGCCAAAGGCTGCATTGTTAGGAACTAAAGAAAAAAAGAAGAAGCAAACAACTATTGCAGAAAGGAAAGGCTGAAAAGAAGTGGTTTATAATGGAATAGAAAGGTAGTGGAGACAAAAATTGTTGCAGTGAGAATAAAATGCCCTTAGCACAATTGTGGTTTTCGAATTGCGAAAAATGGGAGAAAGAGGGGAAGTAGGAGAAAGCTAAGTAGGGATGGAAATGCTTACCCAAGTCACGCTGGTAAGCATGCAACTCGCCATGCATAGTGAGTGTCGAAGATCCTACCAAGTAGAAGTGAGGCCATCTCTCTATGCTTGTTCAGGAGTTTGAAGAGTTTAGTAATGCCATGAAAGAGGCTTAAAAAAGAGGCTTCCATCATTTTCTAAAGATAGACACTACAAAAAAACAATGCAATCAAAAAATGTCACGAATTACAAAAAAAATTTGTGACGTTTAAAAAACGTCACAAAAAATTCCAATTTTTCGCGACATTTATAAAAACGTCACGAATTTGTAACATCTTTTGCTACGTTTTCTTATTAAGACGTCGCAAAATAATTTGAGCGATATTTTGTTGAATAAAAGGTCGTTGAATCCTTCAGTAACAAATTAATTAAAACAATCATTTTGAAATTTTTTTCGTTTACAATCGCATCCTCACTCCTACCTTTCCCTCTTTCCTTATTCCTTCAATAACTTCAAATCTCCCTCTCAAATTCGGCCCCGTTCCTCTGCGCTCACGGTTCTAAAGGTACACTCTAATGCCCACTACTTTGTTTGCATCCTATTTGCTAAGGTTCAAACCTTTCTCTTGTTATTTGTTTCATGCTATTTCCTGGAAAATGTATTTCTTATAGCACAGCAAGTTCTCGATGAAATGCTTTTTCCGCCTTTTCCTTGATTCTCTTCTTTCCTATGTGCTTTTTTTCATTTTTGTTCCCACCCCCATCAGTGAGATAGTCGCCTGCGTCAGATTTCCTGGTGTCGTGCGTCCAGTCTTCTTCGCATGCATCAGGTTTTCTTCAAATGCAGTAGTTACCGCGTGCGTCCCCCCTTGGAGTTGTGGCATCTCCTCATTTGTCCAACCTCCCCTAAATTAAAACCTAGCCTTAAAACATTTTTTTCTCCCCCGAAAACGTCCTTTAGTCCACTGCCTTTTTTTTAATCTTATGTGTTGCCGTTTTACTCTTTTTTATTACTAATGCCTGATTTCTGCTAGCTATCGTTTTTAATTCCCATATGCTACGTTTTTGTTTTGACATTTATTAATAATGCGTTGTATGGCATTACGAGAGCTAGGGTTTTCTAATTTGCGTTAAAATTATCTCATGTTTTTCTATTTTACAATTGCAGATAGGGGTTCTGTACACCAAGCTCAATTGACTTGGGAGTTTTTCAGAGAGAACACGCTCATACTTTCGATCTTTTGTTTGCCAAAATTGAACTTGGAGGTAAGGGTTTGTAGGTTTTTCTGGTGAGATCTATACAATTAGAAAGTTAGAGAGTAGCTCTCAATTTTTTTGTTAAGTATTTATTTGATTACTCATTCTCTTATGTGGAGAAGATTTTATGATGATTTATTTTTTCTACTTCCATTTAGGAAAGAAAGGACACCACTCAAGTTGTTGCAAATTTACAAAGATAGCAAGTTAATTTATGGTTGATTGCATCTGAACACCTGGAGAAAAACACAGATCTTTTGGATGTTTTGGTCGTAGGGTAAGCTATTATTCCAAGAACTTTTAACAGTATTCTCTAGGTCTTCCAAGATTTTCATAATGCAAAGGCTGAATTTCGATTGAGCTGTATAATGCGAAACTCATTTTATTGCTTTTCTTTGTTTCAAAGTGCTTTGGTGATTTCTTCTCCACAGCTATTGTTCAATCTCTTGTATGTGAGAGGTATAAAAGAATTTTAAGTGGAATACAGAAGCTTCTTGTAGGTAACACATAAAACATGTTGACATTTCCCTTCTTATATATAGTCAGTTCACATTTGGTGCACTCTTTCCTAGGAAATATCATTAGTCTTTTTTTCACTTCGAAACTAGAAAATAAGAGAAAGAAAGTGGATGTATACCTCAGTGTATTTTTATATCCAACAAATACTTCGGTTAAAAATTTAAATTCTAGAATGCTGAAGAATACCATTTCAGGGTGATGTATTTTGTCTTATAGAATCTTTGAGCCTGGTAATTTGAACAATCTTTAACATTGCATCTTCCTTGTTGTCTTGAAAAACCTTTAACTGAAATCATTATTTTAAAACCCGAACTGGACCGGCCAGTTTGACCGGTGACCGATCGGTGGTCCGGTCCGGTTTATCCTTCAAAATCGGCTATAAATTGACCCAGTCTGAACCGATCAATTGACCGGTTAGATCGGTCCGGTCCGACCGGTCTGACAATTTTTTTAATTTTTGAATTTTTGAATTTTTTTAAATATTTTTAATATCATATATAATTAAATATAATTATTGCATAATTATTACGTCACACTGGTTCGACCGGTGGTTGAACCGGTCAAACCGATGACCAGTAAGGCCACCTGTTCGATGACCGGTCCGGGTTTCAGAACATCGACTGAAATCTTCATTGGTTGTTATATTTTTTGGCAATTTCTAATTTCTGATTTGCTTTTTTTGTAGCTATGATGATACGGACATGGCTTTACACTATGGTGCACTACTGATAGAATGCATACGCCACCAAACTATGGCAAGGTGAGCAAGTAAAACAAAATGATTTGTTTTATATCAACTGATATCAGGAAATTGAAAGCATTGATGTTGGAGACGAAAATTTTTACCCTTTGAGAGAATTTTAGTTTTATACTTTTTAGCCTTCTAGTTAAGAATTACTGAATGAAAGGCTTGCACTTCCTTCCATTGTCAGATCTTGATCTAATGTGAAGCTTCCATGTTCACAGAAATTTGTGCTCTGTGATGTATCGATATCATTTCACGGAGACTCATTGTTGAGAGTACATAGTTCTTTAATTTCAAATGCTTAAACATTGGATAGCAATATATAAATATCATCCACTTTACATGTTTTTCCTCACTCTAAACATATGCATGTCAATGATTTGATTGCATTGCACATTCCATATTTTCATATTACCACCAAATGTAGGAAAATTTCACTGTTCCTAGTAGGTTCAATCTTAGTTTTACATACCATAATTCTTGATTAGCCCTGTGTTGAAAACAAGATTCTTTTATGTGGGAAAAAAACACGAGTCCAGTTAATTCTTTTATTTCGATGGTAATTTATCGATCTGTTGCTTCACACTTTGTCTATTTGTTCTGGCTTGCAGATGTGTCCTAGACTTTGATCATATGAAGCTATTAGGGGACTTATGAACCAACCAGTTCACAGTAGTTAATTGAGTGATACACTTCTAATGGCCTTAGCACCCACCTGATGCTGTTGTTTCATTTTGTTGCAAGAACTCTTAACAAGACATAAATCAACTGTAGTTGAGTTCCTTTCTAAAAATTATGACTGGATAAGTTTTCTGAACACTCGTTTATCATGGATATTTATGGGGGCATGTAACTGCAACTCTAAGGTATTTCATGGTCATTTATATGTACTAAATTAGCATACTGCAACCAATTCCAGCAAATCTTGTTGGTAGTCATGAGGCAACTTGAGTTAATGTACTTTTGTTACCATTATTGGTTAAAGATTCGCAAGAAAATAATAACTACTTTTTCCTGACTTTATGCCACTTCAGTTTTTTGCAGAATTTAGTTCAAAGTTGTTAGAATCTACTAATTACATTACTAGACGGCAAGCTATTAGGTTATAACATGTATGTATAAAGTAACAAGCCTTTGCTTCTTTCATAATGCAGACAAAATAACAGAGGCATCAAAGAGGGAAGAGGAAGATATTTTAGCCAAGCTTACACAAACTGAAAGGACACAGATTTAAGAAACAAAGTAAATAAGCTAGAGGAAGACAATTCAAAACTCCACATGACAAGACTTAATACAATGTCTGTGGACTCCGATTATCTGGTGGACTTAATATACACAAGAATGCTTATGTTCTTATATTAGTATCTTGATCAATGACTCGATATTTGGGCTGCATTAATTTGGTCTCTCTAGGAGATATAATAAATGTTACGATATGATGGTTTAATTGCAGATACAGATATTAAAGAAGCTTTAATTATATCTCCCTCCCTCCATTTTTTCTAGAATCCCAAATGTTTCATCCCTTAGTTGTGATATTAATTAGTGTATTATGACATGATTGTGAATTGTAATTAAATAATACATGAATAATTATTAAAATTAATGATATCCTAAAAAATTGAAGAATTATTAAATAAATAAAATTCATAAATAATATTGAATAGTTATTCAACAAATAAGATTTAAATTTTTTTGATATTTTAAAAATTATTAAATTTAAATTATTTTTCGAAAAAATAAAAAAATTAATAATTAAAAGAAAATAACTCTATTTGCGACGTTTTGTAAGATATTCCACGACGTTTTGTAAGACATTCCGCGACGCTTCTAAAAACGTCGCGGAAGATATTTCTCAACGTTTTCAAAAAAACGTCACGGAATTTTTTAAAAACGTCGTAGATTGTCCAAACTTTTAGTGACGTTTTTATAAACGTCGTAGAATGTCCAAATTTTTAGTGATGTTTTTATAAACGTCGCAGAATGTCAATATTTTCCTTGACTTTTTACATAAAACATCGTAGAAACCTTTTGTCTATACCACATTCCGTGATAATTTTATTGGTGTTTTTTAAAACGTCGCAGACATTTTTAGACATTCTGGGAATTTTTTAAAACGTCGCAGACATTTTTAGACATTCTGTGAATTTTTAAAAATATTGCAAAATGTCTTGTTTTCTTATAGTGTAAACAAATTTCACGACTCTATTCATTGTTCCCTCCTTATATTAGGCATTAACCATAAGTGGACAATAGACGCATCAAGCACGATGTCTTACCTGTTTGTTTGGTCAAGTAATGCAATGCAACATTAATCGCTTTTCATCAAATTACTCAACGAATAATTACAAGACTACAAGCTTGAAACATGGTCATCAAACTTACCCATATTGTCAAACATATGGAGTGCACTCTCCATCATTCCATTCTCTGCATAGAACTTCAGTAGCATATCAGAAACATCAGAAGAAAACTTGTACTCCTTATAAATCCTAACCGATTCCTACCATACACGAATGGAATTATTATTATTATTATTATTATTATTATTATTATTATTATTATTATTATTATTATTATTATTATTATTATGTTTAGTGCATTGTGCTTATTTATTTTAATATTTTATTGTTTCTGGTGCTTAATACATTCATATTTTATTTTTAGGTCATTATTAATCTATTTGGAGCAAAAAGAATAAATTGGGACAAGTTTAGAATGATTTGAAGCAGTTTTGACTAGTGATGAAGAAGTTGAAAAGAACATAGACATCAACATGATTATATTAATGCCTTTCTACTCCAACATGGCCATGTTTCATATAAAATAAGTGGTTTTAAAGTTTTAAATAGTTATACAGCAATCGACACATTGTGTTGATACCCATGTTCACATTTTGAGCCTATGTTTTATCTAAATTTGAGGATTTTGTAATTTTTAAAGTACACAGCAATTGATAACTCCTGCATTAATGCCCATGTACTACTTAAAAATTTAATTTTCAAACTATAAACGTTAAAATTAAAATAAAAGATAGAGAGAAAGCTCAAGAAACACAATCAAAAACCCTAATGCGACATAAAGCATGAAGAACAACCAAGAAAACTCTTTTGGAGTGGATTTTCATCAATTTAAAGTGAAGTGTTTAAAGATTAAAAGGATTTCATCATGTTATCCTTGACCTTTTGTTTTCTCTTTAGTGTCGATTTTATAGTTGATATATTTAAGAACTAAACTCTTTATGATATTTGGATTAGATGAAACCCATGACAAACCTTATAGTGAATTTATTTTAATTTAACATGTTCTCTAGTTTTATTGAGGTTCAATTATATGTTCTTTATTATTCTTTAATTAATATTGCTAGTATGTTGATTTATGTATGATTTCATATAATCGAAATTGAGAAATTTTTTTGTGAATAAATCTAGTAATTAAAAGGAATTGCATGCAAATCAAGTGATAAGTCAATATAAATTTTCTGAATTAGGTTCAAACATAATAGTGAAGTTTATAAATCTATTGACGCAATTCTAAGAGTTTAAATTAGAAAGATATTTCAAATAATCAACCAAGAATTAGTTGTTCATAGTCTTGAGAAAATTATAAGCATTATCTTTAGATTAAATTGATGTGTGATATCAATGATTATATGAGAAGTCCTAGTGGGAATTCAGGTTCCAAATATCATTATTTTTTTCTGATTGATTCTTAGTTTAATTGACATTCTAATTTATTAACTATATTGATTAATTTTAGTTTATTATTTTGATTTTGATTAATCATTATCTCCAATATTTATCAGTTAGATAATTAGAAAAATTTTATTACTAGTATTTGAATTCCTTTTTTTTTGAAACAAAGTCAATATCAATAGCATTAATCAGAGAGGTAGGGGAAAATCCCAACTACAACGGCTAGCATATAAATGTGAGACCCTTGCTAAGTTATGAGCCTCAACATTGGCTTGCCTACGAACCCAACAGACCTTGATATGAGATCTAGCGTATAATAATTGCTTGCATTCCAAAATAACTCTACCAAATTCAGTCCAAGAATCATGAGAACTATTTATGGCAGAAACTATATTTTGAGCATCTGAGTAAAAAGTCCCTCTACCTTGACAAAGAGGTAAGACCCAAGTTAACGCTTCTCGCAGCGCCATAGCTTCAACCACATCTGCACTACAACGCCCAACAAAATGACCCGATACTGCTCTCACGAAATTTCCTTCCCCATCTTGGCATACAACCCCATAGTCATATAGATATCGCTCCATAAATATTGCACCATCAACAAAACACAACCAATCAAGTTGGGCCTCATCTCCCAGCCCCTCCACTACCCCACTCGCCTCCACTGGATGGGAGAGCATGGGGCTGGTCATAGTGGCTTGTTTCCAATCATGAATATAGCCTAAAGCCATGCGATACAGAGTAAAAGAAGAGTACCTTTTGGCCGCCCAAATTCGATCGTTACGTGCCTGCCATAGTATTGAAGCTAAAGAGCACCATTGAATCACCCGTACCGGCGACTCCCTCTCACACACTTTCGCAAACCACTGGTTGAAACCCACCCCCTCTCACACAACACTACCTCCTCCCCAACGAGCCCACACAGACCGAGCCTCCGGACAAAAAACAAAAGCATGGTCAATATCCTCCGCTTCCCGGCAATGGACACAATCAACGCAAATACTCATATGTCGCTGTAGGAGCTTGCAACATGTGGGTAAAATGCCTCGCAAAGCTCTCCACATAAAATTTTTAAGCTTAGGAGGCATGGATAGTT
>JANZLX010000008.1:24203380-24214669 GCA_025531955.1 Erythroxylum orinocense
AAATATACAATACAACTGTACAATACGATAATAAACTATTTTGTATTTTTAAAAAAAATTGAGAGACTATTTCATAAATTTAAAAAATTATATAAAATGGCACCCAATATTAACCAGTGCTAATATAATACTATATCAAAACTCATTCTGGTACTAAATCTAGTACGGTATTCATAACATTAATATATCACCACCTACTTTTTTATAAGAGTTCATTAGTTTTTGTTTTAAATATACACACTATTGCGTGTCTTTAAGACTTCTGTCACTAAATTGATTAATTATTATTATTCAATGGGATACTAAATAGATTTATTTATTCTAGTAAAATAATCCAAAATATTGATGCTTGAAGATTATGGTCATGGTTTACACTTTAATCTGTCTTTACCCCTTAAATAAGTACAGAAAATATAGCATATAATATGTGGGCCTTAAACACACTTCCTAGGGCTTGCCATTTTCAACTGGACCACGCCGTGACAGGTCTGGATAAACAAGAATTCGACGTACCTTGATACATCACTCGCTTTCTGTTTTCCACAAGGCCGCAGGTTTCCTGAGCCTAAAATCCAAAAATGCAAGAAATTGATCTCCTGTTTAGTCGTCCAGTTAAGCTAATTACTGTTTTCTATAATTTTTTATTGTCATTTTTTGTAAAAAAAAAAGACGTGTTTAACTTATTCTATTATAATTTTTATTTTTAAAAATAAAAAAACTACGACAGTTGTCCAAAAATTAAAAAACATCGTTTCTTTAAATTTTAATAATATGTTTTCTTCGACAGAAAAACAACAGAGTAATAATAATAACTCATTAAAATTAATAATAATTATCATTATTAATAATAATAAGAATAACTTAATAATAATAATAATAATAAATTAATAATTATAATAATAACTTATTAATAATAATAATAATAATAATAATAACTTATTAAATAATAATAAATTAATAAATAAAATTAATAATAATAATAATAAACCAAACATATTTTTGTTTTCAGTTTTTTGTTAAAAATCTTAACCAAACAAATTTTTATTTTCAGTTTTTATGTTGCAAATTTTAATAAAATAGATATTTATTTAAAAAAATAAAAACTAAAAACAAGAAATAAAAACTAAAAACAACAGTAGAAAAGTAAAAATGTAACCAAACGGCCTTCAATTCCATGGCCCTTGGTTTTCGATGTTTTACACGTACAGAATGCATTCTTACCACATGGTTTAAAGCAGGATGTCCACCGCTATTTTTTTGGATGGGTGGGAAGACCTTAACATGGGTTGAGCTTGAGTATGATCGATTCTAATTGAATTTTACTTTAAAATTATTAAAAAATAAATTTATATCTAATTCTACGTATAATGATCTTTCGGATGGTTGGGACGGGTTTAATATGGGTTGAGTATGATCTACCTTTAATTAAATTTCTCTTTGAAATTATAAAAAAGTAAAATTTATATCTAATTCCATGTACATAAAGAGTTTTATTTTTAAATTTAAATTTGGTGCATTATAAAAGTTTCAAATCTAATTTTAGTTTACAAAGTCATATTTTTTAAAATTTTAACAATTACATAAAATTAAAAGATATTGAATAATTTATTAAAAATATATAAATTTATTTTAAAATATAATCTTCTTATAATAATGTGGACAAAATAGCAATAATAATTTATATAATAATATAGTATAATAATCATATTTCTACTAAGATTTTAAAAAAATATGAATATCAATTAATATAAAATAAATATTAGAAAACAATTATAAATTAGAGTAAGCATAAATTATTCATCAGATTAAAATTTTTGACTACTTTATATAATTTAAATTTCGTTCTTAAAATTTTTTAAATTAGAAATTGAAAACTTTTAATGTTTGGGCGACTTGGAAAGCCACCGCCTGACGAGTGACGGCACAATACCACTTCCTGGACTAGTTAATCTTCGTATGTTAACGACGACATGAACATTCCTTTTTTCGCACTTAAAATTTGGTCAAGGATAAAAGTTCCTTTCTTCAATTTTTTTATATCTCCCTCATTCTAGTCGAAGTTTATTTATTCATTTCCCTTTTTCCAGGATGACTCCTTTTACTCTGATCTGTGCCAAACTATGGCTTACATTTCCTGAAATCACCATGGCTGGACAGTTAAAGTCAACTACGCCATTGCTGTGAGTATTCTTCGTAATAGTTTCATATCACTTTATTGCTTTTCCAAGGTCCTCATTTTTCAGTCTCGTAAAAAGGACAATTTTTGCTGTCATAGAAACTTCTACAAGATCAATGCTGATAACTATTTAACCAAAGCTAACTTCGCACAATTTTATCAAACAGACTGCACACTTCTTCAGTTTCCTTCAGCAGGTGACTTGGGAATGTGGCGCTCATTGGGTCCGGAAATAGAACTATTGAGATTCAATATTAATATGAAAGGACCAATGTCTATCCTATCGCAATAAGGTGATCCAAGAATATGAATATCAAAACATAATAAGATCGATATGAATCACTATCCTCTAGAAAAGAATAGATCAGGAGTGATAAGTCTAAAGGTTTGACCGCTACTAGCATGTTAGATAAGATCCTAAATTTTTAGAAATCTAAAATAAAAGAGAATCTAAAATACGGGTATTTTAAATGATGAAAGAAAACTATTTATATATTTTTAGTTAGTTAATAATTTTTTTATTACAATTTTAAGGAAGCCTCTTATATACATAAAACCCCTAAAACTAGAGTCTTGAAAAGAAATAAAATCTTGAAACAATAAAGGCTTAACAAATTAAATGATATGTTTAACGTTTGTCCTGGATAACACCAATATCAGTTTTAATTTAGAATTTCAGTGCAATAAACAAAGATAACTTTGGTGTTGGTTACATGTTCACCTTTGGTGTCAGTTTGATTCCATTTCTCCATTATGCAAAACCCAATAAAATTTTGATACATGAAACCTATATGAATTCAATGTTCTTTACATTCTATTTCTCACCTTTCATAAGTTAGTGTAAAATTGGTGGCGATTATCTAATGTTTCTAGAACTAGTTACATTATTTAATTGCAATCTTCAAGTTGTTCCTTCACTAGAATCATCATTATAGTGATAACTTTTACCTTTGATGTAGCAAGACATTACTCTTTCACCTTGTGCACTATCATTGCTCTTATATACTTTAAGGGATCTCCAATAGCTTTCAATGCTAGAGTAGAAAATTCTTGATTCCTATCAAAGAGTAATATAAAAAGAAAGGTAGATAGTTTTAAGATAAGTCTTGTGGTTAAGAGGTGCACTTAGAAAAAAGGAGTGAACTACTTCGAGGCTTTCTCACCAATCTCAACCAAGGTCTTATTCAAGATTATTATTAAAGTAAGCATTAATAAAATTATTTGTAGTTGCCAATATTTTAGATTTTGAGGCAAAAACATACTTACGCTATTGTATATAATCTAAATTCGATATGAGCAAGTTTATATATAGGACAACAATTTGTTTACTAGCAATGATTTGATAACATTATAGAATGCGAAGAAGATCCTTTTAAATAATTTTATTATAAAAGAATTTAAGGAGTCGTTATTTTAATCTTGGAAAGTAGTTCATAGGGTAAATTTAAGAATATTTTAGATTTGACTAAAAAAACTTATAAAAAGAAAGTGTGAAAGAGGTTTAGCATGTTAGACTTTAAGCATAGTATTTTGAGAGTGTGTCATTAGGTTTTGATTTTTTTTTTATGACTTTGTACTTAATTTGTCGTATAATTTATTTTAAGGCCTTTTTTTAGCTCCTCAATAAAGAAAATAGATTTAGACAATTTGGAGTCAAGTTGGGGGAACTTTTCCATGATTTTAAAGGAAGGATTTAGAATATAAATCCTTATTACACATTCATTACAAATATATGTTCATAGATAAGAAATTGGGGCCCAGAATAGATATGTATTAAGGATCTATAATGGTATGATTTTATGAAGATTAAGGTTAAAAAAAAAACATAAAAGTAGGGAGGGCAACATAAGTCCAAAATATATTTGTGTTAGATTTGGTTTAGTGTTATATTATGAGGTTAGTAAGGTTTGCTTATATAAAAATGATTAAGAGGATATTATGTTTTGAATAATCAGAAAGGAGCCAAATTAGAGCCTCTTGAGATAAGAAAGGAGCAACTTTAGGGGGGGGAGGGGGGGAAGCATTTTTTTCATGGAGAAAGTGAAGAAATTCGAGATTTTCAGATCTATGAGAATGACTTTTTTTTAATTTTGTGTTCTTTCTTAATTGTTGTCTCTACATTTATTTTATAGGCACATAGATGATCTAGAGATCAATGGATATCTTAATTTTGACCTTAGTTAGTGTTCCAATGATAAGAAATCTACCACATGTTATATTTTTATATTAGATAGAGGAGTTATATCATGGAGGAGCTCTATGCAATTTATTGTGGTAACTTCAACCGTAGAAGTTGAGATTATTTTGTAATGAGGTAAGAGTGTATGCCAAGTAATTGAAGAACTTCATTGAAGGGCTTAGGATAGACGATTTAGTTTTAAGGTTTATTAGAATTCAATGGATAGCTCATCTACTATATCTTTTCCAATACAAAGATAACTAGTAGTACAAGTATGTTGAGGAAGAATAGGTAGATAATGGTGAAGTAGTTTATAAGTTTCCATTAACCAAGGAGTTTAGGCTATAAACATTCATATGTATGTAAGAAACATAAACTTTATGTTTACTTATGATGTTTTGATATAGTGGAAGTTTTTGATTGTTATGCTACACTTTTGTAGTATTTGATATTAATAACGCTATGAATTTTGCACCTGTTTTTTTATATTATGATGTTTGTAATACATCCATACTATTATCTTATTTTATATGTGCACATGTAGTTTTTTTAATCATTAGATGTTTTATGACATCTTAAAGGAAGTGGGATGCTTTACTTCATAATTAATGTTAACTTCTTAAAGGAAGCGGGATGCTTTACTTCATAATTAATGTTTAATGTTTAATGTTAATGACTTTTTATGGAGTAGGTCATCTTTTGGCAATCAATTTCTATTTGAGGTTAACTAATGGGCTCTTTTATGGATTATAGGTATTATTTTGAGACCATGGGTAAAAGATTGAAACTATATTGATACCATCATATATGGTTTATGATTTTACAAATTATTGATTCAAGTCATATTCCACTAGTGATATACCAAAAGGTTCAATTGATGAGTTATTTATGATAATGATTTTGAGAAATTAATATTAATTATTAGGGTTGTCTAGTATAAGTGATTCATTGAATTAAATTCTTCATACTGAAATCATTTCAAAATTATGCACAAACTTATTGAATTTGTTATTAGAATCAATCAAGTCATTTTCAAAATATTTTTTAAGAAACTATAAAATTGTAATTAGTTTTACTTAAGTGGGAAAATGTCAAAATTTTCTATATGGGATACTATTTATTAGTATTTTCTTTTATAAATGGATTAAATAGAGATATACTAATTTATGGTTATACTTAGTGATCATATTATGAGATTGCTCTTCTCAAAAAGATTTATTCAATATAGTATAATTATCGTAAAAGACCATTAGGACACCTTGATGATGTTACCTAATATTCTTAAGAAGATTTATTCAATAAGTTATTATGGAATACTATCATAGCACCTAGATAATGTGGCCCGATCTTGTAACGAATAAGCAAAATTCCCTTTTTCTATTTTATACTGTTGTATAGGTAATTTATAAGAGAATCTATAATATGGTGTAACTTGTGGGATCGACATGAAATGAGTTAGATCATATTTCAATTTTCTGTAGTCAGATTTGGTAATTTTACAAATTTGAAGAATAATAATTATGTCTTCTAATTAAAATAGTAGAATACTCTTTCATCATTCACATAAGATTCATGAGATTCTATTGAATTATTTTATAATCTCTTACAATTGACGTTTAATTTATATAAATCTATGGTGTGACGAGTTTATATAGGTTTCTTTTAAGGACTTATGAAATGAGTTAAACTTAATGAATTAGAGTTCTAAAGGCTTATCCTTGTGATAATTCTTCCATCTTCATATAAATTTTATCCTTCTAAATTGCTTTAGGAGAGGAAGATAGAGAATTGATTTTACTAGATCATTAGGTTTGACGTAACAAAATAGATAAGATGTATGTAATTAAAATTTAGACCAAGCATTGCATTACAGCTAAAAGAATTTAACATAAATATATAACTAAATTGGTATTTGAGTACTATTTGTTGCCATTATTGAGAACAATTTTACTTTTAAAAAGAAAATATTGTGTTAAATTTTCAGTACAAGATAATAAAGACTCAATTAAATTTTAAGGGTCAAGGTAGAAACAAGACATAATTGGAGTAGAGTAAGTGCAACATAGTAGAGGATTTCTACTCCTACAAAGCCGATGGAAACACACCGTCGTCAAATATTTTACTAAAAATTAGCTCATCAAATACACAACGGCAAGTTCATTTATTATAATATTGGACGACAAGGTCAGCAACTCAAAATCTTTCACACACTATGTTAGATATAAACAGATCAAAAACATAGCCACAAAGATTATGTTACACACAGGATCGTTTGTATATGCATAATCAACGAAAAATACATACTTGATTAATCGTTATATTCCACCAGTTAAAGAACGCAGAGATCTCCTTCTTAAGTTTTCTGTAAAACTTCCGAGAGGATAGAAAGAACCAGCGTTAAAACAAATATACCGAGTTGGTTATTTGTTATCTCAAAACGTTGCCTCTATATATCTTTCTGTGAATAACTACCGTTAGTAGTTATTCATGTATGATGACTATTAGACCCATCATGGGTGTAAAAAAGTCATCAAATATAAATCTAGTTCCAGAACCACAAAATGCTTCAAACTACTTATATGAAAATTTTAAAGTCATTCTAATTAACAGACAATAATTTCAATAGGAAATAAGAATAAGTATTAAAAACTTGAAAAATCGACGAGTCAATTGAAAACTACTATGAGTTGATTCGAGTCTTAATGCTCAGGTAAATTGCTCTCACAAACTATTGTCAATTTGAAGCAAAATGCTTAGAATTATTGGGAGAAGTGAAAATGAGCCAAAAAAATGCCTAGTAAAGAGATCTCAAAGCATGTAACCAATTAAGAAATTGATAAAAAAGTAATGATACCTCAAACGTAAACTACTCATTTGAAGATTTCAAGTGGTGAACAATCCAAACTTGTAGTGATAACTCTTTCTTTTCCCCAGCCAGACTGTGGTATCCAAAAAAGATTAGAAAATGATATTATAATACAATTAAGCAAATATCTCATTATGCTAAATAAATAATTATGCACCATTAAGAAGACGGTAAAAAATTACCTCATAAATATAAGGAACCAAGTACATTCATTATCCCTTATAAGATAGGTAAAGTTAGGATTGAAAAAGCAATCTATATTTAGGAGCTTCAATTAATTTCATACCCCTTTATATTTATAATTATGCGAATATCAAATCACTGAAAGAAAGGAGTTTGATTGTACCACTTACTAACAGATTCATTGCATATCCAAAAGGAGTTTTAGTTATTTTTTCTGTTAATTTTGTTGTGTTTTATATAGAAGAAGACAACATTTTTTGAAAGATAGAAGAAGAGAATTTTTTTCTAATTTAACTACAATATTATTAAGAAGACCATTTCTTAAAAAGTCTATAACTAAAATTACTATTGATAGAGGAACACTTATTATGGAATTTGATGGTAAAAATATTAAATTTAACATTTTTATGACGAATGAGACATCTTAGTGATGTGCATTATATGTTTGTTATAAATTTTGCTGAGTCTTTAGTGTAGACAATTTTTAAGTTGAAAGGTGTTAAGTATTGTGCACTTAATAACATTTTCTTATGAAAGACTATAAATGGCTTAGAAGGAATTTTTGTTGAATCCTAAATTATGAGACATAAATTGAGTTGAAATCTCTTAAACCTACAATGAACAATGTCTCTTGTATTGATTTTTCCCTTATCTCATATAAAACTTCTCCTTTTATTTTACATATACCAAAATAAAAGTTAAAGCCATTGTTGAATCCTCTAAGTTTCAAAAGTTTCATGCACGCTTCCTACTGTATAACTTAGAAGAAACATTTTTTGAATGTCCAAGTTATGAAAATTGAGGAATCACTATATATAACCGAAGATATAAAAGAAAGGACCTAGTTGGGAGGTATCCTAAAGATTTAATTTCTTTTCATTTTTTACAATTATCATGTCTCTTTTTAAATTTAGAGGTTTAAAAATATTAAATTTCATTTCTCAGCAAGGGTAAAATTTTATAAAGCATATGTACGCCTTATTTTTTAGGATAGTCATGGCTATTTAAAGTTATGTTCATAATTTGTAAGGCGAACTTTACTTTATTTTTGAACTTTGTTTTAGAAGAATTTCGTTAACAACGTGTTCCCAGACTTTATGAAAATGTCTTTTGCCTATAAAAATCATTTTCTAACAAAAATTTGGAAAAAAATTATAATTTATATTTTCTTTTCCTTCTTAATATATCTTAGTTCTCATTATTTATATTTGGTCTCATATTTGGAGCCACCACCCTTCACCCTCTTTCCCTTTACTTTTTAGTTCAATAAACAACCTACACTAGCAACTATAGTCATAACACCATTCTTTATCCTCCTCTACACCACCCAATCCATATATGTCATTATACTTGAAAGTTTACCTTTTAAGGATGTACTTTTGTTACTATACTCCTATTTCTTTTTTTTTTTTGACATGCGTTTTTATTTTATAAATTGGGAATGAATATTATTGGAATTTATTTTAATATATTTTTCTTAGTTGTTACTTTATTATTTAAAATATCTTCCCATTTTAATTTTTTTCTTTGATTGTTTTTTAGTTATTATGAATTATTAAATTAAGTTGACATGGTATTATTTCAATAATCAAAGACCCTGTATAAGGTAAGAAAAATGGATATGAAAGAAAATGCCCTCACTTCTCACTGGTTTAGCCTAATCCCCTCCAGTCAACATCCCTTTGATTTGCCTTTTTAAGCTAAATAATTTTTGCTTCCTTTCTCACCCTACTCTACTCACTAGTTTCATTCCCTTTTTAGGTATGGAACCAGGTCCAAAGCTTTTAGGCACGGCTCTTGTTGCCCAGTCCTAATGCACTCCCTTCTTTTCGTCCGAGTTCCCTCTCCTCCTAAGCTCTATCTTGAACACTGTTGCTCACTCAACACACACTACTCTTCCTCCTCCCAAACCCTTTTTGGCTTCTAGTTACTACGTACCTGACACCACCTAAACTACTGAGTCTTATCCTAGTACTATATCTAATACTAATGCTTGTGAGGCTACTTCATCTACACTTTGCCATAATGTTGCTTCTATTCTTCACGAAGCTATCACCTAAGATCCCGGTAGTCTTTCTAATGGCTATTTAGCTAAAACATATTGCCTTGTAATTAGTGATTACTCCCTCTTTATCAAACTTCTCTTTATCTTAATCTTAAAAATTAAGTAGTAGCAAATTTGAAAGTCAATCCCACCTTAAGTATCTAGCTTTATCTTATGATTAAGAATAAGAAAATGAGGGGGATTTTGATTATAATGAAATGATTATAACAGTATAATAAAGAAACAATGCAAATTGAATTTAAAATAGCAACAGAAAACAAACAATTTTATCTAGTCCACATCTATATTGAAAAGTGTATACTAACCATCGATATAGGAATAAATCAATTTACACCTTGAATATTCACTCTCTCTTAAACTATCAGAATTGATTCATATCTCTCATTAATCATCGTTAATTAGAGAAAACAACACTCTAATTAACCCCAACTAGTGAATAACTCTTGCTCAGTGCTAAATTTTCAATTGAGTAGCAACTTGAAGAATTAAAAAGAATGAGAAAGTAGAATAATGCAAACACAACTTGATTTATTCAATTAAGTTAATTGCTCTCCCTAGGATCTAAGAACTCTAATATAGAAGTTCACTAAACTATATTTGCTTCATAGAAATTCACTAAACAAATTTTATATTTAATTAAGTTATAGATTGAGTCAAATAATAAACTAGTATGCCTCCTACCAATCAAGTGAAAAATTAGTCAAACAATTATAAAAGAACATCTAATACTCAATACATAAATTAAGCAATAATATAAATCAAATCCCATAGTTTAATGTACTCAAGGTTTTAGTTTCATTTAACCAAGAGTAAGAGATTAGTCAGAATCATATTATAAAATTTATCAAAATTTAAAGAACTTGTAACTTTTGTGAGAAAATAACAACAATATCTGGATTTTTCCCTCTTCTATTACACTCATTTACTCTTCATTAAAGTAACTGAAGCCTAGCCCCAAAGCCCCTCCCTCCCTTTCTACAAGCTTCCTCTTCTCTTAAGCTCCATTCCAATCCTTCATAATCACTCTATACACCTTACCCTCCTTACTGTTTCCTCCTCCTTGAAACTACGCTTACCTTGAGCTCATCTCAATCACTTTGGCGTCTCTAGATTTTGGTACTAACACTACTGCTTCATTCCACTTTAGCTCATCTCCTCTAATCATTTACTCGTTACAAAGCTTTCTCCCTAGATTGTAACAATTCTTCTCTTATCTTATTGTTGGTTTATGTCCTACAGCCAATCGCTTTGGTTGCAATTTAGTGAAAAATTATTTAAAGGCATTATTTATCTTGTACATGTTTAGATGTATATGATAAAGTCCTTGGGATAATTGTACGTTGTAAATGAAATTATAATGAGATTATAATTATGAGGTTCATATTGTATTTATGTATTATTCCTAAAATGTTCCTAGTCAATGTTCTATTAAGATTGGACATTAATAGAACGTAAAAAGACTAGCACACATTTTGTTTTTCCTTATGAAGTAGTCGATCTCATAGGCTAAAGTATAAAGATACTTAAACAAACGTGTGGGTGCTTGCTAGGGAACAAGTTCACTAGATAAACCCGATATGAGAAATCCATTTGGAGCATTACTTATATGTCTATGGAATGCTCATTGTGATGATTGTATAAGTGGTCCTTTGATTTGAGATCATCAAAGTTATCTTGTGTGGGGATTGTTATGTTTTAATACTACTCGTGATCTATTTTATCAAAGATCATTAAACGATAGTTATTGGATATAGCATGAACTATATGGAGATAGTTGAATGATCAAGATAGGATTCATCACCCTAAAGTAATTAGGGAGA
>JANZLX010000008.1:24250330-24268353 GCA_025531955.1 Erythroxylum orinocense
CAGTCAGTTTACAGTCCTATCGGTTCAGTCAGTTTACAGTTCACAATCCGATCAATTCATACTTACAATTAAAATGCCGGAAAATCATGAATGCATGTACCTAAGAATAGATGCATATGCAAGACACCTATTCCTCCGTAATCAGAGGTCAGTAACATGATCAATCAGTGTATGCAATGAAACCTATCAGTCCGACCCAATATTACCAGAATACCCTTGCTACAGTAACAAACAGTAACGGGATGTTACATGAATGGCGGAGAACAAGAGGTTGTGCGGAAAGCTCCAGTGTGGGCAAAATTTTATAATATTCCTGTTGAGTACTGGACCACCGAAGGGATAGGTCATATTGCGAGTGCGGTTGGGCACCCACTCCTAATGGATTCTCCAACTGCTCGGATGGCTCGGATAGTGTATGCTAGGATGTGTGTTGAGATGGACCTTAAAACTCCTTAGCCTACTTCTTTTCAACTAGCAACGTATACTGAGGACGGGGAGCGATCTTTTAAAGAAGTTAGAATCGAATATGAATGGAAACCTAAGCTAGTCACTCAGAGAAAAGAATGGGCACCAACAGGGTGGGTTTTTAAAACTGGCGATTACCATGAATTAAGCAAGGGCCAAGAGGCACAACCAATTACTCCAGAGCCGCAAGGTGAGGAGTTACCATCTACAAGTCAACCTACCCAGAAAGACAGGGAGGTTTCTGACTCCCCAGGCAAAGGCTTAGGCCCATTGTTGATGGAACATATAGTTGGAATGAATAAGTTGATGGAACAGTTCTCCAATACTGCTAGCAGTCCAAATCTCCATAGCTCGACAAAGCTCAACCACGACGCTCCAGCTGGAAACCTTGAGGATTCACAGAGGAATGCCATAAGTCACGTAGGTATAAACTCTTTCTCTCCTTTATCTTAATTGATTCACGACAGTCCTAGAATTGAAGGAAAGGGGGGGGGGGAATTTACTTTACGAAAAGGTCGGAAACCTAGGAAAAAGCACAAGTAGGTGGGGTTTTCTTTTGGAATAAATGGATTTAGTTTTTTGAAATATTAGGGGGCTTAATAACCCAAAAAAAACATTTAGCTATACATGCTTGGCTTAAGAGATTATCAGTGAATTTTATGTGCTTACTTGAATTGAGGATTCGGTCCCCCTCCTTTTTGAATAATGTTTGCTCCTCATTGTTCCCTAGGTGGCCTTTTTATAGCAATATAGACAGTGACTCAAATGCCAGAATAGTGCTAGCTTGGGACCCGAACACTTACCATTGTCAAATACTGCGATCTACTGATCAGTTAGTGCTTGTTGAGTTGTCTCCTAGGAACACATCCCTCCCTCTCCTTGTGACTTGTGTCTATGGGTCTAATAACCTTAACCACAGGAAAAATCTCTGGAATGACTTGTCTACCCTTAGACCTCACCTCTCCTCCACACCTTGGTTAATTGCGGGTGACTTTAATGTCATCCTTTACCCACATAAGGCAGAACCTATTAGTCAATCAGCTCTCCAGAGTATGTGTGACTTTCGTCATTGGATTAATGGTAATGCTTTGTATGACCTCAACTCAAGTGGTCCTTGTTTTACTTGGACCAATAAATAAAGTGTGGAAAGTTTTGTGGCTAGGAAGCTAGATAGGACCCTCATCAATTCTGCTTGGAACTCAACTTTCCGTGAAGCTTATAGTGTCATTCACTATCTAAACATATCTGATCACTACCCATTAGAGGTCAAGTTTGGTAACCCCATCCAAAGAAGAGCTTCTCCTTTTAGGTTCTCAAACTTTCTTACTTCTCAACCAAATTTTCTTTAACTAGTGGAGGAAGCTTGGTCTTCGCACATTTGAGGGTCCCCTATGTTTTGTATAGTGTCTAAACTCAAGTTGGTTAAACAAGCTCTCAAAGCTTTTAATTCAAGACAAGGGGGTGATGTTCATGAGAAAGTTAGAATCTGTCAAGAATCTGTCAGGATACCTTTAATATCATTCAAGATAAACTGAGGCTTTACCCTAAGTCGAATGAGTTACTTGCCTAAGCATCCGAAGCCATCCATGCCCTTATAGGTGCCTTAGATGATCAAGAGTCTTTCTTAAAACAGGTTTCCAGGGTCAAGTGGTTACAGGAAGGGGATAGGAACACTAGGTTTTTCCACAACTCCTTAATTACTAACAGAAACCAAAACACTATCAATTCCCTAGAAATGGGTAGTGGGAGGAGGATAGTAGATAATGATGAGATCCAAGAACAATTCGTTGAATTTTTTCAATCTTCAATTGGAAGTTGAAAATCCCTTCCTCCTTCAAAGGACTTTGTGGAACCTCTTTTTCCTCAAGCCTTATCTGAAAGTCTTTGTAACTCCCTTATTGCTGATGTTTCAACCCAAGAGATTAGAGAGGCTTTTAACTCTTTCAATCCAAATAAGGCGCCTAGACCGGATGGTTTCAATGGTTTTTTCTTTAAACACACTTGGCATATTCTTGGGGAGGACATTACTAGGGCTATCCAAGATTTTTTTCAGCATGGAAAACTCCTTAAAGAGCTTAACTCTACCTTTATCACGCTTATCCCTAAAAAATCTCACCCTTCTTATTGTCCCAAGAAATTTTCAAAAATTACCACCTTTCTAATGGTCAAAAGAGATATGCCTTTAAAATCAATCTCCAAAAAGCATATGATTCCATCCATTGGGATTTCCTCATCAATTCCTTAGAAGCTATAGGCCTTCCTCTGAATTTCATAGCTTGGATCCAAGAGTGTATTTCCTCCCCTTTGTATGCTATTTTGATCAATGGATCACCCTCCAAATTCTTCAAAGGAAAATATGGCTTTAGACAAGGAGATCCTTTATCCCCTTACCTCTTCATTATGTGTATGGAAGTTTTTTTTTCCAAAAGCTTGAATGACTTTATAGTTAGATATCCTTCCTTCAACTACCACTGGAGATACAAAGAACTTAAACTCACCCATCTCTTGTTTGCAGATGACTTACTGTTGTTCTGTTATACTGACATCGGTTCTATTCTAGTTTTGCTCAATTGCCTAAACTCCTTCTCTCAATTTTCAGGATTGGATATGAATCGTTCTAAAAGTCAGTTTTTTCTTTCCTATGATATAACTCACTTGGCAAACCAACTGGCCCAACTGTCAGGGCTTAGGCAAGGCTCCCTACCTATAAAGTATCTAGGTGTTCCTCCCATTACAGGTAGGCTTTCGAGGAGAAATTGTTTACCCCTATTGGCTAAGATTGATGCAAGAGTTAACAAATGGACCCATAAAAGCCTTTCTTATACAGGTAGACTTCAACTAGTGAGCTCTGTGCTTTCTTCATTCCAAGTGTATTGGGCCTCTCACTTTATTCTCCCGTCTTCTATCCTCAAGGAACTAGAAGCTAAACTCAGGAATTTTCTATAGTCACCATCAATCCAAAGTTAAATGGAGTGACCTTATTAAACCCAAAAAGGAGGGAAGATTAGGGATTAAACATTTGCCAACCTGGAACCTTGTGTTGTTAGGGAAGAGGATTTGGTTAGTTTTCTATGACAGAGAGGCCATGTGGGCTAGATGGGTGCATACGGTTATTTTGAGATGGAAAAACTTTTGGAGTGCTCACCCTACTAATAACAACTCCTGGAGTTGGCGGAAAATTTTAAGTGTCCGTGACAAATTAGGGAATCAATTCAGATTTAGGATAAGTAATGGGCAGTCCACTCTCTTATGACAGGATCCTTGGCATCCAAGGGGAATCCTAAGGAACTTCGTATCTCCTAGGGAGATAAATGGGTCGGGTTTTCTTATGACAGCAAAGGTTTCTAATATAATCACTAATAATGGGTAGAGGTGGCAAGATTTCCTATGGAACTCTTTGCTGATTTTGAGCCCGTTTAATATCAACCGACTACTTCTCCGGATCACCTGGAATGACTTCCTAGATCCTCAAAAACTTACACCAATGGTTAAACTTATAAACTCATGAGACCCTTAACCCATCATGTTCCTTGGTATAACCTGGTTTGGTTTAAAAATAACATCCTACGGTGTTCCTTCATTCTTTGGCTAGCAGTCCTCAACAAACTTCAAACAAGGGATCAACTTCACTTTCTATATACGCCCAACCACTGTTTACTGTGTATGGCAGACATGGAATCCAATGAGCATCTGTTCTTTAACTGTCCTTTCTCCAAGTCTGTATGGGACCATTGCCTCACCCATTTCCAAATCCCCATCCCAAACCCTTCCAACCTTCCTTCTATCCTTTCTTGGTTCCACCAAACACCTCCTTTGCCCCCATTTTTCCTATCCTTCTTTCCACAACGGTTTACCACATTTGGTCCGAAAGGAATTCAAGAACTGTCAAAGATGTATAGCCATGGAGGTAGAGAGCTTATAAGCCAGGATAATCTTCCAAGTTCTGGAGCATCTCAGCCTACACACATTGAGAGGTAATTAGATCTATTATGCACTAACTTTTCTATGCAGATTCCTGTGTAACTAGGCGGTCTCACTTCCACACGGACGAACCCTCTTGGATGACTATACTTTCAAGGGCTTCGACAATATTCCAAATGCAATTTAGATTCCCTGGAGTTTTTCTAGGCAATGATTTCTGCACTGTAAACCATTACATATGGCAGCTGCTGTGGGCATTAACTGAGCACATGCATACAAATGTACAGGATTTGATGCTACCATGATTGCCTATGGGATTGGTCTGTGTTTGCTAGTGTATTTTAAGTATCTGCTGATATATTGTTGTAGTAGTTGTTGGTGTTTTATTGCTTGGCGTATAACTGGGTATTTGTGGTATTTGTTTTGAGCTTAATCTTGTCACCTCCTGTTCTGACAGGCTAGGGTGCAATTGTTAGCAGGATAGTTAGATGCATGCCATTTTGTTTTGCGTGTTTTGAGATTACCTTTGCTAGCTCTTGCTTGTACATAACTTTTTATTCCTTATAAAATTTCTGATTTACCAAAAAAAATGTACTATTGCCTAATCAAATAAGTATTCATAAAAATATGAATACTTATTTTAATAAATTAGTTTAACATATACAATTTAATAAAAAATGCCTTGCAAAAATGCGCACATAAAAAGTAAACAAAACCTGATCATTTAAGAGAGCATCAATAAAATAACGGGTTCACATAATTAAGGTAATTGGAACAATAACATAAGTCAAACTCGTCCTATATAAATTCATACATAACCAAAGTTCATACCACAAACAAGTTTCACCTCGTGCAAGCCATATCAATTAAAAATGCAGGAAGTTCAGATAAGAAGTTCATACCGCAAACAAATAAACCAAGAGAAGAAAAAAACGTATTAAACAACATAATCACTTACCTCAACCGAAACGCAGAAGGATCTTTTTAAAGTACATGAAGGAAGATGATGATGACGGAGCTAGAATGAAAAATATAGAAACTGATACAAATGTCATTAAACTATGTGAAAATTCATTGTTGACATTGTCACACCATATATGTAAATGAATGTCATTTGAACACCTGCCAAAGCTTCTCTTCAATTTCCTTCAAAGTATAAATACTGGCAACAAATGAGTTCCTACAACCAAGAACAAATCCGTTCGCAGTTTAGAAAGCGAGGTATATTAAAACAATTGCCATGAAATATTATAATCAATGAAGGTCATTAACTATACTCAAATAATTCAACTATCAGGTGTTATCCTTAATAATTTGCATAATTATAAGTCTCCTCCACAATAAGATCATAAGTTATTACTAAGGAGCTCTTTTTTTAATTTGTCACATTTTACGAGGACTCTATTGAAAAGTCAGCTGAATTTTTCCTATAAAATGGACATCCCCCTTTTGAAATGAGGATCCCCTGTAATAAAAAATACACTTCTATATCAACCAGTAACTACAACTCAAATTGGGTGTCCAAACTACATGTTTATTCTCAATTCAATCCATTAATAGGGACATTAAAGTTGGGTTATTTTTGGAACAAATAAAAGTTCAAGAATTTCATTCCAACTTTAATTAACACTTAAATTAATAAGAGTATCTATTTAACACAAAGTTTAAAACAAAGTTAGTCTGCTATTTTTATCTATCCCAATACATATTGTTTGTTCTTAATTTCCTCATTACAATCTAAATAAATCTTCACAACTGATAAGTTATATAATCCAAAATTGGACTCCATGAGTTTGATCTGGTTTACTTAGACTAATTATCAAACTCTTTATACTTAGGAAATAGATCAAAATATTTCTTTGTAAACTCTTTATATAAACTATGAAAAAGCACACATATGATACATTTGTTTATATGCAATAAGTTGGTTCTTGAAATAATAAAAAAGGATACACATCTTCTTTATATTGAGTACTTATTCTTTAAATAATTATATATTTTAATACTTTAAAAATGGTTTCTAGGCGTTATTAAATAGATATATACACTCCAATTAGTTTTTTAAGTTTTTCAATAAACTGATAAATATTGTGGTTTGATTTTCATTAGAAATTTAACCAAAAAATAAACGAAAGGGTATATGTCTAGTTTTAATAAAGTATGAAAATTTTGCCTTTAGAATAATGAATTATGAGATCCTTTTTGAGAAAAAGAAGATGCATACCTTTTATTTAAATAAGAACAATAAAGGTTCATATTCTAATATCATTGACTTAAGTAGCAATCTTTACACTACAACCCAGACTGCCCACTAACAATGGCTTGGGTGTATAACACTCTTCACCTTTTTATTTTGATAATTTTTATTTAGGCTAATAGGATAAACTATTAACTTTTAAGAATTAATAAAATAATGCTTTTATATATCATAAACTTTTATATAAATCATTGGTATAATTTATAACTTAATTGCTCAATATAATTGCAAATATGTATAATTAAATATAATATTTTAAAAATATTATTCGAAACTTGATCAAGCCATTGTAATTTGTAAAATATCAACAATATGTACATTCAAAATATAAATTTTTATGTCAATTTAATCAATAATTTATTAATTTATATAATGTATTTACAAATCAATAAACATATATTTACCTACTTAATAATTTATTACTTATATTTTATCAATACAATGAATTTAATATAAAATATTAGATGAAAATGTCGGTTCAATTATAATAATTACAAATTGGTAATTAATTATTACTTAAATGTAATAAAAGCTATAAATGATATTTACATTTTAATAAAATATATTAAATTCGAATAATATTTTAAAATATTATATTTAATGAATTAAAAAATAATCTTTATTACTATGCAATGATGATCATCATATAATAAATGATGCAATTAAATTACATTAACTGAAAATTTATATTAGAGTGAAATTAAAAACTAGGCTAATTATTAGCATAAAAGACTTTAACATACTCGTGTTAGTAACATGTCTCATATAAACATTAAGGCATAGTCCTTTAATTAGTGGATTAACCTTTAATTAGTGGATTAAGTGACATATACTTAGTCCCAATAATGTCTTATATAAGTTTTATAACAATAAAACATTTGACTTCTAAATGGTTACCACTTATGGTATTCTTATTGTTTGTACTAAGTTGCACTATTGAATTGTTATCACAACACAAAAATATGGATATAAATTTTTAATCAACTCAAAAAATTCCCCAATGAGATTTCTTCATCATTTAATTTGTGATGCATCTTTTATGTACGTATAAACTATAACGATAAGATTACCATCTTTTATGTATGCTAGTATATAATTTTTTGTGTCGTTTAAATACCTTCAAACTTGCTTCAATACATTATCTAATGTATTATTCCATTATAAGAATAAAACTTGCTTCAATACATTACCTAATTGATGATATAAAAGGTTATATTAAAATGCTTGTCTTAGGTTAAATTACAATTTATAATGGATCACAATTCTATTACGTAGGCTTGAAAAAGATTGACAAATGGGTTCAAAAACTTACAGTATAATTAATAATATAGCATCTATTCTAAAAAGATCAACTCTTATATGCAAACATTTCATTGAACACATGGTATGCAGAAAATTTTCATCCTTCGGCTATTAACAAAATGAACACAATTTTCCATTATTTAACATCATATCCAGTAGTTTACACAGTAAACCATCAAAAAATAACAACCAAAACCAATGGAGCCAACAATCGTTACCAACTAACTACATATTTTGAACACATCGATAGAAATTGAGGTCAGAGAAGACGACCTTACCTTGACGAAAATCGTCGGAGAAGATGATTCCTAACGCTGGACACGCAGCAGCTTGACGGAGGGCGGAGGGCAGAGGGCAGATGGCGTCCGATGCGGGAGCGACAACCGAAGGAGGAAGAAGGAGAGGAAGGTTGCGCAGCAGGTCGGGGGGGTGGGGGTGGGAGGAAGAGAAGGGTTGCATTTTAATTAAACCAAAACAACGTCGTTTATTTAAGTTAACCAAAATGATGTCGTTTTGGTTAACTTAAATAATGTTCTTAAGTTAAACCAAAATGATCTTAAGTTAACCAAAACGAGGTCGTTTGGTTTTAAACCAAACGACATCGTTTTGGTCAACGTAAAGAACATTTTTCAGTTAACCAAAACGACGTCGTTTGGTTCAAAACCAAACAAAGCATAACCACTAGTTGATTTTCTATCACCAATAGAGCCACCTCAATCACTATCAGTCTA
Organism: Erythroxylum orinocense; assembly: GCA_025531955.1. Taxonomy (NCBI): domain Eukaryota; kingdom Viridiplantae; phylum Streptophyta; class Magnoliopsida; order Malpighiales; family Erythroxylaceae; genus Erythroxylum; species Erythroxylum orinocense. The sequence continues at coordinate 24,259,007 of JANZLX010000008.1, forward strand.
TCACTGTAGGCAAAAAGTTAAGTTGAGGATGACTTCTTCATGTGTAATCCATGATCAGAACGTGGTTTTCAAATACGTAAACTACGTTTAACAGCCTGCCAATTTTATCACGAGAATCATGCATAAATTGTGAAGCTTTATTCATAGAAAAGGAGATATCGAGACTTGTCTAAGTATTAAAGACCACCAACAATTGATCTATACTGGATCTTGAACGGAAGTACTAGAAAAAGGCGAAAGTTTGGGGGTAGTGCAAGCAAGTGTTGACAAAGTATTAGTGTCCTGCATATGGGCTTTTTGTAACAGATCGTGAATGTACTTACGTTGGGTTAACAGTAGGCCATCATACATCGACTTAGTTTCAACCCCATTTGTTATGATGGGTAGGCTTGGCCCATTTGTTATAAAGCACAGGAGGTCCTACTGCTAGCTAACCTTTAAATACAGTCGCCCCATTGAAAACTGTACGTGTTCTTTTGCTGATTAAGATTCGGAATAGTAGTAGTAAATTCTCTGCGTCTCGATCACGTCGTTTCACAGAACGTTACAATGGATTCAATGTTTCCCCAATTTCTAGGTATTTATCCTTTCAATTATTGAATATAGTATGTTGCAATTCTAGGGTTAATTATTTGTTCATTAATTATGCAATTAATCTATAAATTTCGTATTAAATTTCTTTCAGTTTAAGCATTCAGTCTCTAACAGTATCCATTGAACAGAGAAAAACAACACAATATTTGAGAAAAAATAAGTAAAAGTGCTAGCTCCCTTATGTTGATTTCCTATTTATTAAAAATATTTTCTCTTATTAAAATTAAGTCTCCTAATAATTAAAGTCAATTTTGAATTATATTATAACTTAAAATTTAATAAGATCAAATATCTTATATTTAATCCTTGAAGTTTCTCAAACTGTACAATTAAGTCTAGCTTAATTAAAATTTATTTTTATCTTTTTAATTAAGTTAGACTCATTAGGTTCCTAATTTCTTTCAACTTTGAAAAAAACTCATCAAGTTCCTAATATATTAGAAATGATTATAAATTCATAATTATAACTAAATAAATTAAAACTCATTTTAATTTAACTTTAATACTCCAATTAAACAATTTACAATCATAAATCAAGATTCATGTCTAGTAGTATGTAATTACCACCCAAATATTAAGAATGTCAAAGTGGCTTGACTCAATCTATCTATGCATGTTGTGATGTATAATTTAATCATTTTATCATCTAATATTCCAATTAGATATAAAATATGAATATAGTGTCTACTCTTATAAATTCAATCATCTTCAATCTTACTAATTATTAATTAATTTATAATTTATAATTAATATTTAAAAATACTTTTCAAATATCAATTAATTCTGGCTAGATAATTCTTTAAATCATTAATAATCAAGAATACTAAAATATTCTCTCAAATGACTTTAAAGTGATGAATTCTATTTTGACTTTTTCAGTTATCTCAGTATGATTCATACTATATCCGTGTACTACCAACTAAGATACTTTAATTAAAATAGGTCATAAATTGCATCAAAACACAATCATTATCATATGAGATAATTTGATAATATCAAGTCTAAAGATCAATTATATAACAATCATAATGAGTGAATCCGCAAAAAACATAAGTAATATTCAATTTAAGGTCCTCATAATCGGGTCAATTTAGGTAATTTATTTTTTAATAATCATCACACATTTGTTTAAGTATTTTCATACTTTAATTTATGAGATCAATTATTTTTTTCATAAAAAAGAAACATAACGTATGTTCGTTTTACAGTTTCATCAATATCTCATCATGATTGAATTTCAACTTGGAATAATTTAGAAACAATAGATAAATACAAATTGAACTTCATAATAATAATCTTATCATAATTTTATTTACACATTAACTATTTTAATTAGAAAATTTATCAATAGTATTAAAATATTAAATGCAATTAAAATAATAACGACATATATAAAATTACAACCAACAATTTGCGTTCACTCCTATCCCTTTCATTAGATCCTAAAATTTTCATTATTGTTCTTGCTTTTATTTATGCATTTTATACAAACCTTATGGTGACTTCAAGAAAATGCATCTAAAAGCGTGTCATTACACTGTTCAGGATACATCACTTTCCTTTCGTGGTTTTGGCTTTCTATATAAAATACCGAAATCGAAATTCTAATGTAAACAAATACTTAAAATGTTAAGTATGTTAGTAGTGAGTTAGTTCCAACGATGCCAATCTTTGAAAAAACTATCACTGGTATCCATAGCCTAACCTTATCCAAGATAAAACTCAAAGACAAAATTTATGGTTAGTAAAACGACAGTTCATTGTGCACAAACTGACTACAAAACTTGGGTATCAGTCGATCAACAAAAGAAGAATCTGGGCCAAGTTGCAGCCTAGTGCAAACCCTAACAGGCCAACAGGGAAAGAAGATGTGTTTTTGGTGTAACCAATCTCAGCCGATCGAGCCGGTCCTCAGGACGCAAACTATGGCCCAGATTTTGTCATCCGCAAGTCGTAGAAGCCCAAGATTCGATGACCTATTTATTAAAATTGCAATCTTCCCATGCACACACTATATAATGTAGGCCTGGGTCTGGCTTGTACATTCTGAACTGATGTCAGCTAAGTAAAAGCCGATACATTAATAGAACACGCGAAATGAGTTGAGCCTTTCTTTTTGTAAATATGATCTTGAGTTTTCAAATATACTCTTAATATTCCAATTTTCAGAAATTGTTTCTGGACGTAAATTAAACGAGTCCAACCATTTAAGTAGTATTAGAAGTTGGAAAAGATTTCAAGTAGTGACTATGATGCGGTTGGTAGGTATTTAATGTAGATCCCTTGACACAGGTGTACAGGTGCATCTTATCATCTCCAACCTTGAGCTGTTTCCAAAAGAAAAAATATAATTATGCACGATAGCTAGTTTTATAGAGAATATTGTGTTTTGCACCCCCTAACACAAGAATAGAAGCTTGGTCATAAATAAGAAACAAGAGCAGAGTTTGCCAAAATAACTAGAGCTTTTTGTACTCTATGACTGGTATTTTATCGCGGGGCAATGAAACCAAAAAGTTCATCCTCATCGAAATTTAATTATATGGTGAATTACATCGAACCCAATATCTAGATCATTACCTAAATATTCCACATAAGTAACATCACCAACCCGTCAAGAAGTTTGAAGAAAAAATCAACTGCTTCTTCAGTCTCTAGCTAAGTTTCGGTGATGTCACAATTTTAGAAGTCATTGTAACCCCTTTTTGTACCCAGCCATGTGAAATGTTAACTTTAGAAATCTACATCAGCCGTCTATTCTTGATATTAGGGTAACTCAATGACCTTTTCTAACACAAAGTTGCTTACCAACATTGGAAAAAACTGCAGAGATTTTGTCAAAGACAGCTATTGAGGAAGTTGACAATTACTGTGTAATTCTATGCGAAATGACTGATCTTAAAAGTAATGAAATCACTTGCTTCTTGTTTATCAAAAGAAATAGAGTGAACAACAAAGAAAACAGACGCCCTTGTGGCTAATTGGTGGAGGCACTGGCCTTCAACCTTCAAGGCATGGTACGTTTATGGGAGTGCGATGAGCAGACGTGTACTTATGCTTAAATGGTCTCCAGTAAATGTAAAAACTGAAAATAAGTCTATGATTCTAAGCTAGCTAACGATTAGTAATTTTGCTCATCTTCAATCCGTTTATTGTCATCCGAATTTCCTTTTGGAATAATTGTTTGGAAAAAGAGCCGTATTAGGTTTTACAGATTCTGAAAGACGAACGTTCCAATCACATTTTAGCTACGAGCCACTTATAAAGGTTTGTCAAGGCATTAGTTCATGGATGTTACTGCTCATAATGCTATGTCAATTTCAGTCACCAAAATAGGTTGGATGTGTCATATCAAGTAGTACTCATTTTATACTGGAGTTAAATCAGAGTAGGCATGATGTCGCTCTTTTAAACTAGCTAATATGGTTTCTCCACATTAGTCCAATGATATCTTGATTAAAATTTTATTTTATCTACTTTACTAATTGTGAGTGTTCTTGCACATTAGATTCTAAACTGATGACTAGATTAAAGTTGTGATGTACCGAAGAAAACTTATATGTGGTTTGTAACTCATTTAGGAAAACATGTTTATGTATTGCATATGAATAACACTGGAGAAATGAGAGTATTAATTAAACTGACTTGAACACAACTGTATAATCGGGCGAAATGAATGAACGGGCAAGTATTGAAATGCATTTAAACCACTTTTCATGAATTCACACCACCTAGTACTGGGGATGCCTGACACCAATAATGCTCTCCACCCGCTGCAAAGTTTTCTTTGAAAAACTAATCAAACCCCTCTTTCTACAATCCAACTCCATTTTTTATCCAAAAAAATAGAACACTCCAACTCGATTTGATGAAACTAAAGAAGCTAGCTGGCGTATAACCCTTCTCATAATTTGCCTGCAAGAACTATACACACCTTTGATAAGGGGGGGAAAAAAAACCAATGAGGTCACATAGATTTAGTGGCACTACACCGATCATTAAGGTCATCATTCCAATCATAATGATGATCATCTATGTCATAAGTATATACATATCATAAAACTAAGGTCAGTTGTATTTTATCATTGTTCAACTAAATTAAAATATTTAATTGATAATTGAACTATTTTTATCAACTTTTAAATTCCACAATTCTAATTATTTTAGTTGATTATCTATCAATTTTATTTAATCAATCAACTTATTAATTATCAAATAAATATGTCATAGCATAAAATAAAAAAAATTATAAATTTAAATTGTTCTTTTACAATTTATTTTTAACTCTATTATACCTCAATGACATTGACACAAAAGATTAGAAATGTAAATTATGACTAACATATTAATCTTGATCTCACTTAAGATATATATTAAAATTCAAATTAGTTATTATAACAATCTTAATCAATAAGTCATTTTTAATATCAACTCTCACAAAATTTGTGATTGTAATTATAAATTATAAGTATTTTAATTGCAATAATCCTTGCATTAGAATTAATAGTTAATAGTTATTTTTATATATGTTTAACATGTTATAAATAGCACGATTCTTGTGCTCTATTTGTACTAGACTATACAAAATATTATCTAAAGAAATATACGAATTATGAGTTAAAAAGAAGAGACAGAAAAAGTTTGCATGTAAAATGGTTTGCCTATTTAAAATTTTGTTTCACCTTAGAATATATATAATTTTATATTTTATTATAGGAATCCTCTAGTATGAATATCTTCAGTGAAAATATAATTTGTGATCCTTATCTGTTTCATATTCAATTTGAATAAGTTAATCTCTTTCTTTTAAAATGTTAACTTTTTTTCCTAATTCATAGTTAGGGTAACCTCTTAGTTGAACGTTAAACTAAGAATTATCCGTACGAAGAACTGGAAAACAAACTAGTTAAACGTTAAACGAATCATTGAAAACCAAGTCTTGATTAGAGTGAGGCTTCCCAATTTTGTCAGGAAGGGGGATAGACAGCCTAACTCATGCTGCTTTGTTCAAACATGGGTGACCAGTGATCGGAAACCATTATCTACTTAGTTTTGTCAGTATATATAGCGTTAAATAGAACAAGTAGGTTATAAAGCTAATCAGCGAAGTTGACATCTTCCCAACTATATTTTGCTTTAAAGCAGCAACAAACGGAAATCCGCCGAAACCTTGGAAATGCTAATGACCCTCCAGATACCTATCCTGTTGATCAATGTGGGTAGATGTATATCTCTTTCATATTGAAGTGGGTAATTGCGAACTTATTGCTTTGGCATGTATGTTCAGGGAATCAGGTAGCTTTTGAGGCGAGAAAGCAATTGGTGATGGTCCAATACAAATTTTTCTTACCCTGAGACGAGGAATGGGATAAAGATGGAGTGATATACCACGTTGCAGTACCTGATTGGTCAATATCATGAAGGTAAGCAAAATTGATTTCTGAGCAAGGACAGCGAAGGGGGGCACCTAACTAAGGAAATCTCTTGAGATTTTGTGTGGAAATGGAACAAACGAAAATCCCTGCAAACTGAGGGATAGATATATATGGACTTATCAAAACAGTTCATTTCGCGCGTTTTGGCCTCACTTGGCCATGACAATTAATATATTTTCTCTTTTCTTGTTCAAACCTCTCTTGGGTCTACAAAAATAGCCCTTGTCGTTGGTGAGGTTCTTGTTAATTCATAGAGACCGTTCTTCTCTTCAATTTTCAGTGCCTTGATGCACCACAAGTCTTCTGGACAAGAGAGCGATTTCCAGTGTGGTATATGAAATCTGAGGCTGTCTTGACCTCCAACTTCTGTTACAATAACTTTACAATCATTGGTCTTCCTAGCCAGGTTGTTCACGTATTGGGACAAAGTTCGAACCATCTTTCCTGATAATGGCCCTTCACGGTACACTCCATACATGAAGTAGAATCCAAAGGGATTAAAAAAATCTGGTATTGCTGATAATTTAAAGCAGGGAAATATTTTGTCTAACAATCTCGAGCACTTTGTGTATGTAAGGCAAGATAAAGGAGCTTTACCTAGCCTGAGTTTGAACAGTTCACCACTGTTCCATACACTGAGCATAGCCCAACTACTTGGAACTTTCACACCTGAAATCAATGATTCACCTCTTGGATAAGCCACCCAAGTCCCCAAACTTAGCTTGTTTCTCAGTATATTTCCTATGTCATGTGGAAAAAATTCGGTTGATGAACGCATGAACTTGAGGTATAGAAACTCAGCTTCTTCGATCCTGATCTTAGCAACCTCAATGTCAGATGATACACGTAAAGCTCGTCTGTTAACTGGATTGACGAGAATAGCTGGCGTCCTGAACTTGACATAACTAAGTTTGCCTACGAAAAGCTTAACAGAAGCTTCATTATCTTTCTCTGTTGCAACGTAGGCGTAATCGACATCATTAGCAATCAACCATTCTTCTAGTCTGCGCACTAGCCTTAATCCAATCCCTTTTCGCCTGTGAGAAGGTGCAACTCTTAATCCTAACACATAACCCACCTTGGCTAAATCCTTGGGAGGTTTATGAACGGTGGCAAGCTTTATGGAGCCTTGGATGACACCAACAAGTTCGTTCCTGAACAGGGCTACCTATCAAAAAAGCAAAAAAAAGGTAATATAAATTAAGAAACATGTTGCATTTTTAAGATAAGACATCAGATCGAAAAGAAGTGAAATGAAAATCAGAAGGAAAAGTGATAATAATAAGTACCAGCATCTTATACATCGGACTATTTCTGATTCTACTGATGGGGTCACCCAAAGTGTCTGTGAAGAGAACTACTCTCTCAGTTGGGCCTACCTCACATCTTCTCTCGAGATCTTCTACTCGAGCTCTATCCTTTTGCACATTGTAGTTACGTATAACTAGCTCACTCCCATATCCCATTCTCAAACCATAAGCTACTAATCACTAACATAAGCAGAATCTAGCTACATATACTAGTTATTGGATGGATGGATCATGTATGAGATGATGGCGATTCGCGCTTCTCAAGTAAAAAGCGGAAAGGACATGAAAACTCATGAGAAGAGGGAGATCAAATCATGAAATACAAAGTTAATATTTGCTTAAACACATTCGGCCTTGGACGTGAATATATAGAAAATGGGCTACGAAATAACTCATATGGTGCAATTCCCTCTGTAATCAACATCAACACTAGGGTTCAACATCATTAGTAGACAAAAGGTGGTTAATAATGATAATAATAATGTGTCCTGTTATCTTCCCACTTGCACAAAACATAAATCATAAAAATTATAAAAAAAAGGGTGGATGTGATCTTTTGTCTTAAGCTTTTACCATCGTTAACCTAATTATAAAGCCACATCCACGCTTCCATAACCTCAGCCTCACGCCATTGTCCACACCTAAGCATTGGGTATCGTTGGGCGACCCCCTATTTATTGATCACCCAACTCTTTTGTTAGCCTCCTTTATCTAAACCAAGCCCTCGAACACTATTTGTCTCTCTAGTACTGCACTTTGTTCTATTCTGTCGCTATCAATCAAACTTTGCTAGATTAATTACTTAAATAATTATTTATCTACACCTTAAAAATAACAACATATTATTACTAATTCAAACATTGTGGAACTATAAACAACGCTTTTCATGAAAAGATAGCAATTGTTACTGTAATATAACAATAGGCAAGCCAAAGCATATGACTTCAATCTTCCAATCTAATCATATGTTTAGAACAATGAGTTGATTATTTAATATTTCAACCTCCGGTTTAGATTGCGTGGTCGGCTACGTGTACGCTGGATAGCGCATGGTATCAACATATGATTTAAGTACGGCGATGGAGTTAAATTAACGAGATGAGAGGGAAGTTTGTTAGCCTTTTTAGCTTTTGGGAAGGGGCAAAGTCCCTTTCTGCTCACAGTGAAGTCATTGTTTTCGCACTATAGACAACATTAAACTGATCATATTAAAATTAAATTTACGTTTATTGTAGTGGGCAATGGTGGTCCACCCCTCTTCAGGACACTTAGATTCGAAAGGGAAAGTGATAGCCCCACTTAAACCATGACTCGCTTTCAACTAGTTAAGCTGAATTATTATGAGGGTTAATCATAACTCTTCCTTAACATGCCCTACGCGCGCTCGTGCGAGAGAGACACCCACCATTTGTAATGATAAAAAGCTTATTTTAGGACTCATACTTTTACCGAAGAAATTGATTGCCAACATCTTTTATACGAGAGTGTTCTTTTAAGTAAGACTTTAGCCTTCAACAACTCTTGTAATATTTATCTCGCACATTTGAAGAAATAATATTACAAAAGCAATAAGAAAATAAAGGCAACAAAAAAACAAGAAAGATATGATAATATCAACCTTTATATATTCTCCTTTAAAAGAATACAAGAAAAACTCTCTCTGACTGAATAAGGAGAACAAAACTCAAATGAGCTATATATAAGCACTCTAACTTGGAAGTAAAGTTACATTCAAAATCTCACTTAAACTGAATTGTTGTACTAAGATCACGTCCATTTTTATTAGATTACATCACGTAGACCAATTAGATAACATCTCTATCCAAATGAGATTCTAACTGATAAAATAGAATCTATAAGATAATAGAAATATAGCGTTTACATTTAAATAGAAAACCAGCACCCTTATCTGTTAGGAATTTAATACCTTTCAAACCCACACCCAAGGATATTTAATAGACAAAAATATCAGAAAATAACAACACAAGAGAATTTACGTGGAAAACTC
>JANZLX010000008.1:24272070-24285366 GCA_025531955.1 Erythroxylum orinocense
GTAGCACCCTCCTTATATAGGTAAGAGCTTGGCCCCAATTGTTGTCCCCAACCAATATGGGACAACAAAGGAGCCAACAACTCAACTCTTCAAAGATCTCCACTATCTTTAAATGTTAAGTCTCATTATAACTCTAACTCTTAATTATCACCACATCATTCAATATCTCTTCACAATTTAACCCAAGGGGTGTGGTTGAGTGGCAAGGACTCATCCATCCTTAACCAAAGGTCAGGAGTTCGATCCTTGGCTTTGGGTATGAAGCAGCCTTAAATCATTGGGTCAACTGTCCCATCCTGTGAGGTGCCTACAAACCAACGAGGGGATTAGTTATTGGGTCCGTCGGTGGATACCCTGGTCTAAAGATAAAAAAAAAAAAGATCTCTCCACAATTTCTTTCTATTGATGGTGCAGTCTGATATTGCCGAAGCCCACATAACATACTTGCCTGATCTAATGCTTCCCACAACAAGTCCGCTAGTCGTATTCCATTCATCCAAACATGAGTCAAGTCTTTAGCCTGGGTCGAGTCAATCCCCCACAAGATCCAAGACTCTACTAAAATTTGTATTAAGTTTGATCCTACTCGCTTATATTTGTCTTAATATTTTCACATGTCTCCCTTATACATGTAATCCAGTTAGCCTTCCTTTTAAAAGTTGCTAAGAAGTACTTCAAAATTTAAGGTTCTAATATATGTATAGGAAGAGAGTACTGGCACTCATCTCCAACCACTGAATTAATTAACTACTTTCCTGTTAATGTTTTGCGTGTGATTGGATCAAAATCAAGGAGGAGCTTATTTTAATTGTGATTAGTAGATTACCTCCAAGGACAAATATCAAACTGGACGGGAATCTTCAGAAACAATATGATAATTAAACACACCATATAAACTCTGCAACAATTATTATAACTGTTGCTTATTTTTTGGTAGATGAAAGACTTGTTAAATATGCACATCAATCCGTCCTAAATGCATGGAAGATGCACGCGCTGGTGAGGGGGCTTGCTTACAGTAGACCCTATAAAGAACATAACATTACAAAAAGATAATGAAACAGGAATTCCAACACATATCAAATAGCACGAACAGGATTGATTACCTCACTATAACACTCACAAAAAGGTTCACGAAACTCCTGAACACATCGCTATTCTTCTCTTTATTTCTTTCTTTAAGCCCTCCCTCTGCCCATAGATATATCGTCCTCTACTTCCATGTAAGACCCCTTTCCTTTGATTAATCATGATAATCATCAGACTTTCCATTATTACTAGAAAAAGACACGTTCGCGAAACGGGACATCATACACATGCGTAAAAACTCACTCACCCATTAAAAAAATGTGATTTATTGTTATACATACTATCATAACATAAAATTAGGTTATTGGATGGATTTTTCACAATCATGAAAGTTTATTTAATCGATTTGTCTAATCAATTCAATGCGTTGTTGTATAGTGTCTCGGGCAATATAAGTTTATAAGATCAGGTCGAGGTCCCACCCACTAGCCACCATCCCAATGAGGCTGTGGGTCCTTCAATTCATGATTTATCTCTCCACAAAGTTCCCCTTCAATAAGGTGTACAACAATTTGTCTGCCTCGTGTCTTTCTTTGCATGAATTATGTTGTCTACTTACCTTTCATTTATGATTTTAATAATGTAGCATAAGTACTTGGAGGACCCATTTTTTTTGTTGTGACCATGGAGATGGGGGTTCAACATCCAAGCAATTTTGTTTGGTTTTCAATTCTATTACTTTTTCTTCTTTTCCAATCAAACTTCACTAAGGAGTAATGGGAAATGGTTAGTGCTATATCTTTTTTGGCCTTAAATGAGGAGAACATTACTATACTTTTGAACTTAAATCAACGTTTTAGTACATTGTGAAGTTACAGCCACTTCTTAAAGTAACAAGGGATTCGACTGTTCCTTCCTCGTTCTTCCTATGTATCTCCCACAACGGTCCCATATCAAATCATTCTTATCCAATATTAGCATCATAAGCTCTTTCTGAAGATGGTTCGTATGCTGAGGAACTACTGTTCCAGCCATTAGAGAAGAACAAATGGTAGCCCTCCAATGTAGATTTGGTATAAAATATTCATATTAAGAAAGGCGAAACGTGGAAATGCACACCTTCTTTTTTCCTTAAAACCCTAAAATGCACACGCATTCTTATCACAAGTAATCACTTCCTTAAAATCCTAAAATGCACTATATTCGTATAGAGGCCATGATGTTATCAACAAAAGTTTGTAACAAAAATTTATTTATAGATAATAAAAAATATGAATTAATTTGATTGTACAGTACGTAGAAAATTTGGGTCTTTCACACTGTAAAATATCTGGCGGAAGATTATTTTACATAACTCCAGGGGAGTCATATTGCATCTGTGTACACGGTTAATAACAAGGGATTGGCAACACGTTTCAATGTTCGTAAGGCATTCATGAAAGAACCTAACCTGAACTGATTTGTGATCAGGGTTTGTTTCTTCTGAAGGATTAAAAGGTCATTGCATAGTTTTTGAGCCACGTGTAAGTGATAAGAACGATTCAAGCGACATTTGCAGCCTCCAGCATATCTGTACCCCTGGCCAGCTGTTCTGTTCAAGGTTAAGGTAAATTCCACTTTCTGATACTCGTGCCGTAACGTTAGAAAACGGTAAGAAACTGTATTCACTGTCGATACTTTTAAAAACTTAAGGACTTATTTGTAAATAAAAGAAAATTTAATAACCCTCCATGTCTGTTCCGTCTCACTGTCTCTCTCTCCTCTCTTACCTAGCCAAGCCCTCGTCCCCTCCCTCACGAGGAAGTTGTCGGCCACCGCCGGCCATCAAACCACACGTCTTTACCTTTGGACCGCATGCTGCCTCCACCGCTCTCTCCAACTGCATGGCCAAGCCCAACCATTTTCTCCGCCGCTTCCAACTGCTCTCTTCGGTCTAGCTTGTAATGTGGTACTTCGATTGTTGTATTGTATAATGTGTTGTACATGCATTCTATAGAACATACTCTATTTACAGTATCCTAGAGTAATTTAAGTATTTAGAAGTGTTATTGAAATTATAATAGAGATCACTGATAGACTGCAGATAGTTTTGAACTTGATGGAAAATTTCGAAAAACTATGAAATGAGTCGGAACGACATTTAAAAGTTCAAAAATGTACTTTGAAGATCTAGGTAATACTTTTGAATAAAATCCAGATAATTTCAATGACATTCAGTAATTTCTGAATTCAATCTAAAAATTCTTTTATGCAATCAATTTCAAAATATGATGAAAAGCTTCGAAATTAAGATTGAAGTTCCTACGAACTGAAATGACTCAAAACGGAAGCTGTTTAAATAGAATTCTGGTAATTTGAAATTATTGGACTAAAATGCCCTATATTGAAAAATGATGAGAATTAGTAATTTTTCTCCCATTTAAATTTTTTCAAGCACCCAATTTAAATTTTTTAATGCCTAATTAGAGTATTTAATGGTCAATTTGAAGTTAGGGTGACCATAAGAAATTTTTGGAATTTATTTGGGCATAAAGTGCATTAAATTTTTAAAAAGGAGGCAAAATGGTGTTTTTGTCAAACCAAATGCGTTGAAATTCCATATGAGCATTATATGGGAAATTTTCCATGAGATAAGCATGAATTAATTGGTTTACAAAGTAACCAATTAAATGGTGACAAGTGGCATGGATTAAAGTGTAAATATGAGAAATTTTGGTAAAGGTGTAAATATAAAATATCATTAAAGAAAATGGAAAGTGTAATTAAGCAAATTTTCTTCTCTTTGAATGTAGTGTGGTTGCCATTAATGGGAAAAAGGTTGGATGAGAGAGAAAAAAAATAAAAGAAAAAGGAGAAAAGAGAGCTTCGGCTAGGCTATGGAGAAGTCATCCAAAGAGTTGTTAATGCTCTTCTAACTCCAATCAACCATCCACAAGATCCCATAGCCATCCAAGTGAAGAAGAAGAAGAAGAAATTCGGTTGGTAGCTTACTAGTTCTATTAAAAAACAATATTTGGGTTTGTTGCGTTATAATTTATGTTTGGTTTTAATGGTGTGAATTACACCATTATGAGGTAATATCAAGGTTTTATTGCATTGACAGTGATTAGGAGAAGAAAATCACTAAATTTAGTGTCCGAAACTTTGGTCAAGCTTGGTCAATGGTAATATTCATTGCTTAAAGTGTTTTATTTTGCCATTTGATGGTTCAAGATTAATGAATGACATTATGAAGATAGTTTGGTGATGAAAGAATGAAAGAAAAATCATGGAAATGATTAGATGATATTTTTTCCATGGCTAGGGCTTTTAATGTGATATGATCCATAATTCTATTTTGATGTTTTATGGTGTTCATAACATGATTTTTATGCTAATAAGTAAAAAAAATGAAAAATAATTGATTTATAATTGGTTTTGGATGAAATTTGGCCAAGGGTGCATGACTATGTAAATATTTGTTGATAAAATTTATGGCTTAAATGTGTGTATTAAAATTTCATAGAAGTGAATTTGGATTGGTTTTAAGTGTTAGAAATCAAATGGAATTCAATTGAAAAACTTTAATGTAAAATATGATATGTTTAGCCTTAAGGGCATCTTTGGTATAAAAGTATGGTTATAATGTAATGATCATGTGAATGTGATTAAGGATGTTCATTATGTGTATTTCTGGTGTTGGAATTATTAAATCCAGTGTTATGTTATTATTTGGAAAAAAAAGTAGATAGAGTGTATGTGGAAAGTACTAAAGTTGAAATGGTTTATGGTGTATTTGGTTGGAAAATGTATTGAATGTATTTCTATTAGGTTTCGATATCAGAAAATGAAACCAGCTGAAGGACTTTGAAGTGGTAAAAAGGAAACTAGCAAGTATTGAGTGTACTTTATATTGATTTTAAGCAAATGGTTTACATTTTATCATGAAATGAATATTTATCTTGAGTTTTATGTGAAAAATATATTACAAGTGAATATTGCTAGCATAAGTTTATGTTTTAGCAATATACAAATTTTAATTTGAAAGTTTTGTTGTACACTGTTAGGTTTTGTACATGTTATTATATCAGTTAGAGTATTTCGATTGTGCATGGAAGTATTTGGGTGGCGTCAATTACTAACAACAGGAGGTATTGTGTCTTTCAATAGTCCCGTGCAACTACACATATGGAGTATACATAGTGATAGTTAAAATTGTTACGGTAAGCGATATAGAATCAACTCTGTAACTACTGGTTTATAGTGGTTCACTTATTATGGGTAAGTGATGTAAAACTAGATCTGTAACTAGTGGTTAACCAATGGCGGGTAACCAATGTAGAACTAACTCCGTGACTTTATGTCTAGAATACTATATGGTAACAAATTAGTGGTGGGTTATGTTGTGCAAGAAAATTTATGAAAATAATAATGTCGCCACTATTTATTTTAAAAGTAATTTGAGGGGCACCATATGGTACCAATTATAATGGTTGACTTTTTTTTGGTAAATAATGGTTGACTTGTTTTCAGTATAAAAGTTTTCAGAAAAATTATTTCTATCACTGTTTATTGTTTAAGGAAAAAGGAAAAAGAAAAAGAAAAAATGAAACTCTTATATTATCAAGTTAATTTCAAAAAGGCATTTCAAAATACATTACAAAAAAATGAAGTTGTGTTCTGCAAAATTTTATTTTATTACCAGATTATATGATGCACAGATGAATTTTTATGACAATTATTTTACCATGAGCTTTATTATTATATAGGAAAACTTCAATTATATTATGAAAAGTTTAATTTTTAGTAAACTTATTAACAATCACTGAGCTCGTTTAGTTCACCCTTATTTTTATGTTTTTAAATAAACCACCTTAGGTATGTGTACAGGTACTACAGTAGCTAGGACCCCATTGTAAGATTAGTTGTATCATCAAGTGTTGTTGTGCTTGTGTCATTTTTGTTATGTATGTGTTTTCTTCAAATTGGCTTAGTTAATTGCATATATGTTTTAAATTATTTTCCAAAGGGTTCAAAAGTGTGATGTTGTAAATATTTTTTTGGTTGCTTGTGATGTGAACCCAAGGTCCCATTTCAAAAGTTAAGATGGTATATGAAATACGAAAAGTGTTTTAAATCATGTTACATAGGCTTTTGAGATTTGGAAATCTTAGAAAAAGTAGCCGTTACGTTGCTGGACTTTTAAAAAAAATCCCACTATTTTTTGTGCTTTTAACTTTTAAAGTATAATAAATTTTTAACAGTTAAATAACTTAGCTTTGTGGGAATCCTTCGATTGAATTTATATTGATTGGAGAGCTATTGTGGGCTCATCGGGAGGGTTCCACTTGGGTTCCCGAAGAAGAACTTCGGGATGAGTCCTTTCACAGCTACTCACTTAGAGTCCTTACCTCCTTGGACAAATTGTTGTATGTAGAGTGTAGATCTGGATTTTCAATTTTTCAAATCGAGATTCAATTTTTCGACCCAACTCGAACTGAGCTAACCCTACTCTTTATTGCAATTTTTGATTTTTTTATGTTTGTTTTGCTTTGAATTGCAATTGCATTATATTTTGGTTTTATCATGTGTTTTTTGTGAATGGTTTGAAAGTTGGAATTTTTCGAATTAATTGTGTGAGATGGGAAATTCAGGTTTGAAAGTTGGAATTATTTTTATGAATTAGGTTTTTCAATGTAATTTAGGCATTGTCAATTTATGAAAAAAATTAATGTTTTGGAAAATTTGGATTTGAAAGTTGGAATTGTTTGTGTAAGTTGATTTAATTTTAATGTATTTTAAGCATTGTAAATTTATGAAGAAAATTAATACATTGGAAACTTTGGGTTTTGAAAGTAGGAATCATTTGCGTGAGTTGGCTCCATTTCAATATAATTAGGCATTATCAATTTCAAAATTAATGTATTAAGTTGTTAATTTATTAATTAATTTATATGAAACATACAATTTACAAATTATTATTTGTAAATAAAAAGAATTTAACATATGATTAATCATCTAAATATAAGATTTAATATATAATTAAATCATTTACTATATGTAATTAAGTTAAGAAAATTAAATGTTTGCATTTTTATATTGTTTATTATTGAATTGTGATGGATTATAGATGAAACTGATATGTGTAGTGTTTATTAACTCTTCATTGTAGAGATAACTTGAATAAAAAACTAAAAATGTTGATTAAAATTGGTAAATGAAAGCATGTTAAATTAAAGTTTAGGATTTGGATTTTAGTAACAATTTTGATTAAAATTAGTTAAGAAAACAAAATGATTATAAGCATTACAAATTGAATTGTATAAGTAAACAAAATATATTAGTTTATAGTTGAATTATGAGATTACATAAAGTAAGTTGTAAACATATAGTTGTGAGTTATAGTTGAGGTTGAATATGTTATCGTTATCAGTGTATGTCTTTAATTTATGGTTGAATGGTATAAACATACAAAATGAGTTATATTATATAAGATGTATATGTGTATTATGTAATTGCCTATGTTGAATATATGAATTGTTGGTTTTTAATTTATTAGTGAATTGTGTTGGATGACATTGAATTATATATGATGTAACATAAAATGAGTTATATTATATAATATGTATATGTGTATGTTGAATACTTGGTTTTTAACTTGTTAGTGAATTGTGTATGATGTAATCATACAAAATGAGTTATATTGTTGGACTATGAAATTTTTTTCTTTAGGTTAAGCATGTTTTAAAATAATTTGGACGTTTTGATAGATTTAATTATTGGAGTTATAATTATGTCAAAGTTAGTAGGATTTATAGAACGGGTAAGTGGAATTAAAGTGTTATTGTAATAAGGTTGTTCAAGGACATTTTTTTGGAGATCACTTAAGCATAAAAGAACATAAGCTTACAAGGAAGGGCAAAATAAACTTTTTGGACTCATTAAGGGTAAAAATGAAAGAAGAACATGTTTTCTTGCTTTTAAAAAAAAGAAAAACGTGAATTGAAGGGGGAGGAGAGTGAAAACGAAAATAGGAGAGAAGAAGAAGGTTTCGGTGAAAGAAGAGAAATCAGGTTGTTAAAGGAGGTTGATCATCTTTTTTTCTTGCCTTATTAAACGAATAGGTTTTATTGAGGATGAAGGAGCTAGAGAGAAAAGAGGTTTGTGTCGGAAAAAGATGGAATAGGAGAACCCATTTGATTTTAGGGTTTCTAAACTAGGTCCTAGGTTTTTAAACCTAAATGGGGTATGGGTAGGTTAAATTTGAGTTAAATTTATGTTTGTTGAAATTTTGTGATTGTTTTGAAGTTTATAAATTTTATTGAAATGTTGTTTTGAATGGAACCTTGGTTGTTTTAGAAAATCAAGGGAATCCTATCTAAGAATAAGGGAAAAGGCAAGCTTGACTAAGATTTTTGCAAGCTAATTAGGTGGGTAACATATTTATGGTTATAGTGTAATTAGGAAAATTCTTGCCTATATGTGTATGTTGAAATTGACTTGTTTGTAAATGTTGAAAAAATTCATGATGAAATATGTTTTTGTTATACCTCAAAAGAGGTCATGACTTTTGTATTAAATGAAAAGAAGACAAAGCGTAAAGTATGAGCATATGAGAAAACGAATATGTGCTTTTGTTTGTATGAGCATATGAGTGGAACTATTCTGGTTCTCAAGTATACGTTGACAAAAGCCTTCCCCCGACTGCCCACTTATGGCATATGAGCTTTGAAAATGGACTCATTCTGTTCATGGGGTAAGCTTCGATTTCTTCATTTTGTTTCCATGGAACCCTCGAGCTATTTGTTTGTGCATTTGCATTATTTTTGATTTATTGAGTATAATGCATATTTGAGTGTTATGTTTTGATGGACGCATTTTCATAAGATGTTTTGTGTGATGACATTCGAATTATGAAATTTTGAGCTCGAATTCTGGGTGATAGAATTGCTAGATTAAATGAGATATATGTATATACTTTGTCACATTATATATATGTGTGTGTGCCTGAAGTGTATGGCTCATTGCCAATGACTATAAATATATAAGCTACTGAGCTTCGCAGCTCACCCCATTACCTTCCAATTCGCAGGTGAAGAAAAAGTAGAACAACGTTGATCCTTGCAAAGTTTGGCAAATACCAAGAATAGAGACTCTTGTAATTAATTTAGTTCAGAAACAAGAATCATATTAAGCATAAGCATTCAATTGTATATTGTATATTGTATTTTGTATCTTGTAATAAGCCAAAAGGGTGGTTTTTTTTGAATTGTAAAGATATTATGAAAACAAACATTTTGTTCTGTAATGGCCTAAGTGATTACTGAAACTCTGATGTGTTCAATAAGGTTTAGATCTTTTGTGATTGAAATTGCTTTCAATAAATCGGGTCATTTTGATTATCGATGTTCCGCATATGCATTTATTGTTTAAGAAAATTTGCAATGAGATTTGACTGTTTACTGACTCCAAAAGTTAGGCTCTGAAAGCGGGGTCCAACATATATTATATAAAATATATATGTGTTTTGTGTAATTGTGTTTAAGAAGTATGTGCTTTTATGTTAGTTTGGACTTTTGAGTTAAACAATATATATTTTATGATAGTAGTTAATAATGAAATTATGTGTTCTTTATTTTGGTATGAAGTTGTTAAGTTAATTTTGATATATCTTTTTTTATTTATTTATGTAGATAAATGGAAGGAAGTTCAAGTACTTCTGATAATTCAACCGTTTCACGAAGATACAATGATCCAGCTTGAGCTCATGCTGGATTGGTTCTCAGAATGAAGAACCATACCATTTGCTTGTTTTATAATGAGAATTTGAAAGGTTGGGTAATCACCAGATTAAAGAAGTATTTAACTGGGGTCAAAGGCCAAGTGGAGCCTTGTAAAAAAAGTCATCCAGGATGTGAAATGGCAAATGAAGACTTTAGGTGAAGAGTATCAACATGAGAAAGATAAAAGGCAAAGATTGAATAACGAAATTAGTAGTGGAAGTTCATTTGTTGGTGTTTAGGATAATAATGGGAATGTTGAAGGTAGTAGTATTCCTACCTAATAAGAAGTAAATGTTGCACCTGACGTTAGGAAAAGAAGAAGATAGGTGTCTAATTTTTTTGCATTAGGAACAACTCTTAGAGCTCAACCTTCAATTCGTATGCCTTACAATTAAGAGAAGCGGCTCATAATGTTGATATGGCAATGGCTAGATTGTGGTATGATTTGGGTATAACATTTAATGCTTTTAATTTTTATTATTATTAGCCTATGGTAGATGTTATTGCCTTTTATGGTCCAAGATATAAAATCATTCAATTAATGACTATAAAGGTAAACTTTGAGTAACTTTGTTTATGAAATCAAAAGTTATTTCGATGAAAAAAGAATGATTAGGACTACTTTTAGGTGTTCCATCATGTGTGATGGTTAGACAAATAGAAGACACAAGCTTATTATTAATTTTTTGGTTTATTCTATAAAGGACTCATTGTTTTTGAAGTCTATTAATGCATCTGACCTTATTAGGAATGTTGATACTCGGTTTGAAATATTCGATGAATTTGTGAATAAAGTTGAGTCAGAAAATATTGTTTAGTTTATTACTAAAAATATTTTCGCTTATAAAGCTACTAAAAGAAGATTACATTACAAGTAATATTCTTTTTATTGAACTCCTTGTGTTGTACATTGCATTGACTTGCTATTGAAAAATGTAGGGGATGCTAGGTATTTCACTTTTATTGATGAGATTATGTAGAAAGCAAAAAAAAAAGTAACCAGGTTAATCTACAATCGTGCATGAGTTTTGAATTTAAAGAGAAAGAATTTCATCGATAATATGAATTTGTGTTGTCCTACTGTTACAAGATTTACAACAATTTTCTTATCATTTTAGTGTTTATTATGATAAAGAAAAAGTTGAGACAAATATTTACAATTGATAAGTGGGTTGCATCTCAGCATATTACGTCTAATGTTAGATTGGAGTTTTTATAATTATACTTAAAGATACTGAATGTTGGTCTCAATGTCAAATTTTCATCCGGGTTTGTGAGCCTTTGGTGATAGTCTTTCTTTTTGGCTGGTATTGATGAAAGGCAAAAATGGGTTATTTTTATGATGCCAAAGAAAGGGAGAAGGAAACAATCAAAGGAAATATGAAAAACAGGCATTCTATATACACGCCTTATTTTGCAGTCATCAATAAGAGATAGAAAAGACGACTTTACTCTCTATTGTTTACAAGTAGGGAATTTTTGAATCCTAGTGTCTATTTCAGATGAAGTTTTACAAAGATAGCTGAAGTTAAAAGGAGAATGCTATTAACTATTACAATAGGTGTTGCCCATGAGATGATGTAAGATCTCCTAAGCTCACAAATAGAGATTTACAAGGAAGTTTTTGGTGAATTTGGGATGCCAATTGCTATTATAAGGAAGCTTACAAATGGGTGACAATTGTTGTCAAAGAGAAAAACTTAATCTATATATATATATATTTTACTTTTGTTATTTGTTGAAAATTAATCATCACTTTGTTTTGTTTATACCACTACTTTTGTTATCTTACAACTTATAGTTTCTTGGTGGGATAATTTGAAAGTTGTGTTCCAAAATTGCAAAGATTTGCAATTCGAATTCCAAGTCAATGTATGAGTGCAATAGGATGTGAAAGGAATAAAGCACATTTGATTTCGTCCATTCCAAAAAAGGAATAGATAGCAGCATAAAAGATTAAATAACTTGGTCTTTGTTCGATAAAATTTAAAGATTTGGGAAAGGTATTTTATTATCATTATTAAGTTAGATATAATTTCTAATAATTTTTAGTAATTTATTTTTTTACTAAGACTCTTAATAGAATAAATAGTTCAATAAATCTAATTTGCATTGATAATATCAATCTTTTAGCAGATTTAACGGATTGAGTTTATGAAAGATCGGATTTGATAGATGAGAGTGACTTGGAAGATAATCTTGGATGAGAAAGTATTGACATGTCATTTCGTGCAATGAATTTGACTGATGGTGATGATGAGGCTCCTCTCAGTGATGAAGATTTTGTACCAAATGAGAATTGAGGTCAATGCAGTTATTAGAAGTATTCGATTGAATGAAGTTCCAAGTTTTTTCCCCTCATTTTCTTTTAATTTCACTTATATTTGACGTATATGTTAAATTCTATATGTGCAATATAATTATAAATATTTTTGTTTCAGGTTTCACTTTTAGTTAGTTGTTCAGCACGAACACATGTTGTAAATTATATTAGAGAGTAATGGATATTTATTATTCTTTTTATTTGATGTTTTGATGTAATTATTATTTATTGTATGATGAAATTGTAATATTTTAAATACTTTGTATTGTTCTTAATTTATATTTGTATAATGATTAAATGATATTTTTATATTAATTATGATTATTATTTATATGTGAAATATGTGAAAGATAATGTTAATAAAAATAAATAAATTGTTGTTATTTTAAATTTCTATTATTATGATTTTTGGAGAATTGGTGATATAAAATTATAAATTATACAGTACAATATAATAAAGGACTATTTTGTAATTTAAAAAAGAGATTATTTTATAAATTTAAAAATTATCCAAAATAATACCTAGTATTGATCAGTATTGTACAATATCCTACTAGAACTAAATCTGGTCTTCATAACAATGGGTAAATTGTAGCCTCCTTCATCCTAACTACTTTTAACTATCTTTTGAGTAAGAATGCCCTTAAAGAAGCTTGTTACACCATTTAACGACCTTTTTAAAAGCTACATTTATTTGAAGTTTTATAAAAAAGATAATCCTTACTTTAAATGCGTGAAAACTTGATCATTAGTCTAGTCTATTAATTATCTCACCTTTTTTAGAGAAATTAGCTAACTCTAACTTTTAAATTATATTGAATAGCCATCGTCTTTGGTTCACTTTTTTCTTCCCTTTTTCTATTTCGCTTGTGTGCGACTTTGAATTTCTTTTAACATTTACGTGTTTCTTTATTTTTAATACCATTTATTTTAATTTAGAAGTTATAATTAAAATGTTGGACCTCGATTTCTTTTCTTAGTAAATAAGCATGGTTATTTCTATTTTGAGGTTTGGTTTGATAATTTTCTTTTGGTTAGAGTTAATTGAAGATTTTAATTTGCTTAGGTTAAGACTATTAAATGGAAGAACTAGATTAAATTGAAATTTTGATAAATTATTAGGATTGGACCATTATATTAGAATTTGGAGGGAAACATTATAAATTGGTCAATTGATGAAGT
>JANZLX010000008.1:24306625-24329908 GCA_025531955.1 Erythroxylum orinocense
GGTGTGGAAAACAAAAATTTTTGTCCCGGGACCTTCCCGAAACCCAGGATCGATGTGTCTATATAACTAGGTCAAACAATAACGACCAATGGAGCCCGTCTCTAACGGTATCCACGCAGAGGTCGGAGAACCTAACCGGGACAAACCCTTTTTTTCTAACACTAACCTATCATTAAACTCATTTTACAAAACTCAGTATAGCTCAAGACACAACTTACTTGAGTTTGTAACCGAATTTCAGCAGTGAAACTGCCAAGCAAGATTTCGGTGGTTGGAAAGAAATAGCACAATGAAACAGAAACAAACACTAGCTAGATAAAAAGGATGATACTTATGTAAGAACCAAAACAATGTTCCAGTGATGAGTGAAACAAAGGAGAGCTTAGTGATGAAGATTTTCGGTGAAGACTTGTTGGATCCCGCTTGATTCTGGAATCCAATGCTTAGTTCCTTATAATACTTGAGTGTGGTTCCTTGCAATCTCCTTAACCATCATCGATTCATCTTCTTGCTTTGATATCACAAATGTTGGATCCCGCTTATTTCCGAAACCCAACTATTGCTCTGATACCACAAATGTTGGATCCCGCTTATTTCTGGAACCTAACTCTTGCAAAATACCATAAAAATGAGCATGGTTCCTTGTAGGGTTATTTCCATGGATCCTTATTAGGCATTATTCCTCAAGGGTGGCATGCCCACGATAGTCAGACATCAAAACAAATATATTACCTCAACTCAACCATTTTATAAGGAAGTCAATACTAAACATACACAACCGAAACTACTTCAATCTATCATTCCATTTCTAAAGCTACAGAGTTTGAAAAACTTTATTTACATATCAAAAGCCACACTATTGGCTTATTACAAAATAAAAAATAAAAATATTGAAGAAAATTCCCTTAGGCTCTTGATCACTTAATCTCTTAGCTATCACCTAAAGATGAGACAGAAAGAGGTAAGCTTGAAAGCTCGTAGGTAACAATTTATAATAGAAAAATAAGCAAAAATTATTGAAAACATTCATTTGCTATAGCAAACTCTTGTTGAAAAATCCACAAGGCATTTGTTTCTTAAATTCTCATCATGTAGTAAAATTTTACAAACCACAAAACATGAATGCATCATACTTGTTCACATATCATAAGCACATCAGAATGGTTTGGGTAGATCCATAAACATGACGGACTATACAATCCCACATAATGGTCTTGTGTAGTTGTAAACTTGAAGGAGTCCATGAAGGAGCTCCGTGCCACTAGCAGGCAGGTGGGAGAAACATTTAACTTGGTCAACATGCACGTGATGATTCTTGAGGGACCACCACAAACCCACATAACATATAATACACGACTTGTAAACTCCTTGCCCAATGACACTTTTCTTGAAAGTTTGCTTTTCATATACTTGCTATAACTTGAAAATCATTTCTGAAAACTTGATTTCATAAGCACGCATCTTTTCAAAAGAATCATTCGCAAAAACTTTTCATCAATCATCACACAATTCATCAAGTAAACATATAGCAGATTTCACAAATCATTCAAAAGCAATAGATGCAACACTTATGATGTAGTAGAAATCAATAAGTTTTTTTGATTTAAAGAAATACAAAAGTGGCTTATTTACTTTATTATAAACTAGTACCCACCTTGATTTCCTTGCTTAGAGACTTGCTCAAAATGCCTCTTCTCTTTGCAAACAACCTGAGGTATCAAAGGTTCTTTCCTGCTGTAGCTTTAATGTGTACTCCGTGAGATGATCTAACTGAAAGAGGCCTCTATGCCCCCTTGGTTCTTCACCAAATGAAGAAATCTTTGGCTCAATTGGACGCTTCTCTTCCTCTACTTTTTTCTCTTCTTGATCAACCTCAAAATCTCTCTTGAAGGCTAAGGAAATTGAAACCCTAGCTTGTTTTCTCTTCTTTCTCACTTTCATTCTTTTATGTGCTTCTCTCTCTTCTCTCTTTTCTCATCCACACATCTAGTTTCTTATCCCCTCCCGCAATTCACATTTTTCTTCTTTATCTATAAGCAAGACAACACTTTTCTTCCAATTATGTTCTTAATGATTGAGAATTATCCAATTTTCCCTTCCATTTATGCCTTATGTCTTTTGTGCTTAATTATCTTGCCAAAAATATCCTTGAATATTCTTACATAACACTTTCTTCTAGAAAATGTTCTCTATTGTCTTAAACTTCTAATGACACTAAAATCATTCAATTTGGTTCAAAAATCTGAAAGTTGTAACCTAAACATTTCAGAGTATTGTTAGACTAAAACTATACCATATACCCAATTTCCATCTAGAATTTGAAAGTCTTAGAGACTGACATACAATTCACTTTCTTCAGATAATTTGTAGCTCTATGTCTCTAGTTTATCACAAGTCATAAATAATCTCATTTGGAGCCCTACAGATCAAGATATCATCAAAATACTGAAGTATGTTCAGTAGAATAACACCAATTCATAATATTTAAGAGCACACTCATTGTACCCATCTCACTTTTTTCACTCAATCTTTCTGAATTCATTTCAGATGGCTATTATTTTTTTTGGAGATGTAGAGAAATGTCTTACAAGTCCAATGGTTAAAGAATCAAGTAATTTGGGTGTCTAGAGAAGAAGTTATGGCTAAAGAATCAAATATGTTTTTGTCCTCAATCATATTGAACTGGTCTTGGGAAAATTGCCATAAATTTTCCTAAAAATATTAGATTAAGGTGTTCTATAGATGGTTAGAAAGAGGACTTCAAGATCTCTAAGAACAATTCTATCATCTGAGGGGTCAAAAATAGGAACAGACAATATGACGTCATTTATAGACGAAGTGATGTCATCAAATGATACAGAATTGGGAAAATTGCCATAACTTTCCCTACATATGTTAGATTAAGGTGTTCTTTAGATGGTTAGAAAGAAGACTTCAAGATCTACAACTTTTATAAAGACCTAAAAGATAATTTCCATCATTTATAGGGTCAAAAATAGGAATAAATGATATGACATCATTTATAGATGATGTGACATCATCAGACGATACAGAATTGGCAAAATTGCCATAACTTTCCTACAGATATTAAATTAAGGTGTTCTTTGGATGGTTGGAAAGATGACTTCAAGATCTACAACTTTTATGAAGACTTGAAGACAAATTATATCATGTGAAGGGTCAAAAATGGAGCAGAAAATAGAAGATAGCAAAAGACAAACGACACATCATTGCAGACGCCACGTCATCACAAAAGACACGTCTCACAGACGACACGTCATCACATAAGAAGCAAAACACAGAAGACAAGTCATCATAGAAAAACAAAACACAGATGACACATCAGCACATAAGAAACAAAACACAAACGACACGTCATCATAGACAACACGTGATCATAGAAGAAGCAAAATGCAGAAGATACATCTTCCTTTATAAGGACCATATCTTTCAGCTCAGATTTCCAAAATTCTCATACTATATATATCATTAGAAAAATAAATGAAATCCCTACAACATTTTATATGACAAATTTGTTTAAATATGTCTAAGTCAATCCAGAATTTCCCCTAAAGTTAGAGCACGAATTTTATATTCATCTCCCAATGTACTACACCTAGTTCTCAAATTCATGACAAATTTTGAGATTTTGAGAGATAGAATTTAAATTCAATGTTTGCATATGAAATGTAGCCATATGTTTCTAGTTTAATCCAAATTAAGAATCATCTCATTCGGATAGCTAGAAAAAAAGTTGTGGCTAAAATACTAAAGCATACTCAGTGAACATTTTCTAGACCAATTACCAATTTGTTTAAAAAATCTTTCCTTAACGCAACTCATACCAAAATCACCTTTACTACTTCATTTACTCCTCATTCTCAACTTTATTTCAAATCAGTACCATCCATAAATAAAATGTAGTCCATGATTAATCATGAACACTAATAACAAAACATACACATATATGCATATCCTTCATCAACTTGCTACACAAATTCAACTCCATTTTCGCTTTCATTTTACTTCTATCATCTTAACTCTTCCCATTTCTCATTCCCTACTTTACTCTTGTCTATCATTTCTTGGTTCAAAATTTTTTGATTCATTTGTTCTTTACTTATGATTAATCATAAAAATTTCTCATTTAATAGTTCTAATCTTCCAAGAAAAGTTTGGAGTCTAACAATTCTCTCTCGTTTAAAAAATTTTGTCCTCGAAATTCTTCCCTGACTATTCTCCTCATATTAACAATAATGTCACCTCAAATTTAAGAATCCAATCACATAGTTGGATACTTTACATCAAACATAATGCATAAACTCTTAGTAGCTTATTCTACATTTCATGCTTGAGTTTCCATCAGCAATAAGACTCCAATACTCACTTTTAAATCATTTCATAATCATTTCTAATTTGTTTCTTCATTGATGATTTTTAACATAAAACTATCTTATTTGCTTAACCTAATTCAGTGAAATTCTTCTTTGAAAAAAAAATTTCTTGTTACAATCATCTATACTGTTCGTACAATCTTTATCAATCAACTGTTATTATCTTCCCATTATAGGTGTGTATCATCAAATTAATCCCATTCTATCCAGAGATTTATTTCCCGCAATCACCAATTTATATCTTACACAAATGATGCTTGGATCTCCATTGGTCTTTGACAATATTTGCATTAACTCTTCTCATTTAATTCTTCATGTTTTCCTTAATCTCATTCACATATAAAATTCTATCTTGTATGCATTTCTAACTTTCTTCATACTAAATATCATTTCATTCATCTCATAATAAGTCCTTTATGTCTATTTCATTTCCCCTTTACTATTTCCTCATTTCTATCTCATTTTCCTATTGTCATCTTTTTGATTTTCCTTATGCATATCCTCAATCAACTCCAAATCATTGATCCCTAATCATCGTGACATTCTGATTTAATATCACAGACATATTCTTATGCTAAATCATAACTTTTATCACCTTAATTAAACAATCATGTTCAATTCCTAGTTCAACCATTCAATTTCTCTTTACTTGTACTCCTTAAATCTTATCATTTCTACCTATGTCTCTATTTCTTTCTCAGTCAATTTAGGAAAACCTTTTTACATCCATATCAATTCAAAGACATATCCACAACGAGATTCCGTCTCCTTATTCGTTGACATAAGCACAAATACTGAATCTGTGTCTAACTTATAAGACTATGCCATATTTCTTATTGCTAAATATCCACAACTTTCCTTACCATACACTCTATCAGGACACCATTCTTTTGACTAAGTCTATTGGCCCACTCGTTACAATCACTCTTGCGATTGACACATATTTTGAAAGTTGCCTATGTAAGATCCTAATACTGGGCTCTGATACCACAAATGTTGGATCCCGCTTATTTCCGGAGCCTAACTCTTGAAAAAAAATGAAACGTGAGCGTATTCCTATGAAATCTACTGAACCATCATCTATTCAGTCAAAAAGAACATACACAATCGAAACTATTTTAATCTATCATTTTATTTCTAAAGATACAAAGTTTGAAAAACTTTATTTACATATCAAAAGCCACACCATTGGCTTATTACAAAATACAAAAATAACAATATTGAAGAAAATTCCCTTAGGCTCTTGATCACTTGATCTCTTAGCTATCACCTGAAAATGGGACAAAAAGGGGGTGAGTTTAAAAGCTCTTGAGTAACAGTTTATAACAAAAAATAAGCAAAATACATTGAAAACATTCATTTGTTATAGCAAACTCTTGTTGAAAATTCATGGCTTGTTAACTCGTTGCCCAAAATGGCACTTTTTTTTTTTTTGAAAACATGCTTTTCATATACTTGCTATAACTTGAAAATCATTTCTGAAAACTTGATTTCATAAACTTGCATCTTTTCAAAAGAATCATTCACAAAGACTTTTCATCAATCATCACACATTTCATGAAGCAAACATATAGTAGATTTCACAAATCATTCAAAAACAATAGATGCAACACTTATGATGCAGTAGAAATCAGTAAGTTTTTTTTATTTAAAGAAAAACAAAAGTGGTTTATTTACTTTATTATAAACTTGAACCCACCTTGATTTCCTTGATTAGAGACTTGTTTAAAATGCCTCTTCTCTTTACAAACAACCAGAGGTATCAAAGGTTCTTCCCTACTATATCTATAATGTGCACTCTGTGAGATGATCTAACTGAAATAGGCCTTCAAGACCCCCTTGGTTCTTCACCAAATAAAGAGATCTTTGGCTCAATTGGAAGCTCTTCTCTTCCTTTATCTTTTTCTCTTCTTGAACAACCTCAAAATCTCTCTTGAAGGCTAAGAAAATTGAAACCCTAGCTTGTTTTCTCTTCTTTCTCTCTTTCATTCTTTTTCACGCTTCTCTCTTTTCTCTATTTTCTCATCCATACATCTAGCTTCTTCTCCCCTCCCCCAATTCACGTTTTTCTACTTTATCTATAAGCAAGACAACACTTTTCTTCCAGTTATGCCCCTAATGATTGAGAATTGTCTAATTTTCCCTTCCATTTATGCCTTATATCTTTTGTGCTTAAGTGACTTGCCAAAAATATCCTTGAAAATTCTTACATAAGACTTTCTTCTAGAAAAATGTTCTATGTTGTTTTAAGCATCTAATGACACCAAAATCATTAAATTTGGTTCAAAAATCCAAACGTTGTAACCCAAACATTTTAGACTATTGTTAGACTAAAATAGTACAATAAACCCGACTTCCATCCAGAATTTGAAAGTCTTAGAGAATGAATTACAATTCACTTTCTTCAGATATTTTGTAGCTCTACGTCTCTTGTTTATCACAAGTAAGAAATCATCTTATTTGGAGCTCTAAAAATCAAAATATCATCAATTTACTAAAACATGTTCAGTAGAATAACACAAGTTTATAATATTTAAGAGCACACTAACTGTACCCCTCCAACATTTTTCAATCAATCTATATGAATTAATTTAAGATGGCTCTAATTTTTTTTGGAGATGTAGAGATATGTCTTACGAGTCCAATGGTTTAAGAATCAAGTTATTTGGGTGTCAAGAGAAGATGTTATGGCCAAAGAATCAAATATGGTCTTGTCCTCAATCATATTGAACTATTCTTGGGAAAATTTCCATAACTTTCCCTATAGATATCATATTAAGGTGTTCTATGAATAGTTGGAAAGAGGACTTCAAGATCTACAACTTTCATAAACACCTAAAAGACAAATTTTATCATCTGATGGGTAAAAGATAGGAACAAACAAAATGACATCATTTATAGATGAAGTGACATCATCAGACGATATAGAATTGGGAAAATTGCTATAACTTTCCCTACAGATATCGGATTAAGGTGTTCTTTAGATGGTTGGAAAGAAGCTTTCAAGATATACAACTTTTATGAAGACCTAAAATAAAATTCTATTATCTGAGGGTCAAAAATAGGAACAGATGATATGACACCATTTATAGACGAAGTGACATCATCATACAATACAGAATTGGGAAAATTGTATAACTTTCCCTATCGATATTGGATTAAGGTATTCTTTGAATGGCTGGAAAGAGGACTTCAAGACCTACAACTCTCATGAAGACCTTAAAGACAAATTATATCGTTTAAAGGGTAAAAAATGGATCATAAGATAGAAGATAACAAAATATAGATGACACGTCATCACAGACGACACATCATCAAAAAAGATACATCATCACAGAAGACACGTCATCACAAAAGAAGCAAAACACAAATGACAGGTCATCACAGGTGACATGTCATCACAGACGACACGCCATCACAGAAGAAGCAAAACATAGACGACACATCATCATAGAAGAGGCAAAACACAGACGACACATCAGCACAAAGAAATAAAACACAGACAACACGTCATCATAGAAGAAGCAAAACGCAAAAGATATATCTTCCTTTATAAGCACCATAACTTTCAGTTCAGATGTCCAAATTCTCATACGATATACCGTTGGAAGGATAAAAGAAAGCCCTACAACTTTCTAGATGACAACTTTGTCTATATCTATAAAGATCAATCCAAAATTTCACCTAAAGTCAGAACACGAATTTTATATTCATCTCCTAATATACTGCACCCAGTTCTCAAATTCATGAAAAATTTTAAAATTCTTAGAGATAGAATTTAAATTTGATGTCTTCATAAAAAATGTAGCCATATGTTTCTAGTTTAATCCAAATCAAGAATCATCTCATTCAGATAACTAGAGAAAGTTGTGGCTAAAATACTGAATGAACATTTTCTAGATCAACTACCAATTTGTTTCAAAAATCTTTTCTTAACACAACTTATGCCAAGATCACGTTGACTACTTCATTTACTCCTCATTCTCAACTTCATTTCAAATCAGTATCATCCATAAAGAAAATATAGTCCATGATTAATCATGAACACTAATAACAGAACATACACATATATACATAACCTTCATCAACTTACTACATAAATTCAACTTCATTTTCGCTTTCATTTTACTTCTACCTATCATCTTAACTCTTCCCATTTCTCATTCCCTACTTTACTCATATCTATCATTTCTTGGTTTAAAAATTTTTCATTCATTTGTTCTTTACTCGTGACTAATCATAAAAATTTCTCATTTAATAGTTCTACTCATTCAAGAAAAGTTCGAGGTCCAACAAGACCAAAGCCATTTTGAAGAACAACAAGAGCTATAGTGATCTAGTGTACATACGAGTATTAGTCACCTAGTGACACATGGCTGCATGCATGTGAGCCATCTGTCCCTCATATAAGACTGCCACATGTCACACTATAATTTAGCCATTTGTCACACATATATAATCGCCACGTGTCACTATATAATTAGTCCAAAATATCCCAATTTTTTGAAAATTTCTAAAATTCACCAAAAATTCCGAAATAATAATAAGACTCTTTAAATAAACTTTTAACGCAAATAATCCGTGATTTGCATTTTTAATCGCATTTATAAATCAATTATACCCAAACAATGCCAATGAATGCATGTACAAATTTTTTTGTGTATCAAAATAAATATTCACATATGTGTGAATATACAATGATGCATGAGCATGAATTATGCTTCCTAATTTCTCGTTAATCTCTAATAAACTCCATTTTAAGCCTAATTCAAGTAACAGGATGTTACAAGTTGGGCTCCAGAATCGGGGTCCAACAGTTGTGGGATCAGAGCAATTAGGTTTATGTCCAAGTGTGGAACTAAGTTTAGGAGTATCCTAGGCTGGAATGGGTAGTTTTGATTTACGAAATGAACATGCATTATTTGTTTTTAAACGAACAACTTGCATTGTTTTGAAGAGGACAAAGAGACTTCAATGGGACTACAAATCTCGAAGAGGCTAAAGCATGGCTAAAGAGGACAGAGAGAGTCCTAATTCATATGAAGTGCAATGATGAAGAGAAACTGGACTATGCAGTTAGTTTGCTACAAGGGGATGCACTCTACTGGTAGGAATCAATGCCCCAAAGTCAAATTATGCCTCTAGTACTATCATGGAGAGATTTTGTAGAAGTTTTTCGAAAGAAATACCTTTCGAGGGTTTATATCCAAGAAAAGGCTAGGGAGTTTCTAAATCTAACACAGAGGGATATGAGTGTGAGTGAGTATGAGCTGAAGTTCACCCAGCTTTCCCAGTATGCAACCGATGTTATGGTAAATGAGGAGGACCAGTGCCGCAAGTTTGAGGGGGGACTTCATCTAGGGATCAAGGAGAAGGTGCTGATCCATAATTTCTATGACTATTAGCTATTGGTAGATGTGGCCCTCTAGGAAGAGAAACTAGAGAGCATCAAATATGAAGTTAGTAAGAAGAGGAAGGGCTGGGAACAGTCTGATAAGAAGGGAATGAGTGCTCTAACGCCTGAGAGAAGCACAAGACTTACCATACACAAAGTGAAGTGGGAAGTAGCGGCCCTACCAAGAACAAATAGGTAAGGGCAATTTCAGGGCAAGCCTCAAGTGTGGAAGGCACGGGAAGAACGAGGAGGAGTAGATACACAAACCCCTAATGTGAGCATTGTGGGAAACTTCATAAAGGAGAGTGTTTCAAGTTACTTGGAGCATGCTTTCGATGCAGAGAGAAAGGACACATGATCAGGGGTTGTCCCCAAGCAATAAGGCAAAAGGGGCCGCAGTCGCAAGCCCTAAGGAGAGCAAAAACAGTGGAACCCAGGCTAGTCACAAAGGTGGGTAGTTCTGGAGCTACAAAGAAGGCTATTCCTTCAGGGAGGCCGGGTATAGAATGGCTCCAGCCGAACTAAAGGAGCTCAAGGAACAGTTGGAGGAACTATTAGATAAGGGGTATACTACCGAGTTCGTCACCATAGAGAGTGTCGGTTCTATTTGTTAGGAAGAAGGATTGGACATGGCGCATGTGCATTGATTACCAGAGACTCAACAAGGTGACTATTAAGAAAAAGTATCCTTTGCCTTGGATTGATGACTTGTTTGACCAGTTATAGGGATCAAGGGTCTTTTCAAAGATTGATCTCAGGTCAGATTATCATCAGCTCAGCATCAGGGAGTCTGATGTGAAGAACATAACCTTCAGAACACGTTATGGGCATTATGAGTTTCTAGTCATGCTCTTCGGATTGACCAATGCTTCGACTGCACTCATGGATCTTATGAATAGGGTCATCAAGGAGTATCTGGATCAGTTTTTTATAGTGTTTATTGATAACATTCTACTTTATTCCAAGAGTGAAAGGAAATATAAGGAACACCGCAGGAGAGTGTTGCAGATATTGAGGGAGAAGGAACTTTATTCCAAATTTAGCAAGTGTGAATTCTAGCTTCATGAAGTGACTTTCCTTGGATATGTGATTTTTAGAGATGGGGTATATGTTGATCTAAGGAAAATTAAAGAAGTGCTGAATTGGCATGCACTGATGATAGTGGCAAAAGTGAGGAGTTTTCTGCGATTGACAGGCTATTATTGAAGATTTGTTGAAGGATTCTCGATGATAGCGACTCTGATGACCAAGTTGTTGAGGAAGAATCAGAAGTTTATCTGAGTGAGGAATGTCGGCAAAGTTTTGAGGAACTCAAACGCAGATTAACAAGGCCTCTAGTTTTGATTTTGCCTACTGGAGATGAGAGTTATACAGTTTATAGTGATGCTTCAAAAAAATGTTTAGGCTATGTATTGATGCAAGGAGACAAGGTAATAGTTTATGCTTCGCAGCAGCTAAAGCCTTATGAACTAAATTATCCGACCTATGATTTGGAATTGGCAGTAGTGGTTTTTTCCTTGAAGATTTGGAGACATTATTTGTATGGGATGTAGACGAAGATTTTTACAAATCCTAAAATTCTCAAGTATTTGTTGAGTCAAAAGGAACTAAATTTGAGACAGAGAAGGTGGTTGGAGCTAATCAGGGATTATGACTTGTTAATTGAATACCATCCAGGAAAGGCGAATGTGGTGGTTGATGTCTTGAGTAGGAAATCCTCTATAGCTTATGTTCAAACAATGTATCTGTCGTTATTGGAAGAAATGGTGAAGCTTAGAATAAGTTTGAAACAGGAGGAACCTGATTGTGTTATTACCAATTTCTGAGTGAGACCAATACTCAGAGAGAAAGTCAAGGAATTATAAGCACAGGATGCAGAATTAAGTAAGCTCTGAGAAGAAATTCAGAATGGCAAGAAATCTGAAGTGGTAGTGAGGGATGATGGACTTATGGTTGTCGGAAACAAATTTTGTATTCCAAATGTCAAGGAAGTAAAGGATGAAACACTAGATGAGGTATACAATATGCCTTGTGCCATGCACCCAGGTAGCACTAGGATGTATAAAGACTTGAAAGAGCATTTCTGGTAGAAGGCCATGAAGAGAGATATAGCAGAATATGTGAGCAAGTGTCTAGTGTGTCAGCAAGTCAAGGACGAATACCAAACACCTTTTGGAAAGTTAAGGCCATTGTCCATTTCTGAGTGGAAGTGGCAAAGGATAACTATAGATTTTTTGATGGGTTTGCCTAAGACTAGTAGGAAGCATGACGCCATATGGGTATTGTTGATCGTTTGACGAAGTCAGCCCATTTTCTGGCAATTAAATAGGCTGATTCTCTGCATGTGCTAGCAAAGAAGTATGTTGATGAGATAGTAAGATTACATAGGGTTCCAAATTCTATAGTCTCTGACAAAGATCCTCGATTTACTTCGAGATTCTGGGGAAACTTACAAGGGGCTTTCGAAACCAAGTTGAATTTTAGCACAGCTTTTCATCCCCAAAAGGATGGTCAATCTGAGAGGACCATTCAGACTCTTGAGGGAATGCTCAAGGCAAATGTGATGGACTTTAAAGGAGCTTGGGATGAGCATTTGCCATTGGTTAAATTTGTTTACAATAATTTGTACCATTCGAGCATTCAGATGGCTCGTTACGAAGCATTGTATGGAAGCAGGTGTAGAACTTCGATATGATGGGATTAAGAAGGAGAAAGGAAATTGATAGGATAAGAGTTACTACAGATGATAGTGGATAAGGTCAATTTGATTAAGCAATGACTTAAGTTAGCACAGGATAGAATGAAAAGTTATACTAATGCATACCGAAAGGAGATGGAGTATGAAGTTGGTGAGAAAGTTTTTCTTAAGACTTCTCCTTGGAAAAGAGTCATGAGGTTTGGCAAGAAGGGTAAGTTAAGTCCGAGATATATGGGTCTCTATGAGATTGTAGAGAGGATCGGACCGCTAGTCTATAGGTTTATGCTGCCACCAAAATTGTCACAGATACATGATGTCTTTCATGTTTCCATGCCGAGTAGGTATAGATTGGATCCCTACCACATCATTCAGACCATCGAGGTTCAGTTGAGAGATGATCTGAGTTATGAGGAGTTCCTAGTGGAGATCTTGGAAACCAAGGAAAAGGTCCTTAGGAACAAGACAGTTCAACTAGTCAAAGTCCTGTGGAGAAACCATTCTATGGAAGAGGCTACGTAGGAG
This sequence comes from Erythroxylum orinocense, assembly GCA_025531955.1. Classification (NCBI taxonomy): domain Eukaryota; kingdom Viridiplantae; phylum Streptophyta; class Magnoliopsida; order Malpighiales; family Erythroxylaceae; genus Erythroxylum; species Erythroxylum orinocense. The sequence continues at coordinate 24,319,635 of JANZLX010000008.1, forward strand.
CCCTTGGAAGCCATAAGGGAAAAGTATCCACACCTCTTCAACGATTCAGGTAAGAATTTCAAGGATGAAATTCTTTTATGAGGGGGAGAAATGTTTACTTTGAAATTTTTTCATGATAAATAAGCATGATTAGATTAATTTTGGAGTATTGCTAGATTAATTTATGTTGGAATTAATTAGCATACTAATGTGAGTAAGATAATATGATGTAAGTAGATGGAATTAATGTTTAACGCGGTAAGTTTGCATAAAGGGTATGATAGGAAGATCACTTAAGCTTAAAAACCTTAAAGCATTAAAAGATGGGCGAAATGGACATTATGGAATCATTAAGAGTATGAAGGGGAGAAAGAAGACTTGTCTTGCATTTGGAAGAGAGAGAAAATGAAATTAATGAAAGAAGGGAGAGAGTTTCATGAGTTTAGAGGAAAAAAAGAAGAGTTATGCTAGGTTGTGATTTTTTTTAACCTTCAAGAGGGATTTTGAGAGCGATCAAGAAGGGAAAAAGGAAGGGGCAGGTTAAAGCTTCCATTATAACCAAGAAAAACATTATTTGGTGAAGATTTAAGGTAAGTTGATGTCTAATCTTTTGGGTTTTTGGAAGAGTTTTGGTTCAAAGAGCTTAGGAAATGTATAGCTATAAGTATTCTAGGATCAATTTCATGCATTTGCTTCTTTGGGTTTTCCAATTTGAATGTCTATTGAATTGGAATTTTTGTAAATGTTGAAGAAAATCAAGAGTGGCAAGAGGAGAGTCACATGAAAGACAAGTTTTCAAAAATGTGCCATATGGGGAAAATGTTTTCAAGTTCATGAATTACATGTTATGTGGGTTTGGTGTAGTCCATTCAAGAATTGTCACGTGCACATTGACCAAGTTAAAGGCTTCTCCCGCCTACCCACTAGTGGCATGGAGCTCCTTCATGGACTCCCTCAAGTTTACGACTACACAGAACCATCATATGGAATTGTGTAGTTCATCATGTTTATAGATCTGCTCAAACCATTATGATGTGCTAATGTGTTGACAAGTTTGACGAATGCTTGACTTATGTGAATTGTGAATTGGTTTGAAAATTTGAGACATATATGTTTTGTGAGAAATTGCTATGATTATGAAGTTTGTCAATGGTTTTTTCTTATTACCGATTATAAAGCTATTACCCACAAGCTTTCGAGCTCACCCCCTTTTTTCTTCCCATCTTTAGGTGATGAGCAAGACATCGAGTGATCGACTTGAGAGTCAAAGCATCACTCCAATTTACATATTTTGTTTTCAAGCTAGATTTTGTAAAATAGGGCTTTAGTCGCATTTTGAGCGATTCTAGTTATGTAAACTTGGTATTTTTGGATTATGATGTATTTGTGGCTCGAAATGCCCACTAAAGCGTTGTAAAACTCTTATTTTGATGTAAATGAAATACATATGCATTATGCTTGTTTATGGCTTTTCAAGCCTTTACATTGCTAATTTCAAGTTTTCATAAGTGAGGGAATTGTGTTCTGAATTAAAGGGAAATTTTGGAATAATCTAGGTAGAACTAATAAAAATTGTCATCTTGCAAGTTGTAGATGATCTTTCAAGTTTTCCAATGACATAAAGTTTGTAATTTTTGGATATCGGAGTGGAAAGTTATGATCATTACAAGTTGTGATGTTGCATGGGATGTGTGTATAGGATAGTTATGGAGAATTATGGAAAATTGAGGTTTTGTTTTGATGAATCGAATGGGTTGAGAATTCAGAGTTTGATGAGAAAAATTTGGTGTTTGAGTTTTTATGAAGTGAGTTTTCACTAAAAGAGTTGGATTTGGGAAGATTTTGAGTGAATACAAGGTTAGATTGGATGTAGGAAGCATTGAAGAGGTTTTGGAGGAGTTTGGGGAACCCCTATGTCCATTAGACGGACTTTAGGTCTGTTAAACGAACCTTCTTCAGTGAAAAATGACTCCCAAGCCCGTCTATGTCCATTAGGTAGACATGTATGTCCGTTTAACAGACATTCAAGGGATAGCTACAATAACTTGCGATTTAGAGGCAGAATCTCACTTTGTGGTCTTCATCAAAGTTATAGATCTAGAAGTCGGCTTTCAACCGTCAAAGAACGAACTCAATCCAACATCTTTATTGAAGGTTATGGTAATTGCACCAAGATAGGTACAATATGATTGAGGGTATAAATATGTTCGATTGTTTGGGACATAACTTCCTCATCTGACCTCCAAATGAAGTGATTCTTTAACCAATAGATTCCTAACACATACTTTATCTCTCCATAAAAATTTGCATCTTTAGGAGTTGATTTGAAAAAACTTGATGTAGAGAAAGTGAGGGGTTAGTTGGGAGAGCATGACTAGGGTATGAGCACACTTTGGCTTTTTAAGCATATCTTATTCTATAAAGCTCCAATTAAAATGGTTCTTGCTTCAAAACAAACTAGAGACTTAGAGCTACAATTCTTTGAAGAAGTCAACTTGTGCTTTTGGTGATTAACTAGTATGGGCACACCACCCTTGTGGGATGACGATTAATGAGGGTTCTTTGGAATAACCCTACAAGGGAACCCACTCATGCTATATGACTCCGAATAGTTGAGCTCCAAAATCGGGGCCCAACAATTGAAACCCCTCCCCCATAACATGCATCTTCCCAAGGGTGGGAAGAGCAAAACAAGAGGGGTTTGGCCCGAGGGGCAACTCAAAGCGGATAATATCTATAAGCGGGTGGTCTAGGCTGTTAAAATATTAAACTTCAAAATCAAAACCACATCCCTCAATTTTGAAAACAATCAAGACCTAAGTAACAGGAAATTTGGATTGGTGACGGATTGGGTGTTTTAACTCAATGCCAAGCTATTGTAGGTAGTTAATTTGTGTATGTTTTCCATCAGCATGGTTTAGTACGGATTTTGTGAGCTACTAATGGTTGAACAAGCATAGAGGAGTGGCTAAGTATTGATGTAGCTCTATGAGATGGATAGTGATGTGTTGCTGGGAGACATACGGTTACATATGCTAGCTGGCCACTGTAACAATAATAAAGTGTTATGGTTAATTTTCAGTAAAGAGAGAAATGAAGAACAAAGAAAAGAGGGAGAGGGAAGAATCTAGAAAGAGGAGAGCGAAGGCAGAGAAATTTAGAGAGAGAGAGAGATATACAACTAATTCTTATTCTTATGTAATTCCCAAAACGGTTAAACTGCATATTGACATTTTATACATAACAATTCCTCCTACTTTAGAAAACCTTGTCTACAATGTTTAATAGGGGAAGTGTTTAGGAGGTTTACAGAATTGACCAAAAAGAAATAATCGTATTTTCTTTTTGACGAAATTGAAATTCTTTAATTACTTATTTCTTTAACGACATCACTGTAGTAGCGTTGTTAAAGAAGGAAACAAGATTATCAGTAGGATGAAAAACAATGGCACAAAAAAAACTCCAATAATGTAATTACCTGCAAAGCTCACACCTTACTCATTTAGGAAAATTCCAAAACCAAATGAAATGCTTCTATACTCTGCAGGGTCAATTTGCATGTTACTCTTGACCGGATTAAAAGGAGTAACCACCATGTTAGTTAGACTACAGCTTAGAATACCACCGACCGTAAAAGTAACTTAGAAAGTAGGAGAGTACATCTCGATCTTACTAGGCTCGCTGGGAGAGGGGACGACTTAGGAAGTTGGAGATGACATCACTATTAGTCATGAAAAAGGTGGGCTCCAAGGCTAAAGTATAAGCTGATGAGGAATTAAGGATTTCAAAGAGATCTGCCTTTATATAGTCCTTCTCTTGCATGGTTTGCTCGTTTTGATTCAGAGGTTCAAAAGTAATTGAAATAGTCACTCCTTGTAGCTACATGAATTGTGTGAACATAGTTTTAAGTTCTAGCATAACCTTCTCCATCCTTTCTACACTGTTTTGTGCTTCTAGGAATAGTTTCTAGTTCTTTATTTGCGTCTCTATCAACTTCCTCATTTTTTTCTCAGATTCTACGCATCTCAGTCATTTTCGTCGAGGAATGTATTCTCTAATACCAAGTGTTATGGCTAATATTTAGTAAAGAGAGAAATGAAGAAAAAAGAAGAGAGGGAGAGGGAAGAATCTAAAAAGAGGAAATAGCAAGTATAAAAATTTAGAGAGGGAGAGATACACAACTAATTCATGTCCTTCTATTATTCCCCAAAATAGTTATTGCGTATTCAAATTTTATATGCAATATAAAGTCTTGCTGATGACAAAGGTCAATTGACGTTAACATGCTAACGGCTGAAACTTCACATGAATATGGAGGCATGTCTAGATAGCTGTTGGTCAAAAGAAAGGAGGACAATGTAATTCGTGTCGACAATGGGAAGAGAAACACAACGACGACAAACAAAGGTAACAACAATAAGTTTGAAAATATGGACAAACTTATTCTTGGGCTAGAATAAGGTTGCTTCGTAATTAGGATAGTGTATCCTAGGGTTAGAACAAAGCTTGTTTGGTTACAAGGACATACGTATTATAGTATTTGGATAAGGCTTTTTTGGGTACTAGATTAAAGTAATCCAATCCCTAGATTGGGATAGAGTATTTTAGGACATATTTCCAAATGAAATTTAAAAAAATTTCATGATTTATCAGAAAAGATATTTTTCTTGATCAAAATTTTGGAATTTTTTAATTTATTAATTAAGAAAAATGAGAATTCTTAAATAATTTTGAAAATTAGTTTTTAATTTATTAAGGAATAATTTTCTAACTAATTAAGAATTTAAATATATAAAAAATAATGTTGGACCTTTTTAATTAAATTAAAAATGTTTATTTAATTTTAAAGATAGTTTCCTTTTATTATCATAAAATAGTGTTCTAATTAAGGAATTTTTTTATTTAATTAGATTGGAAATATATTTCTAATTGGTATGGAATTTCCTACTTGTTAAATTGTCAAAAGGAGTTCCTCTAAATTACCATAAGTAAAAAGTATAATTCATTGAAAATTATTTTGGTTAAATTTTTTAACGAGTCAAGATAATTAAAAATAGTTTTCAACTGATAACAAGTCAAGATAATTAAAAATAGTTTTCAACTGAATTTGAAAAGTTTTTTAATCAAATTAAATTTCGATTTGGAATATGAATTTAATTTATTTAGGAATCAATGAGTTTAATCTGATTTACTTATTCAACGAGTTTGAAATATTATTTTAGATTATGAAGATCTATAACTAGAATCAAGAAGCTTAATATTACACACACACATACACACACACACATATATATAACTTTATGTTACTTGAAATTAAATCCCCCGTTATAAATATAAAGTACATGTTGAGAACATGGATGTTGCCTTCAATTTTGTAAGAATAAACTAAAGTTCTATTTATTGTTAGAATTTTGTTGAAAAAACTCAAGGTCTACTTTAACTCAAATATATTTAGTCTTCTAACAGTAGGTCTTACTTAACTAAATTTGTATGAATTGGATGAGAAAACTCTTGATCACATGAATTTATAGGTAGGATTAAGAATAACATATAAGATATGTTTTAGCAAGAGTTATCACCTAACGAATCTAGGAGTTACATGAGATATGATTAATGAAGTTTTTATCCACCTAATTTAAGTTTCGTTGATTTGTTGAGCAAAATCAACATTAACTAAATTTTAATAGGATTTTGGCCCACTAGAAAGATTAGGGTAATCTTTCCATATAGTATTGAAGACTATTATTTTTGAACAAAATAATGAGATTCACCAAATATATGATTAAAGAGCTAATCTTATTTGGTAGTCATAGCATATAGTCTGTTACTTGTTTTTATTGTATTTATACTTTTTTTAAGAAGAATTTACCTTGTTTAGTATAGTTGATACTAAGTTAGTGAAAGTAATTTCTTGTGCATATGTTAATTTTGAGAAGAGTTATCAAAGTTTGATAGAAAAGTTGGATTCTATTATATAATTTTTCTATTAATGCCTATTGAGGATATGACATTAAAGTTTTAGAGATATGTCAAAATCATATAGATGACAAAATATAATGAAATTTGAGTTGATTAATGTCTCATAAATTTTTAATGACATCATATATGATGTATGTCAATACCATAATAGCATGATGTAAAAAGTTGCACAAAGTACAAACTAAAAGGTATAGTACCTTAAGCATAATTATGGACTATAGTTAAAGACATTTTCGATATTATGATAATAGTTTCATTAGAATAAAAATGATTGTTTGAGTTTTCTTGCTTATATGTGACATGATAGAGATCATATATATTTTTAGTTTATTCTTATAAGTATTTAATACCGAATTCATATTCAACATTACAATAATTTTAAAAGCAAGATAACAAATAGAATGTACTGTGAAGGTAGTTAATCCAAGTTTATTAAACAAATAGTTTATGTGTGTTGGATCAAAAGAGATTACACTTAAAAAACGTGAAAAGAATAAAAAGTTAGATAACCGAGACTATCCTTTTATGCCAAGTTGGTTAAATCAATAAAATGAGAATCACAAAATTACATACTATGGTATATGTAGCCTTTTGATTATGAATCATATGCATCTTGTGAAACTTGTTGAGTTAAACAATAACCAAATCAACTTTTGGTGAAAGGATGATAATGATATTAAATTATTAAATTATATATATGTGATATATAGGATATGAAAACAATTCAAAGAAAGGGATGATAATTTTATTTCATTATATTACTAATGATTTGATATGATATAGTCATCTATATTAAATGAAATATTGATTAAATTTTTTTGAAGAGTTTATAATGTTTAAATCTAAATAGAATTTATGCATTGAGAATGTTAAAGAACTTTGATGAGATCGATGTGGTGAGTTATAATTTTTTTATTATCCATAAAGAATGAGATTCTCTAGTGAATACCTTAATAACTAAATTCTATAATTGTATGAATTCATATAAGCAATAAAATATGATATGAGATATAGTGTGATGCAATTTTATTTCTTCTACAGTTATGCCTAGTACTACAACTTAACTACGATAGTTTCAATCAAGTCAATTAGTAATATTTCATATTAGATATGAAATGATAAGACTTTAAAGAACCAAAGTTAATGGTTTTGGGATATGACGCTTAGTTTGATTATATATTATCCAATAAGTTTGGAACTAAATTAGAAATAAAAGGATATGAGATATGATCCAAAAGGTTGAATATAATCTTATTGACCTATTGAAAAGATTGTTTATTTTAATGAATACTTATAGGAGAATGGTTCCCATGATAAGTAGTAGGAGTAACATGAAGTTTAAAAAGTTTAAATCTCACGACAATATGTCAAATTAGAACTAATTCCTTTCTTGATACATTTGATGTATAGTTGAAAAGGTTAAGAGACGTTGAAAAATTCATTTTCATAAAGAATTTAAAGAGTTTGTTTTGGAGTTGAATGTGAATTTGTCATATGTGTTAGAAGGTTTGTCAGATTCTAGTTGTCCTCTTTAGTAGGAGTATGTAAAGATATATGGCTCATAGTTTAATAGTCCAATTCGATAATTGTACTGTGTAATGTATTGTACATGCATTTTATTAAGTATGCTCTCTTTATGATGTTTTACAGTAATTTAAGCCTTTAAATGTATCATTGAGGTTATAACAGAGATCACAAATATACCAGAAATGGTTTTGGACTCGATCGAAAATTTCTCAAAAAATTTCCTAAAACTCCAAAAAGCTACGGAATGAGTCTGAAAGAACTTTAAAATCTCAAATGTACTTTAAAGATTTAGGTGATACTTTTCAATGAAATTCGGATGATTTCTGGATTAATAGTGAATCCAGGAGAATAGTATTTCTGGATGAATAGTGAATCTGTTGGAATAGTGAATTTGAGGGCCCAACCTTGAAAATTTGAAACACACTCGGAATAGATATTAGAGTTTAATGATACTAAAATAGTTCGAAAATAACTCCGATCGGATGAAGTTCGGAAGTTCTAAAGATTTAGGGTTAAAATGCCTTTTTTGGAAAATATTGGGCATTGATGATTTTAATCCCATTCGAAAATTTTTTAAACCATCCAATCAATAAGTATACACCCTAATTCGAGTATTTTATGATCAATTTGATGATAAGACAGTTGTGAAATATTTTTGAAATTTCATTCGGTTAGTTGGTGAATTAAATGCATCAAAGGGAAATTTGGTCGTTTTGTATTCATTAAAGGGCAATTTGGTATTTTTAGAAGAAGTTAGTGGAATGATGAGTCATTAGAAGAGAACCAACTAAATAGTGACAAGTGGCATCAGTAAAAGTGTAAATATGAGACATTTTGGTAAAGTTGCAATTATAAGATATTATGAAGGATAAAGGAGTAATTATAATGGAAATGGGGGAAAATTTGTAATTCAACAAAGCCTTCATCATCTTTAAGCATTGGTGGATGGCATTGATGAGTCATGTATAGAGAAAGAGAGAAAAGAGAAAATAAAGGAGAAAGGAGAAGAGAAAGCAACGGTTATGCCAAAGTGAAGTGATTGAAACCATTTTTCATCCTCTTCTACCTCCAATTAGGCATCCAATAAAGTTCCATGATCATTCAAGTGAATAAGAAGAAGAAAATGGGTTCGTAAGCTTACTAATATTGTCAAAAAATCTAATTTGTTAGGTTATAGGTTAGAATTGGTTTTGATAGTGTGACTTACACCCTTTTGATGTAATATCAAGGTTTTATTGCATTAGAAGCAATTGAGAGAAGAAAATCACATGAATCAAGTGTATGGAACCTTGGTCAAACTTGGTCAAAGGTGAGATCTATTGCCTAAAGTGTCTTATGTTGTTATGTGATGATTTACAAGTAATGAATGACATTAGGAAGTTAGTTTAATGATGAAAGAATGAAAGCAAAACAATGGAAATGATTAGATGAGTTTTCAACCCAGGTTAGGGTTTTTAATGTGTTATGATCCAAAATTTTATTTTGATATTTTATATTTTTCATAGCATTATTTTAATGCTAATGAAGTAATGAAATGAAAAATAATTGACTTAGAATTAGTTTTGGTTGAGCTTCAGCCTAGTGTGCTTGATTTTGTAAAAAAAAAAATTGTTAATGATATTTTATGGCTTAAGTGTATATATTAAAATGTCATGGGAGTGAATTTGGATTGGTTTTAAGTGTTATAAACTAAATGAAATTGAATTGGAAGAGTTTAAGGTATATAATATGTTAAGTTTAGCCTTAAGGGCATTTTTAGTATAAAAATATGGTTATGAAGTAATAATCATGTGAATGTGATTAAGGATGTGGAAAGTAATGAAGTTGACATGGTTTATGGTATATTTAATTGAAAAATGTATTAAAGAGTTGAATGTATTGGTATTAGGTTTTTGGATCGAAAAACGAAGTCAACATTGGGTTTCGAAGTGGTGAAAAGAAAACTAGCAAGTTGTGAGTGTATATTAACTGTTTTATGTGACTTAACTATTTGCAAAAGAATTGATGACTTGTAGGTGCTCTTTAAATTGAGTTTATGTAAATGGTTTTCATTTGATCATGAAATGAATATTTATACTGAATTTTATGTAAATGATTTTTTCTAATAAATATTACTAGCATAAGTGTATGCTTTTGGAATTTATGAGTTTTAAATTGAAAGTTAAAATTTATATAATTGGGAGTTGCAATGAAATAATTCAATTATGAATCCTCACATATTTAATTTAGAAAATAAGATGAGTCGTAAATGTAAGAGTTGCTTTTTTTATGGTACAACAATAGGCTTTATATATGTTATTATACTGATATATTTTTAATGGTTAACTTGTTACGGGTAAGAAATGTAAAACCAGCTCCGTAAATAGTAGTTAACCAATCACGGGTAAGTGATGTGGAACCAGCTCTGTGACTTGTTACAGGTAAGCGATGTAGAACTAGCTTCGTAATTACCAGTATATAGCGGTTAACCTGTCACAGGTAAGCAATGTAGAATCAGCTCTGTAACTAGTGGTTAACCGGTTACGATTAAACGATGCAAAACTAGCACCGTGAATTTAGGCCTTCTGTACTATATGATAAAGAAACTAATGGTAGGCTACATTGAGTAAGAAAAGTCATGTAATAATAATGTCACATCTATTTATTTTAAAAGTGATTTGAGAGGTACCATATGTTAGACCAATGGTGGTTGACAAATTAAATCCCTTTATATTTTGATAATAATAAAATATCTAGAATTAGTTAAGAAATTATTTCAGGTATTATTCAATGAAAGAATCGTGCAAATC
>JANZLX010000008.1:24395122-24406952 GCA_025531955.1 Erythroxylum orinocense
TTAGTTGTGGTTGTTCACACAGGGAAAGATTTATTGGTTCTGGTTTGTTGCCGCTGCGTGACCGACACCTCTTTTCCTAACAGACCTGGGGTTAAGTATATTCTAATTATTTTGTTATTTCTTTCTCTCATTAGGAATTGATTGTGTTATCTAATTTTAACTGATTTGGATATTGTGTATGGATAATCGAATTTTCGTCATTATTCGGTAATTGATTAATTACAATATTAGTAATTAAAATATTGTAATCAATTACAATATCCACGTAGAGATTAGAGAAATTAACCGAATCAAACTCTTTGATCTAGAAATAGCTAGAACAAACACAAGAGTGCTAGCTCTCACCTTTATTCTATAGAGAGCAACGTGAAGGAGAGGAAGAAGATGAAGAAGGTAAGAAAAAATGAGAGAGAATCGTGTGAGAATCATGAAGAAGGCTTTTCTTAACCATTTTTCACTATTCACTCGTCTTACTTGCCTTCTTTACTTTTTTCTTTTACTGTTTTAGTCTTTTATCAATTAAAGAGAATAAATGCAACATTAAAGAAGCCTCTCGTCCTTTTCCACGTCACACACATCTTTTATATATATATATATATATATACGAGGTGGTCCAGCCATATTAGGGTCACTCTTATTGAGTTCTGGGTGTGGAAAAATACTAGAGACCTATTTCAACAATATCGATGTCGCAATCTCATCGAGACATATCTCATCTCATCAGGATCCATTTGGTTCTATTGCTCCCTATATAATGGATCTCTATCCAAAACCATTTTATCAATCCTTCGAGTCACTCTTATGCGTGTGACCCATTAGGTTCTCAGTTATATTGGCTACTTAGATTAACACTTAATTCAAGTAAGTTATGAGCGGCATCTAGAAATACATTAGCACCCCCAATTAATTGGAAAGTAAGTGGTTTAACGAACGAACCTGTGCTCATCACGAACCATCTCACGAACCCTCCCATGAAAAATTGTTGTGCAATTCGTTCTTTCACCATGTTATATCCCACTTGGTTATGAGTATGGGCAAAGTGTCAACTCTTACTAGACTGGCTACGTTAAATCTAGTCCAAGTGATATCAGTTCTTATCCTAGGACTCATTACTCTATATGTCAATGAAAACATTCTTCATGACACATGTACTCCAGTCAGAGATTTCCATGTAACGACCTTGACAAGAGGTTATGGGTATCATTTTCTACTATCACAGAAGTGATGAATACTCTATTGGCTACTCAATTACCTTCGAATACCTCAAGTTGTACTCAATCACCACCCTATGAGCAACCTCTGCAAGGCAACAAGAAATGGTCAAAGCATAGAATTCGCATCCAAGATATCCTTGAGTATCTCAAGTCTAAGGATACTTACACCATTGCTATGATGAGATTATCACTGACATTAGAATAGGACATCCATGTGATGATCTCATGGTAGGTCATCTAATATACTTACTACCTAGAGTAAGCATCCACATCTTAACTGTAAACATCTCATGTTTACAGTTTCTGGGATCTATTGTTTGATCAAATCAAAAAATTTGACATGTGCTAGTCTATTCGGATTAATGATGTCTAATTTCATTAATCCTATGACTAGGGATGATTTATATACTGACATAATTGCACATGATAAGAATCTCAGTAGTATGATCACATCATGATTTCCTTTATGCTATATCATATATCATAGACTTCATTAATTTGCTTATAAATCAATATCAATTCATAAATAATGAACACCAAATTAATGAAATATGTCTTTCTTTATTATTGAAAATAAAGCCTGTATACAACTTTGTACAAAATACGCTAAAGGCGATTGCCTTTAAGGCACCACTCTAACAGTAAGCCCTAACAAACAAACTTATAGGAGCAATCTTGAAAAGACAAAGGAGCTTTAAAGGTAAATGGAGGATTTGATGGCTAAAGGGTATATAAGGAAAAGTATAAGTTCTTTTATATAGTTCTAGTGCTTGTGCCTAAGAAGCATGATACTTGGCAAATGTGTGTTGGTTGTTGAGCTATCAATAATATAATAGTAAAGTATAAACATCATATTCCTTAGATAGATGATATGTTAGATGAATTGCATGGTTCCTGCATATTTTATAAAATTGATTTGAGGAGTGGATATCACCATATAGGATAAGATAAAGTGATGAATTTAAAATTATTTTTAAGACTAAATATAAGCTATATGAGTGGTTAGTTATGTTATTTGGTTTTACTAATGTTCCTAGTATATTATAAGATTAATGAATCATATATTCCATGCAAGCATAGGTAGATTTATAGTTATCTATTTTAATAACATTCTAATGTATAGTAAAAATATAGAGAAATATATTTATCACTTGAAATGTTTGTATGATGTGTTGAGAAAGGTACAAATGTTTGCTAATGTTAAAAATTCTACCTTTTATATAGAAACAGTTATGATTTTTAGTTTCTACCTTTTATATAGAAACGATTATGATTTTTAGTTGTGTTGTTAGTGAAAAGTATATTAAGATAGATGAGGAAAAGTTAGAAGTAATTAAGAAATAACTAAAATCTAAATCAATAACTAAGGTTTTCGTAGTTTGGCTAGTTTCTATTGAAAGTTTCTTAAGAATTTTAATATAATTATTGCACCACTTACTAAAATTGTCAAAAAGTTCTTGAGATTTTATTAGGATAATAAACGAAAAAACATTCAATATTATTAAAGAAAGGTTTTGTTTATCACCTTTTTTAGCATTACCTTAATTTACTAAAATTTTTATATTGAGTTTGATGTTTTAGGAATAAGTATTAGATATTTTTCTGATGCAATACAAGATGCCAGTAGCCTACTTTAGTGACAAACTCAACAGGGAAACCTTAAACTACCCAAGTTATAGTAACTATCTCTATGCATTAATGACGGCACTAGAGACATGGTAACATTTACCATTGACTTAAGGAGTTTGCTATACATACTAACTATAAGTCATTAAAGCATTTAAAGGGACACAACAAGTTCAACAAATGCCATATTAGCATGATGCAATTCGTTGAGACCTTTTCAAATGTCATTAAATATAAATAAGGTTAGGAGAATACGATTGTTGATGCATCATCTTAAAGGTATATTCTTCTTTTCTAAAAGCAAAATTTTTAGGATTTGAATATGTGAATAAATGGTGTGATCATGAAAATTACTTTAGTAATGTATATCTAAGGACTTTGTATTAGGGCTAACTAGGTCAAATAAGGTAATGACTATATTTGTAGTAGTTGATAGGTTCTTTAAGATGACATATTTTATTCTTTATAATAAAGCTAATAATGCAACCAATGTTGATGATTTATTCTTTAAGAAAGTCATACGATACTTAAGAGTATGGTTAGTGGTCAAAGGCAGTCGAAATATTGTATTCACCATTGAAATATTGTTTCTATATTATTTAAACAGTATGTATGTATTCTTAGTTAAGATAAACATTAGATTTGTTATTTGAGTTGTAATTGCTTTTACGCTTTTTCTTTACTGAATTTTCTAATTATTTAAATTACTTTATAAATTTGGCTATTTATTTTCCATAAATTTGTTAATTAATTTAGAAATATTTGGATCTTTGTTTATGGTTCTTTAGGATTTAACCATAGATGGGTTTCATCCCTACTCTTCTGAAAAAGCGCAAAATACCAATTCAGTAACAATATTTCTTGAAGCTCCATTGGAGTTGAATCGTTTGAGATCTTTTTGGAGCTTTGAAAATTAAGCAAATCTATAGTATCTATGAAAACCTCATGGATGTCTCCAACAAGAGCACCAATCTCATCGACTGCAACTATGTCTCCAACAACTAATGACCAACAGGGGTCTCTTTTCGTACATGACATGGCTTACATGGCCAGATCCTGATGTTTATTCTTGTTGGCTTCATCTGTATCTTGCTGGTCTCCATAGCTGTACTTCCCTGCCTTAAGCTCGGCAGAGATCACGAACCACAGTACGGCGACATCTATACTCGGCGACAAAGCTGTGCTTTTCATTTGCCAGGGAAGCTACGGAAAGTTGAAGTTGATGCACAACTAGACTCAGTTCAGCACCGAATCGTAGAGATTGAGAAGCTTTCCTTATGAGAAGCAATAGATTGCCATTGGTGTAAAAGGAAGTTTTCTTTGTTCAGTTGCTGATAAATAGGTGAAACTATGAATATGCTAGTAAAAAATGAGAATTCATCCCAATGTTATGTTTATTCTCGAGTGATATGGCTAACGCGTGGTGTAAAATTTACCTCTAGTTGGCTAGTAAGGATCAAACCGGTAACTTGGCTACTTAATTCAATTGTTGGTTTTTGTTGTGACAGCACTCTGTATTTCCATTAATTTTATATATTCTCAGCATTCAATTTCATAAATTCAAACGATACCAAGCATCTATTACAGTTAGTCGACATCAAAAGCTTCAATTTGATGCAAAGCATGCGTGAGAGCAGCTTCATTTGATCGTATAAAATGATGTAAAAGGCAATTAATGTCTTTCTTCACCCAAATGCTAAGATTTTTTTTTAAAACATGAATCGTTTTCCTCATTGGAACTGTTGCCAAGCAGGGTATAAGGTCACGAGAGTCTAATATAACGAAGCAGCAAAAGAATATCTACACTTCACATCTACTTCGAGGGTTGAGAAATATAGGAAAAAACGTATAGAAGCCCGTGACCAACTTTGCAATTTATCACATTAGCATCTAGCAAGAGTTGCACCTGCCAAAAGAAAAACTAACAAACAAGACCAATCTGTCGCCTTCATGGTGAAAATGTTAGATGACAATATTTTGAAGACAAGTACCTTGGATTCATCTTGGATTCATGCGAGTCATTGAATATTTCGCACTCTAGTTGGGAAAATTTTGATTGATAGAGATGAAAAGAACAGTCACAATGAAGTACCAAAATTATTTACATATCAGCACACAACTAACACCAGCCTTGGCCCTGCTCATTGTAGTTACATCTCATTGTTTCAAGTGATACATAATTTTAAGTATCATAGAAGATATGTAACTAAAGATAGAATAGATCCTGTATTCTAATGGCCTGTGTTATCAATTTGCGAAGCAGGCCAATTGTCTCAAGTGGTCGGCTGCTTTCATGATGGAGAAAATATCAAAAATAAAAAATAAAGTAAAATATTAGGTAGCTCTTGTATTAGGGTATACCTGAGGGATCTGTCATCACAGCATGTAGTCACGGAAAAATCTACGATGAAACGGGCATGACTATTCCACAGCATTGGAGAACTTAAGTAAAGCACCGTTCAAAATATTTCCGAGGTTCAAGGAATTCCGGCAATTACAGAATAAGAATATGTATTCAGTACCAGTGCAATTGTTGTGGAAGAGAAACAACTGTTAAGATACATAGACCATCCGAGTTTTATACCGAACATACAAAGAACAGAGCATCTAACGGGGATGAAATGGACTTCGCAAATTCACAAAACTACTTGATATCAGAATACAAAACCCCCCAGCAGTATAGATGTAAGAGTTACAGTAAGATTGTCATCAAGCTCAGTACTAATGGGGAGTGATTCAACAAAGGCTGAGGCAACAGAAAGGACAAGTAAACCTAGTGCCATATTCAAGCTTTCTTGGACATACCCAAATGAGGCAAAATAAAACATGAACCTGCACCACTGAACATCATCAGTTGCAAATCCAACTCCAATATCTAAAACAGCAATTACTATCATCAGTATGCAGCTAAAGAATATGCGAGGAAATATATACCCTAGGGATGCCAAAAAACCAGCCAGTGCCATTGCGACACTACCAGCTATAGACTTATTTCTGTTATAAGGAATTTTCTTGAAGCCAAACCTCCTTCCAACAATATCAGCGATTCCTGGAATAGAGCAGACAGTTAAGGAATTTTAGCCATAATGCAAGTATCTTTAAGTTTCTTGCTTAAAATAAAACTTAAAATACAATTGACAAAAAAATCAATTAACCAGTGTTAGAGCATAGAATTAATTCATTTATTCTTTATCATTCTTCCTTATATTTTTGTACATACACGTGTATGATTAATCATCTCTCCGTCTCTCTCATGTAACCAATTCTGTTACTACAACTAATATAAAGGTAAAGCCTGAGCACACACCTCTGTGTGCCAAAATATTCCATTCATTGCGTAGCATTTCTTTCTTGGTATCAGAGAATTTTTATTCACCAATGGCTTCCTCTTCAATAGCGTCCTCTACATCTTCTGCTAGCTCTATCTTAACTACCCACACTTCCAAAACATACTCTCTTTTTAATTCCTCCAGCCAAACAACCTCTATCAAGTTGGATAGAGGAAACTATCTCGTGTGGGAATCCGTCCACTTACCACTAATCGAAAGAAATTTTCTTGAGTCACATATCAATGACTCAGGTTCAACGCCTTCTCGGTTCTTCTCTAAAGGAGCATAAATGACTCCAAATCCAGCCTTCGAAGAATGGGATGTTGTAGATCGACTTCTAACTGGCTAGCTACGTAATACAATGACCCAAGAAGTTGGAACTCAACTGCTTCTCTGTCACACAACTCGTGATCTCTGGGTTGGTGCTCGTAATCTCACCAACATGTCAGTGAAATCGTGTGTTATGGTGCTCAAGTCGAAGCTTCATCAAACACGTAAAAACTCAATGAAGACGGATAAGTACATTAGCAAAATGAAAAGCATCATAGCTCAGCTACTTTTGGCCAGAGCTCCCGTTGCAACGGATGTTCTCATTCTTCATACACTAAATGGTCTTGACTTAAACTATAATGCTATTGTAGTCAAGTTGGTTGATCAACCTAACCTTACTTGGATTGAAGCACAATCTGCCCTCCTTGCCTCCGAAGTCGTTTGGACCAACTTAACCACTTCTCGACTCTATCGATTCAACCTACTGCAAATGTTGCTCAACATGATGACACTGATAATCAGTCCTCTAATACAAATCAAAATACCAAGAAGTAAAGTTCTTGGAGAGGATCACGTGGTGGTTCTCGAGGACGCCAAGGTCATGGAAATCGAGGTGGCTTCAACAATGGAAATCGACCATACTGTCACTTGTGTGAGAAACCAAGACATGTAGTAGCAAACTACTACCACCATTTCGACAGAAATTTCCAACCTCCATCTAGCTTTGGACATGGTTTTGGGAACTATTCTACCTCACAAGCCTTCTATGCTAAACTCGTCAGAAGGGTACTATACTCAACCACAAACAATCTCCGATCCATCATGGTATATGGATAGTGGGGCAAACCATCATGTGACTCCATATGCTGATCAATTAGAGAATATCAATTATATAGGTAAGACTCATCTCTATACTCGCATTGGAGAACCAACTCATGTAGCTGGAATAGGTTCCACCTCTTTATCTACATCTAACTCCAGACTCTATCTTAAAAACGCATTGCTAGTACCCTCTGCAACTAAAAACCTGACGAGTGTTAATAAACTCACTAAGGACAATTCAATAGATGTTCATTTTACTAATGATGGTTGTGTTGTGAAGGACAAGAACATAGGTCGCCCTCTGGTGCACGAGATATCAAGCCAAGGATGTATCAAATGTGTGAACGTGCTTCACTTGCTCAAGTTCATATGGCATCACTTACACAAAAAGAAAAAGAGTTCCAAAAATGGCATTACAAGCTAGGACATCCCAGTGATAGAGTTCTAAAGCAAATACTGAGTAAGTGCAATATGAATATTCAACATCTGAATTTTGATTGTGAAGCATGTCAATATTGCAAATCTATGTCTCATGCTACCCTTTTCCAAATCTATGTCTCATGCTTCTTTTCCTTTGGAATTAGTTCATACGGACCTTTGGGGACCCTCACCAATTCAATCAGTAAGTGGCCATCGTTTCTATATTCATTTTGTCGATGATTATAATAGATACACCTGGATATATCCACTGAAACACCAAGGAGCTATGAATGCATTCAACTTGTTTCGGGCACAAGTTGAAAATCATTTTAACACAAAAATCAAAACCATACAATGTGATAATGGGACTGAATACAAACCCTGTGTGAGCATTAGACAAGCGGCAGGAATTGAAAGGAGGTTTACTTGGCCTTATATCTCTGCACAAAATGGGAGAGTAGAACACAAACAACGACCTATTGTTGAGATGGGGTTGACACTATTAGCTCAAGCTTAGTTACCTCTCACATACTGGGTAGATGCTTTTCAAAAGGCCATATACCTCATCAACCAACTTCCAACACCTAACTTCCAACACCTACACTTGAAGGATCAACGCTTCTGTTTCAGCTTTAAGGAGTAGAACCTGACTACAAAACGTTACAGCCTTTCGGATGTGCATGCTATCCTTGTCTAAAACCATATAATGAGCATAAGTTCCAATTCCACAGTCAGAAGTGCGTTTATCTTAGACTTGCATCCCAACACAAGGGATCCAAATGTCTCAGTTCTTTAGGAAGAACATGCGTCTCACACCATGTTGTGTTTGATGCTTCGTTTTTCCCTTGTACTACAGGTTTTCTAAATCAACGAGTGACATCTACTGAGAATGAGTGTATTATTCCTTTGATAATTACTCCAAACAAAGAAAGCACTCATAACTTAGAAAGCAGCAATACTGCAGATCTTTAAACTCCAAAGAATATGTTGGCTCAACGGATAAATCTCCAACGGCTATAATCCCCTCACATGAGCCAAATTCACCGAGTCACGAGTCTTCTTCAACAGATGGGACGAGCACTAGTGGGCAGAGCATAAGTGAACAAGTAATGAGAGTCCAGAAACTTGTCTGAAAGGCAGGTCCAAACAAGCACACCCAATCACTACACGAGCAAAGGATGGTATATACAAACCAAAACATCCATTTGTTGGGTTACTTCATTCAAAAAAATCAATCCGTTTAGAACCTCAAAATGTCACAGATGCTTTGGCCTCATTACACTGGAAGTAAGCCATGGCTGATGAATTCAAAGCCCTTCAGCGAAACAAGACATGGATTCTCATTCCTTACACCAGTACACAGAAGCTGGTTGACTGCAAATCAGTTTTCAAAACAAAGCTTAAACCAGATGGTTCCATCCTTAAGCACAAAGCCAGGCTTGTGCAAAAGGATTCCAACAGGCACTAGGAATTGATTACGGAGATACGTTCAGCCCTGTGGTAAAACCAACAACAATCCAAGTTGTTCTCACCATTGTTGTCACTTATGGCTGGGAAATTCGACAACTAGATGTTAATAATGCATTCGTCAATGGTTTTCTTCAAGAGAACATTTACATGTGCCAACCTAAAGGTTTCTATGATCGTCGACGTCCAAATCATGTGTGCAAGTTAATAAAAGCGATATACAGACTAAAGCAAGCACCTCGTGCTTGGTTCGATCGACTACACTTGACACTATTGAGCTGGGGATTTCAAAAAGCTAAAAGTGATGTTGTTAGGACTCTAGTTTAATATGCTAGAGATTTACTATATTGATGATTGATAATGGAGACAGTATACAAGTATTACAAGGTGACTCACTATAGCACCTTCTAACCCAGAGCTGAAGAAGCTCCTCAAGGAGAAAAACTTCTCTTTGTCATAATATTCTTTTTCCTTCTATTTTCCTGAATGACCCTATTCTCTCTCTGCCCCCCTACTTAGCTAACCACCCATACATTCTGTTATTCCCCAACCATGTGCCACATTCCTAACTAACTTGTGCATCATTGCCCACATCATTGCTCACAGCCCCCTCTCTTTTTCTTCTTATGTATGCTCGCCATATCCTAGGTTTGTTGTCGGTATTAATCTTAACATTGCCCCCTTCTTGAAGAGCAGCCTTGTCCCCAAGGTTGAAATGAGGAAATTGAGTCCGGATAACAAAATCATCTTCCCAAGTAGCATTCTCCATTGGTTTTCCCTTCCAATGAATCAGCCACTGTGTGGTTGACTGTCCATCCTTGGAAATCACCCTACTGGCCAGTGCAGTTTTTGGTTCTACCACCTCCTCTAGTTCCACTTCCATTCCTTCAGGTAAAGACTGCCCACTTTGTGACCATCCCCCAATCTGATTCCCAAGGCTCTACTCATCCCTACATGCAGCCCAAGACCACTGGCTAACTCAGGTGAAATGAAGTTGTGGCTGGCCCCATTGTCAACTAGAACCACAATAGGCACTCCCTGTAGTCTCCCCTCCAACCTCATGGTTTTCGTTTCAGGCATCACTGTCTCGGTCTCCTTCAAACCGAAGACTCCCATCGCTCTACATGCTAATGCTATCTCTCCCTCCTTCAGGTTCAGCCTCCACGTGATGATTTCTCCGTCCTCGGTCAGCGTTTCATTGTCATCCAAAATCAGGAGCCTCAGTTGTTTCTCGGCGCACTGGTGGAGAGGGTGGAATCTCTCCCCGCACCTGAAGCAAAGGCCCTTGGCCATTCGGTCAATGAGCTCGTGATAGGAGAGATGTTGCAAGCCCTGTTCTTCTCAGTCGAGCCCCTTAGGTCACCGTCTGGCCGTCTGGCCGGAGTCGCGAGGTTGGAAACTCCTCCTCGGTTATGCGCAAGGAAGTGGGGTTGTGACCCATAAGCCTCCCAGATCCTGCCCGACCCATATCCGTCTACCACCTTCCCGCGACCCATCGGGTGTGGATGCTCCATGTCCCTGCGGTTCGGGCTGACCCGCAAACCACCCCTAAAAGAGCTTCTTCGATGTGGCGTCCAGACGCGTGTGCGCGATTTGGAGTGTTCGGTCCCTCCCTCATCACCAATAACTTCTTCCTCCACTGCCCTGGCAATCTTCATCAGCTGGTAACAGTTCACTGGCCCGAATGTCCTCACCCGTCGGCGAATATCAGCCCTCAAACCACTCATGAAGTACCCCATGTATTGCTCCTCGGGTAGGCGACCCACCTACGATGAGATGAATTCAAAAGCTTCGATGTACTCCTCCACCGAATCTGTCTGTCGCAAGTCTGATAGCTCCTCAAATGGGTTGTCAAATTTCCTCCCTCCATAACAGTCAATTAGAGCCCTCTTAAATTTTTCCCAATCCAGAACTTCTGTCTCCTTCAATAGGTTGAACCAGTGTATGGTTGAGCCTTCCATGCTCAGAAGAGCCAACTTCATTTTGATTGGTTCTGAGGTATTATGAACCTCGAAATACATCTTTACCCTCGTAATCCACCCTACAGGGTCTGACCCATCGAACATGGGCAATTCCACCTTGCGGACTGACATCCGATACTCCTCCATAGTGTCCGATGAATGCTCCATCGGAGTTGGTTGACGTCTTTCACCAGCCATCGCCTGCCCCCTCCCTTAGGCCTCACCACTCCCTTGTCCTTCCTCTGGCCATTTTCCCATCATTTTGCTCATTTCCATCAATAACGCCCGCTGCATTTCCCCCATAGCCATCCGCATGGATGATTGGATTTCCTCCACTCCAGCCTCCAGGTTTGCCATGCGGGATTCCAACACGTCTACTCTATCAGACATCTTAGGTAGCATCAAGGTATGTTACTCTAAATTTGTTTTTGTGTTTGTGAAAGTCCTCCGAAAGCTGATCCTCCCCTCTCTTCGAATCCGGCAAGTCGGACCAATGTTAGGACTCTAGCTTAATATGCTAAAGATTTACTATATTGATGATTGATAATAGAGACAGTATACAAGTATTACAAGGTGACTCACTATAGCACCTTCTAACCCAGAGCTAAAGAAGCTCCTCAGGGAGAAAAACTTCTCTCTGTCACAATATTCTTTTTCCTTCTATTTTCCTGAATGACCCTATTCTCTCTCTGCCCCCCTACTTAGCTAACCACCCATACAT
>JANZLX010000008.1:24410862-24427993 GCA_025531955.1 Erythroxylum orinocense
AAAACCAAACCATCCCAATACACATGTGACCATCTATAATTAGTGGCACACCATATTATTTCTATCTTTTATAACACCCAGAACGTTTTTGTATGTATAAGAGATATGTTAAGCAATGATTGGATAGCTACCAACAGTTATTATAATCGTTAATATAATTTTTTGGGACAGAAGGAGAAAAACTAACATATAACAGAACAACTGAGTTTCTCTTTTTACTGTTTCTACCTTTTCTTCTATCTCTCTAAATTGCTAGTTCGTTATTAATCCCTAATTTCCCAGTTAGCTACACAATAAATATCTCGTAACAACAGGTAATCCTTGCATACCCCAATATTCTTTGCTTAAAGTCCTTTCCTGAAACCGATGGAAATGCTATGAATGTAGCTGCTCCAAGTAAAGGTTTCTTTATGATAGCATCGCAAGCATTGGACTTCTTTGCCACCAATTTCATTATAGAAGTTACAATTCCTCCCTCAAAGATTTTCCCTTGACATCTGTTCCACATTCAGGAATGTACTCCTAAACCAATAGACATGGATAGAGGTGTAGGTTCTTACAAATGTTTGATTTCTCCAACTTACTAGAGATCATTAGAGTTGGTGTTAAAAGAGACCCACAAGCAGAAACTGTGATCCTACCTTTATTTGCAGCTTTTTAGTGATGTTTGTATTACAAGCTTTGGCCTTTACCCCCAAGCACTTCATTCCTCTCCTTCCATTTTTTTTTGCAAATGCTTCAAAATTGTTAGTTAGCTGTTAGTGGGTTTCGTAAATTCTTAGTCAAATACCATGTTTATTTTATGTTAGGTAGATAGTGATGCACGTGTGTTGTTTACCCACTTCCTAATTATTTACCCAATCTTATTTAGTTTCTTGGTTTACTTTAGGTGATCTATTTAAGTGGTTAAATTGTTGGTTTTATTTGATGAAAAAGCTAAGTAGTCTATACTATATCTTTAATTGCTCTCTGTTTCATTTGTCTTTTCCCCTCTATTCCCCAATAAATTGGTATCATAACTTTAGCTTTTTTGGGGCTTGTGAGGATTGAGCAGCAAAATCTTTTTTTTTTTTAATTTGTGAGTGTTCAACCCTAACAATGACATCAAACAATTTCTCTATTCCAATTTCAATTTTCAATGGAGAAAATTACCATTCTTGGGCTATCAAAATGAAGACATATTTGCAAGCTGTTAGTTTATGGGAGTTTATTGAAAGTGAGTTTGAGCCATCACCTCTTCCGCAAAATTCAACCCTAAACCAAATCAAAAACAATGATGAAAAAGGGCAATGAAATCAAAAGCTCTATTTTTCCTCCATTTAGCTATGATAGAAGGAATTTTCACGAGTATAATAACATGTGAATCTCCTAAAGAAGCATGGGATAAACTAAAATAAGAAATTGAGGGCAATACTCAAACTAAGATGAAACAAATTTTGAATCTCAGAAGGAAATTTGAGATGTAAAAAATGAACAATTTTGAAGGTGTTAAGGAATATGGGAGCAAACTTATGTCCATTTTCAATCAAATCAAGTTACTTGGTGAAGAATTTCCTATTTAAATAGTTATAAACAGGCTTTTTGTGACAATTCTTGAAAGGTACGAGTCAAAAATTTCATCTCTTAAAGTTACTAAAGATCTATCAAATATAACCTTTGAGGAGTTATTAAAAGCTCTTCAAGTTGTGGTCCAAAGAAGAATAACGAGGGATGGATAAAATGGTGATAAGGTCGAAGGAGCATACATGATCAAGAGTTCCTCTTCAAAGGATAAAAGTAAAATTTTTCAATGTACAAATTGTAAGAAGCCCGACCATGAAGAGAATGATTGTTGACAAAAGGAAAACTGCAATACTTCAAGTGAAAGAGGTTTGAGCATTTACAAAATGATTGCAAATTTCAAAATGAAGAAAAAACAAATATGACACAAGTAACACAAGAAGAATCTCCTTTTTAGAGTTGTTGGTAAGAAGTTCATTAGGAAGATATGTGCTCCAATATCTATAAGTTGATGATAACGTGCATTAACAAATTTGAAGACAGTGATAAGAAGTTTATTACATTGAGAGAGAAGTGCTCTATTCATGAAATTTTGAAGCAAGGGAGAGTGTTAGCAAATGCCTTAAAATTGTTAGTTGTTAGTGGGTTTTGTGGGTTTCATAAATTTTTAGTCAAATAACATGTTTATTTTATGTTAAGTGGATAGTGATGTACGTGGGTTGTTTACCAACTTCCTAGTTAGTTATTTGGTTTTAGCTTAGTTGGTTTAGTTTGGGTCTATTTAAGTAGTTAAACTATTGGTTTTATTTGATGAAAAAGACAATTAGTCTGTGCAATATCTTTAATTACTCCTTTTTTCATTTGTCTTTTTTCCTCTGTTCCCCAACACCATTGGCATTCTCTCAAAATACCTTAGCAATTTGCAACTGATATTAAGCGTCAGCTTGGATTACGACCCTCAGGTGAGCCAAAGGAGCTCTGTTGCTAAGCAACATAAGTTGATACCTGTCTTTGTGATAATTTGTACATGAACCACGCCAACTAAAGAACATTAACTCATAAAAAGTTTAAGTATACATGGTTGCGAGGAGAGAAAGGTAAAGAGTACTTACCAACACTTTTAAAAGGACGAATGAATTCTGAAATTTAAGAAAAAAAGTAAAATATTTAATAATTTTGAGTTTACGTTTTATTAGGTGGACAAACCGTATTTAGGAAACATAAGAAAGACTACATCATCTGTGACTAACGCCATTTGTATGAAATATCATATAAAGGTACAACAATAAACATAATTTCGTCTATAGCATAAGAAAACTAAATAAGCAAAATCATAATTTTTATCTATTTTGTACCCGAAAGAGTAATATTGTCATGTACTAAACATGCAATTTGTGTGCAAGAATCCAGCTTGTGGTTGTTTCATTTTCAGCTTTCGTCTTCATTTCTTAAATGCATGGCTATAGTCACGGCAAGCAACCACACGCAGACTTTCATGTCATACATGATTAACGATGTACTGTTGGCCTTCATTTCCCTATCGCTTCTTCCTGATATATATATATATATATATAGACATGAAAATCTATATATATATACATCGTCTGGAATACAAAGGATAATTGCAAGAAATGATCGTGTAGGATAAGCTAACAGCATTTACCTCTTAGTCCATGCAAGTGCAGTCTCAGTTGTGGCTGGGATCGATCACATTACAGGCATGAATCTACCCAACCTGCGAACAACAAAGCTGAGAATTGTGTAACTAAAAGCACAAAAGTCAGAGACTTAAGCGGGAGAATCTATATGATAAGGCAACGACGCTAACCACCTACTCAGTTTATGTATCCAAACTGAAGGCAGCAAGCAGAGGCATAAATAACTAAAACTGTGAGAATGCAAGAGTAAAGTCGGAGTTATCTGGAACTAGACGAAGGGCTGGAAGAAACTAAATGAAGATGTCTGCATCAGTTTACACGTGGAGAGTTGACAACCTCCCAATTGTGTTCTTATAACTAACTACATAAGGTGCATCTTTGATTATTTTCCCACTCTCTTAGCAATGATTTTTTTTAAAAAAAATAAACTACATACTTTTAAGTTTTAAGCTCCAACAAAATACTTTTTTTTTAATCATTTTCTCTTCAAACATATGTATACACATGGTGTGTATAACGTTTGCTGATAATGCCTCATATGACATGAATATTTTATTTCCCCATTTGCTGATATTGCCTCGTATGACATTAATATTTTATTTCCAAGTCATGACTACTGAAGATCATGAAGCTCCTGAAAGAATAGAACAGAACAGAACATATGGGAACTTATTGAGTTTTCATGGACATGGACGTGATTATAGAATGTCTGTTCTTCTGCAACAAACTGGTTATTTAGCTAGTGGCTTTCCTTCTTTAAGTACTCAGCAATCCTTTTGGAAATGCAGTATGCAGTGGATTGGATTGTAATCATGGGGTTGACCCCAATTGCACTAGGCAACACACTTCCATCACACACATATAATCCTTTGGCCTCCCAGCTTTCACCATTTTCATCAACAGCCCCATCTATCTCAGTTGCACCCATTCTACAACTTCCCATCTGATGTGCAGAAGTGAACGTGGTCCAATACTCCTCCTTTGACCCCATGCCTCCGGGAACTACTACTGTATCCAAAAACTGCTCTAAATCCTTCTTCTCTAGACCTCTGCAAGCAATTCTTTGGCCATCATTTCGGTACGTGCCCACTTCAACAGCCCCCGCTGCAACCAAAATTCTTAGTGCCTGACGCAGGCCTAGTTTAAGATTTTCCTTATCCAACTGCTGCAGCCGATGCTTGATGCGACCCTCTTCTGTGACTTGTCCTGAACCTTGGTCTCTAACCAATGCCAAAAGATGAGACGTTCTTGCATACCTGAGCATTTTTTCCTTAAATACCTTCCCTGAAATCCATGGACTTAATGCTGCAAATGAGGCTGGTCCAATTGATGGAGTTTCTATGATGGCAGCACAGACGTTAGACTCCTCTCCCACCACTTTGTGGATTGAAGTTATAATCCCTCCCTCAAAACTTTTCCCTTTAAATTCAGACTCGTGCTCTGGAAAATATCCCCAAGCCAATAGTACTGGGTGGAGGTGAAGATTCCTGCCAATATTTGGATTCTCTAACCCACTAGAGATCATTAGAGGAGGTGTCAAAAGGGATCCACAGGCAGAAACTGTCACTCTAGCCTCTATTTGCAGCATTCTAGTGATATTGGTATTAGACACTCTAGCCATCACACCCAAGCATTTCTTTCTTGCCACTCCGTTGCAATTTTCCTCTAGAATGAACTTTTCAGCTTTGCATCCTGTGAGAATCACAGCACCATAGCCCACAGCATCCACCAGCCATGTCGAATCAGTCCCTTTCTTGTTTCCTGTTTTACAGCCATAGCAGCAAGATCCGCAGTAATGATCAGCAGAGGAGTTCCTCGGAACTGGTTCAACTTTTAAACCAAGATTTTCACATCCTTTTCGGAGCACCTGATTTTGAAATCCTTCCTGACTACATAATTCTGTAACACCAGCCCTCTCACACACAACATCCATGGCATGGCGATACTCGGCGCTTCCAAAAAGTGGAATTTGATGATTAACAGACCACTCTCTCAGAATAGAATCTGGAGTGTTTATGCACGCGGACCAATTCACAGCAGAGCCTCCACCAACTGTTGATCCAGCCAAAATCATAAATTTCCCATTGAGGGTTGATAAAATACCTCCACTCTCGTATAATTCAGACATAGACGGCCCTTCAAGAGAAGAATAATTTTCTGACACAAAATAGTTCCCTTTTTCAAGTACAACTACTTTTTGTCCAGACTTAGCAAGAACCGCAGCCGCAACCCCTCCACCGCAACCAGAGCCAACAATCACTGCATCACATTTGATCTTGCAGATGTTGTGTCTTGGATCTTCAGTGACTTGAAGGCCTTTTAGGGTGAGAGATCGGACAAGACTTGAATCAACTTCATTTGCAGTCTCTATGATCCCTTTTGCAAGAGGTTTCTCCGTTTGTGGTTTCACCCTTTCTCTCTTGGTCTCAACATGGTATCCTATTGCTTCCCATGCTGGGTTTTGTGAATTTTCATCAGTCTGAGAAATCCATGAATTCAAGAACTTAGAACTTTAAGGTGAAACAAAGAAATCAGAAAACAGTCAAAAGAATCAAGAAATAAAAAAGAGCATAAAGAAAATTCCTTGCTCAATCAAACAAAGACCAACTTCTTATTAATTGCAAGAAGAAAGATCAGAACAGTATAACCATCACTCCATTGAGGTAATTTGTTTAATTTGAGAGAATAAGAAAATGAAACCCAGACTTTGAAAGCTGACAGCCAAATACATTAGAGCAAAAACAAGCGGTCATATTTGTAGAGGTAAGTAATACAATTTTAACTGTATTGAAACTCTCATGCCAATACGCTGAAGATCCAGAGACTCTGTAAGGGTAAAATATATAATTTTCATGTGAAGTCAGCAAACCGTAACAGCAGGCAACAACAATCTCTAAGAGAGTGAACGGCACACTAACCATGATACCATATAGTGCTATTTTATTTAGCAAAAGTGTAAACCAGTACTCACCCAGGAGAAGTAAGTGTACAAGCAGAAGGTTTTGATCACTGCAAACACTACTCTCAACAGTGTAAAATGCCTCTGCATTGACCAATTATTAAGTATTTCTTCTCTCCTCTTCAGAGAAATTTCAGAAAACTTGTGAACAAACGGCCATCTCCAGTCCAAACACAAGAATCCACAAAGTAATAGTGTACCCAATCTGAAAGAAAGAATCTTCAGAACTAATCTCACCAGAAAAACAGCTTCTGGTAGACCTCTGTCAGCCAACAATTCAGCCACCTGTATCATCATTAAGCAGAATAAACAGTAGAAGGTAGACACCTTTTATGCAAAAAGATCATGGCTTTTATTCACAGCCCAACTACTGAGATGCCAAGAAATGAAGGGTACAAGATTGACCTCATCAGGGATGGGAGGGTCGGAAGCAGAAGCTTCATAGAAGGAGTGAACTGCCTTGCACTTATCGTCTGGGACTGGGATGTTGTTGCTTATGGTGTCTATAGGCAAAGGAGGGATGAGAGTTTCGCAAATAGAGGACAGTTGATGGATCTGAGAGGAAGAAAAGCCATGGGTATAACCACTTGCTTTTCTTCTTAGTCCACCTCTCAACAGAGGATGACACTCGAAACAAGTGCTTTCTCTTGCCTCCATTTCTCACCCTGTCGTTCAGTCTGTGCCTTTGCCGGTGGACAATGCTAACAAGTGCAGGAGATACTCTCAAAGAGCTGGAACTTCAGAAGAGAGGATAAACAGTAAGGCACCGATAAATACGGGGGACACAGACACTAGCTAGCTATGAGTTTCATTCTCCAGGATGGGTTTAAGGCATGCCAACTGCAATTGTACTGTGTTTGCTTACGAACCAATGGCAAGTAGTGTTAGGTTTGAGATTTGATAGCTAAAACCTAATACCAACTAAACCAATTAATTCGGCTTTATACGTACATTCATTGGAAGTGTCTTGGACGTGAAGTGTCGCTGTGAAGATGATGCAAAGTTTACGAACCGCTGACGTGTCCGTGAGGCTCCAAATTTAATTACTGAACCACATGGGCAGTTGGGGCTTGTTCGTAAAATGTCGAAATCTTTACGAGTGGAGGAAACACTCGTAGCGTAGATAATGAATAGATCCGTACGGGCGAGGTATATTAATAGAATAGAATGTAATATAATAAAAAGTAACGAGACGGTTTATAATGACATGGAATGTAACATAGTAAAAAGTTGTTTGGAAATAATGAAAGCATTCATAATGTAATGTAGTAAAATATTATTTGGAAGATGAATAGAATATAATAACATGTAATGTATAATAAATAATTTTTGTACGCCTTATATTAAAAAGGTTGTTGCAAGAAGTTTATTATTATATTATTAATTATATAAAATATTAGTATTAATTATTTAATATATTTTATTTTATGTAATTTATATTAAAAATAATTTATTTATATAAAAATATATACAAACAATTAAAAAATACCTTTTTTTACATATTTTTTTTTATTTTTATTAATAAATTTTTTATTAATGATAGTCGTGTCCATGTGGCTCCAAATTTAATTACTGAACTGGAGCTAGTCCTTTGTAAATTGTCCCTAATTACCCAAGCCTCACCCCTTACATCTAAGACACTCATTAGTTAAACGGGAGCTGATCCTCTGTTCCCAATTATCTAAGCAAGGGGTATAGGGCTTGAATAATTGGGGACAAAGGATCTCACGGGTTATTGAACCACACGGGAAGTTGTCTAGAGATTGGGGGCTTGTTGGTAAAATGTCGAAATCTTTATGAGTGGAGGAAATATTTCTCACAAACATATGCAATTAATTATATAAAGAAGGTGAAGGGAGTTAAAACTGTTATAATTCAACATTTTGCTTATTATCTGTAGTCCTGCTCCTGCCAGTCTGTATTGAAAATGATACATCGAATCCCTCTAGAAATATTTCATAACTCGTCAAAATTATGTTTAAGATATGATAAATAATTTATTGGAATTAAGAATATAATATCTTATTGTATAATTCGCAATAATATGATTAATTTTAGTACCAAATTTTGTTTAAGTAAATTTTACTTTTTAAAATAATAGCCCTCGAATGGCTTAAAATGTTTACCCTTTCACTGGATTTACAACATGCCTTCTTTTATCTTCATTTATTAGTTTTTTCCCCCCTCAAGTGTATTTATATTTGTTTTTGTTTGAGACATTAGTCGTACCAGAAATATTAATATTATTGTTGGCGGTTACACGAACGACCACATATATATATATATAAATATAACTTTCGTCAGTTTATTCTATCCTAATATAAAAGGAGGAACAGAAAATTGGCTTAAGAAGTCATCTTCTTAAGAAAAGATAAATACCTGAGACCAAAAAGCTTTTGTTTTTTTTTCTCTTTACAATTTTGCATAAATTCGAACGAAAGAGAAAATTCCTCTTTATTTTTTCTCACGTGAATCACACCATTAAGAATTAAAGTTTAAGGCATGAATTAACGATAACTCTAATAACCAATTGTAAAACATAGACTGACAAATAAAAAATTGATCGACCGCTTACACATTAAGGTCAGTCCTTATAAATCTACAATCATGATAATATAATATTCATACATTAATGAAAAGCATGCATAGCACAAATAAATTTATATATCAACATCAGCATAATTGAAACTTGAAATATCATGTTAAATTTGAAAAGTTAAATTCAAAAAGTTTATAACACTCTCAATACTCATTTAATAATAACATTTTATGGACCATTTTATGAATTTAAGATGTATTAGACGGAGAAGAATGGTTTTATTTATAAGAAAAATCTTAATAAGAAGGATGCTAATGTGGAAGGTAAGAATTTGTTTATGTTAACCCTGATTGAAGACTAATGACAAGGTAATTAGTGGTAAGGTTCTCTTTTTTTTGCCATATTTTTCTTATTGGTTGTTCTATTGACATGTTTATAGCTCATCTTTAACCTTGTACATAATTGTCTTTTTGTGTAGTACTTTACATACACAAAAATTTCTTAAAAGTTGTTTACATACACATAAACAATATAAGTTGTTATATTGTTTATGTGGATCAAAATTTCTTAAAGGCTATTCAAGTTCTCCTACATATTTCCTTTTAAGTTGATATAAAGACTCTTTCAATATGATTTCTTCCCAAGACTCTTCTTGGAATGGTTTATTTATAATTTGCATGTTCTTCACTAATATTTGAGCAACGATTTTCAAGGAAAAACTTATAAATTGTAATGGGTGATATATTAACTTCTGATTTTGTTGAAGGTAGGTTTAGTGGTTCACTCTCAATGTTTCCTAATTTGATTATGTTGATCCAAGAAATGTCACAAATCATGTTTTGATGATAACAAAATATAAGAAGATGCTTGATTGATGGTTTTGGAAAAGAGTTAATGGGTATGGAATGAAAAGTGAGTGGTTAGTTGTTGATTATGATTATAGGGGTAATGGTTTGATATCTCACTTTAGGAGAATTCTCCATATCCCCATTTAGTAGAAGAATGAAACTCATTCTTTAGTAGAGACTAATTTTTAAAAAATATTTTTAATACTAATTAATTAAATATAATTAATCACAATATAATTAATTAAAATAATAATATTTATTAATTAAGTAAATTATAATTAATTACAATAGAATTAATTAAAAATAATTCATTCATTAATTAAAAATAGTAATTAATTAATTAAAGATATAATTAATTAATTAAAATATTATTATTAATTAAAATATAACTAATTAAAATATAATTATTCATTAATTAAAATATTGTAATTAATTAAATTATTAATATTATTTAATTCACATTATTATCAATTAAAATATTATTAACCACTATCAATGGTAATGGTAATCATTCCTTCCTCTTAGCCAACCATTATAATTATAATGATAATATCCATTCTCATTCCTCACTATATTCATTCTCATTCCTATTACCATTCCTCTGTACAAACCAAGCACCTCATTGACCAAACCCAAATGAAATATACATTTTGATTGTTTTCTTTGGAGACAAGGTATAACAAAAATCAACTGTTAAATTAAAACTTTCTTAAAAGAACTATACATTTAGTTTTTTTTTCTGTCAGTTCGATAGACACAAAAATATTAAACTTGCTTTCTGTGAAAGATGCATATAAATCTTATAACCCTGTTAATAATTAAATAAGTACTAAAAAATTGACAATAAAAATACAATTTTCCTAAAGACTAAGTGACAAAAAAGTAGAGTATACTTCAAAACATGTAATATTATTTTATTTTAAACATTTTGAGAACATTTAGTTTTCAAGTGTTTTTATAAAATGGATTGAACAATATATTTTTACTATTTCATTTTGCATTCTAGTTAATGGAGAGCCTGTTAACATTATCAAAAGTGATAGAGAATTGAGGTAAAGAGATCCACTTTCCTCTTATTTCTTCACGTTATATATTGAAATTTAACGAGGTTTTTAAAGTTTATCATTAACTAGGTGAGAAACATCAAATTCTACTCAAAATACAAGAAATTAGGGGTTTGTTGGTTACTATTTGCAACTAATCTTATTTTATTTTCAAAAAATGATGCATGCTTTATTAATGTCTTTATGTTAGCCTTAAATTCATTCAAAGAACTTCTAAGACCCTCCATCAATAAGGATAAGAGTCAAATCCTCATCTCCTTAAGTAGGCAACACATCTCCAATCGGTTCTCTATATTAATATGTTTGAAATCTATAAATCCTCCTCACTTACTTGGGCATCTCTATCTTTTCTAAAAGACCATCATTCATTGAGCTCCAACCATTATTAGAAAGAGTGAAAAGAAGAATATCAAGCTAGTGTAATAAGAATCTATGTATTATAGGAAGAGTGCAGATGATCAATTTAGAGGTAAATAATCCCATGTTTATTGGTCTTGATACTTCAATGCAATAATTCCTCTAGTTTGGAGACAATACAAGAAATGTTCTAGCAAAGTATAATAGAGTGATCTTTGCTTTTCAAAGGAAGAGGGAGGGTTTAGAATAATTTACATTGAAGTGACTAATAACTATCTTCTTATGATCAAAAGGATTTAGAGAGTTCATATTTACCAACAAGCTCTACATGTTAAGTTGATTCATGCACACTACTTAAGCAATGCAAATATCTAGTGCATTCAGCTTAGGTTTCTGGTAACTCAACAATATTCTTACATGATAATTACACAAGTATGGTGCCTTCAAGCAGATTAGCAGAGCTCAATCCCATTAGAAATGTTGTCATAGATAATGGTTTAGGAGGTTTTGAACAACACCTAAACCCACTTAGGATAGTTACAAAAAACATATATCATTATTCATATCCAAAATTTCAATCACTCACAAAATGGAGGACACCATACAATGGTGTAGAAATCCATCACTTAAATTCAATGATACATCATGTAGGGATCTGCTAAGAAATCATTTCCTTTGGATGTCTTGACACAACCTCGTATGGATGAAATAGGCCAACTCTCGAGCCTCTTCTATTTTATGGTTGGTAATAAGAGAAAGATTGATCACAACATACCGGTTAAGAAGTTTTCTAAATCTCCCTACTAACTGTTGGAAATATTGATTCAAAGTTAAAATTAAAGATTTTGTTTAAAGATAAGATATTTATTAAAGGATATAATTTTATCTTTTAGGATAAAGTTGTTATCTAGTTAGGATTTAAACTTTTGAATTTGAATTGTTTTATCTAGATATTAGCTAAGTTTGTTATTTCATTATCTATATATTTAGTTCTTCATGTCAATGTAATCAAGCACCTATCAATAAAATGTCTCTTGCATTCTCTCTTTCCTATTCTACTTTATTTTAGTTAGTTTTCTATCCCAAAATTTCAACACTAACTTATGTTGTTTGTTACGAAGAACCTGAGTCAACTGCTCATCTTTTCTTTAAGTGTAGGTTTTTTTCCCTACAATTAGGACCAAATTCTACTATGCTGTAATATGTCTTCTCCAGCCTCTAGCTTACAAGATTTGATTAATTGGCTTTCTCAAAATCATAATGTGAGGAAAGGTGACTCGTTGGTGCTTAAGGTTGCTCTTGGTAACTAAGTATATGCCATCTAGAAAGAAAGAAATTAGACGACATTCAAGAGATAAGTAGTCTAGAAAAGTAGTCTTTTGCAAAAGTTGATGAAAATAACAAGGATGCAAATAGTGGCTCATCAAATCTATCGAAAATTTAGTGGATCTTTGGTAATCAGGTGGTGTTTGCTTGTTAATTTTTAGGGCGCTATATTTTGATCCCAAGGCATGTTTTGGGAGCTATCTCTTAGAGGATTGTAACTTAACAACTAAAAATGTTTGGTGAAATGAATTCCCTTATATATAGGTTTTGTATGAAAGATATCTTTCTGTAAGTGTCCTATGCAGCTTATTATCTTAGCCATTTAGTTTATTCGTAAGCGAAGATAGCTTTTACATTGTATTCCTAAGATGTCTAATTAATTAACAACTTATGTACTACTCTTCCCTTTAATAGGTTCTTCAACGAGATTCTTTAATTTCTCACAAAAAAATAAAATGATTTCCGTATTATATTAAGTCACTCACTTGTACTTCAATTAATTTGTATATTAGGAAAATTAAAGTATAAAATTTGTCATTTAAGCTTTTTTACTCACTTTGTAAAATATTAAGAGGTGTTATAGTGCTAGTACTATTGGTTATATATCTCATTTCCAATTTTATCTGTTTAAAAATATTGAGGATAAATTGTTGAATGGCATTAAATATAAAAGATATTCAAATTTATTTATATTTGAACTAACTATAATTATAAAATAATATATTTTAACTTATTAAATATATTTAATGAATATATTTTATAATTTAGTAGATTATTAGTTATCAATTAATTAATATATTTCATATAGTTCTATTATTATTCATTTATAGAGATTTTACTATATTAGTCTAATATCAATATGGTTTTATTTTTTGAATTAACTATAGACAAAACATATTTATACGACCTCAATAATGTTACGATAGTTAATTCCTAAGATGGCAGTAATTGGAACTTGTAAATTACATTAACCCTCTTAAATAAGTATAAAAGAAAAGGTTGCTTGCAAATACTTAATATAATAAATATTTGATTATTAAAAAGTATATTTTTTTGTTATAAAATTCTAATTTAGAAATGCATGAAATTAACTAAGAGCTTAATGTCTAGATTTAAATTATATGAAAATACTTAACATTATAAATTTTAAGTATTAATGGGTGTCCCATACACTATAATATAACTTCCACTATATTACCAAATTCAATTATAAGGCAACAATACTATAAAAATACGATTGCTTAACTATTTAGATGGATTCAATTCACAAGACTTGTGTTATTAATTTTATATTGGAAATTAGGATAACAAGAAAAGTAAATTATTCTTTAATGATAATTATTTTGGTTAACAATTATTAGCAAAATTTTAAATTTGAGAGTAATATTTTATTAAGAATAAAACACATATCGTAACTACTTTAAGTTTTAATTTATTTAGTGTTAATAATAAATAAAATAAAATAAAAATTGATCTTCATACAAATACAAAGTTTAAGAAAGACAGAATAAAAGATTAAGAAATTTACTAGGTTAAATTTGTAGGACCCAGGATTAATAAGCTATCACTTCGACCTCTTATTTTTAAAAACTATCAAATACCACCCCTATATTTTAGTTAATATATCATTTGTTTCCTAAACGGTCAAGTTACCATTAAGAACCTTAATTATCCTTGCAAAAATGATGCCATTTGTAATTTTGGCAGTCTACATCGCAAGAATGTGCCAAGTAGTAAATAATGTTGTATAGATGGGCTTTATACAACATCATTTATCACATTCCATAAGACATTGTGTGAAGTATAATAGAAAAGAATATAATTAATCTCCCAAATAGAACCAGATCTAGGATAATTTTGTTTAGAAAATTTCTTTCAATTGGGAAGCAATTAAGGCAAGTAATAAAGAGGCCTTGTTGTCATCAATTGAAGTAGTGGGCAAATGAAGAAAGTGTAGAAAAACTTCCTATAGCAGTGATCATTCCTTCCTTCTCAAACAAGTTCATTATTGATATATAGGTTCTCAATTTATGTTCTGTGCATGTGTAGAAGTTTAGGAACTGAATTGTTGAATGTGTGGGGTTAGGATGAAGGTTTTGAGTGAATAATGGAATTTGCATTAGGTAAAATTGGTTATTTTTGTATTTATTTTTTATTATTTATAATATTTTTTGAGCTATGATAATAAGTGTTTAGTATTGGTTCAGTTGTAGATAAGGAGATTTAGGTTCCACCATTGAGTAATGGTCTATTATGAATCCTGTAGGTGGACTTGACAAATTACAAAATAGCATGCTAAGAATAACATCTTAAATTTTGTTGGATAAGTCAAAGTTTAGTAACACACAACATCCTCTTTTAAAATATGTTATATTTATATGCTCAACAACACTATTATGGTAAGAGTTCTTACAATTGTACTGTGTTTAGTGTCTTATTATGATTTATAGTTGAATGTTTGGAGTTAGGATGAAGGTTTTAGGTGAATAATGGAATTTAAATTAGGTAAAATTGGTTTTTTTATTAATTTTTTTATTATTAATAAGATTTTTTTGAGCTACGATAATAAGTGTTTAGTATTAGTTTAGTTGTAGATAAGGAGATTTAGGTTCCACCATTGAGTAATAGTCTATTATGAATCCTGTAGGTGGACTTGACAAATTACAAAATAGCATGTTAAGAATAACATCTTAAATTTTGTTGGATAAGTCAGAGTTTAGTAACACACAACATCCTCTTTTAAAATATGTTATATTTATATGCTCAACAACACAATTATGTTAAGAGTTCTTACAATTGTATTGCGTTTAGTGTCTTATTATGATTTATAGATAATTCATTGAATTCTCCTCTGTAATTTGCTGGTGCTCTTATTTTTTTCCTATTTAGTTTTCAGTTACAGTCTTTCATTGTTTAAATTTGTCAAAAACATCATTTTTATTTTAGAAAAAAGTTGTTTTTTACATTCCTAGAGTACCCATCACTAAATCTAACCATATACTAATCTCCACCTTTTAAAACAACTTGATTATTGATATTTAGAGAGCATCATATAGTTTAGAGCTTATCCACATGCTTTTCTATTAGTTATTTCATTTATTATATAAGGTATCATATCCATTTATCTGAAAAAGTAAGTTTAATGGTTATTCATGGTTATGTAAGTTCAAAATGGACAATATTTCAAAATTATTGTAATATTTATAGACCATGTATAGTGTCTTAAAGATTATTGTAATTAATTCTTACATGTATTTTGATTGAAAGGGATGTTTAGTAGGCAAAATCCTTTTTATTTTGGATCATGTTGATCGTTTTTCCATAATATTGACATTATTGTAAACAAGGCCCATTTATGTGTTATCAACTTAGGATATTATGTCAAATTGGCATTGTTGTCAAGTGTCCATTAAGATGCATATTGAAAATTAAAGAACTATATAAGAACCTAATCAATCAAAGCTGCAAGGTGAGAATGTTGATCTAAGTTCAAAATCAAGTTTTTGAGCAAAAAAACAAGAATATCATTAAGAGTATCATAACTACCAATGATTAGTCTAGCTTATGATCACAAGCCATTATACTCTTTATTATTCTATATAATAGTTATGGCTAAATATAATGTAATGAAGAGACCATATTACCTCATAATGGCACTAAACGAGTTTTATTACTATATTCGTGTGACTATTAAAGGAACTTATGCAACATTTGTATAATTACATTAAGTCAGTAGTATATTGAATTTGCTTATATTTGGTACTATAATTACTTATTTTTCATTTGATGTTGTAGGCAAGGATGTGGGTTTCGTACCATTCCGGCCGAAAAATGGTACCGGAACGGGCATAAAGGGTACCGGGGATAAATTTCGATCGGTACTGGCCGGTACCGCCAATACCGAATTTTTCTGGGGTCATTCTGCAAAAAAAAATCCAGGGACCAATTTGCAAATAAAGAAACTTCAACCCTAATTTTATCTACCCCTAAC
Source organism: Erythroxylum orinocense (assembly GCA_025531955.1). Taxonomy (NCBI): domain Eukaryota; kingdom Viridiplantae; phylum Streptophyta; class Magnoliopsida; order Malpighiales; family Erythroxylaceae; genus Erythroxylum; species Erythroxylum orinocense. The sequence continues at coordinate 24,427,105 of JANZLX010000008.1, forward strand.
TCTCCCTCTCTCTTCATGTTCTTCTCTCCTCGCCGACTCTCCCTCTCTCTTCGTCATCGTCTCTCCCTTCTGTCGTCCCGACTCTCGCGTGTGGCGCCTCCGGCCTGCCTCGCCGCCTACTTCGCCTCACCTCGCCTCGCCTCCGCCCTTCAACCGTCGTCCACGCTCGAAGATGTCCACCGCACACCGTCTTCAACTCACCGCACATCGCACGCCCGATGGCCTCCTCGCGGCTCGCGCACACCGTCCGACCTTCTTGCGCACATCGAACACCGTCTTCTCTCTGTCTTCGTCCTCCTTGTGCACACCGTCCGGCCTTCTCCACCGCACACTGTCCGACGCCAACCTTCTCCTTCGTCCTTTGGTGAAGACCGATTGATTTTTTATTTTTGTTTAATTTTTCATGGCATTTTGAAATTTATGATTGTTTGATTGTGTTGGTTATTGAATGAAGGTCAATTTGGGGTTAAAAATTGGTGTTGTTGTGTTGGATTTGGGGAAAATTTTAAAGTTGATTTCGGTGTTGGATTTGGGGAAAATTGTGAAGTTGATTTCAGTAGAACAAAGTGAAGTGTGAATGTTGAAGTCTTGAATATGTTTTCGGTTGGCATTTTGAATTTTGGAAATGGATTGGTGATCGCGGCTTGTCATTCGATTCTAAAATCTACCCTTGGAAACCGGTCAAAAACAATTTATACCAAGGATTGCAGTATAAGATGCAACCTCGGGTCATCTCACTTAATTGGAATTGACGAAAAAGATTTAAAGCTAGCCTAAAGTCAAAACATGCAATTAAAGCTAATAAAAAGGGGTTTTGTGTATATTGATCAAAACTAAAGAAAACAACTAAGGAAAATTGTAAAAAGTATCTTTTTGGATTTTTGGGAAA
>JANZLX010000008.1:24441362-24463592 GCA_025531955.1 Erythroxylum orinocense
AGTGTTTTCATTGAAGGAGTAAGATGCCACCTCGTAGAAGGACACGAGGAATTTTGCAAGGTTCAATTGCACCTGACTCTCCACTAAGGGAGGAGAGCACTGATGAGTCAGTAGCCCTGGGAGCGGCTGAGGCTTCCTTAGGGCAGAGTAGTGAGCCCCTCCGATCTCAGACGCAAGAGTCGCCTAGTCAGTCTGAGCAAGTGCCTCCACTGGATCTGAGATTGTTCCAGGAATTTACTCAAGCCTTTGTTCAAGCTATGGGTCAGATGCCACAGACTTCTGTTTCGGCCCAGTTAGAAAGGGGAAACAGTTCGACAAACTGAGGAAGTATATAGCAGTGGACTTTTATGGGACCACTAATCCTGAAGAAGCTGAGACTTGGTTGAGGAAGACAGAGAGGGTATTGGAGCAGATGGACTGTGAAGATGACGAGAAGGTTGTATATGCTGTAAGTCTGCTTTAGGGGGATGCTTTGCATTGGTGGGAGTGTGTATCGGGGAGCCAACTGAAACCGACAAGGTTGACATGGAAAGACTTCCTCGCTGCTTACAAGAAGAAATATCTGTCTGAGGAGATGACAGTTATTGAGTATGAGCATCGGTTCACGCAGTTGTCAAGATATGCTACTGAGATGATGTTGCTAAGTGCTGCCGGTTTGAGTCAGAGCTACACCTAGCCATCAGAGAGAAAGTGGTAGTGCAGAACTTCTGTGATTTTCAACAGCTGGTTGAAGCAGCATTAAGGGTTGAAAATATTGAGAACATCAAGAGTGCAGTTAGCAGGAAGAGGAAAGGAAGAGAGCAGTTCAAGAGAGGAGGTGGTACTTCTATGCCTGATAGGAGTGCCAGAACTTTACCTGTGCAGTCTGAGGAGAGGAGCAGCGGTGCGAGCAGACCTAGACCTATGAGAACTTCTACTAGTTCCCATCAAGCCTCAACGGTGGGAGGCAGTAGAAGGGGAGATGGGGATAGGCTACCTATTCCCAAATGTGAGCACTGTGGGAGATTCCATAAAGGCAAATGTTACAGATTAACAAAAGCATGTTTCAATTGTGGGCAGAAAGGACACTTGGCCAAAGAGTGTTCAAAGCCAGCCAGAAGAAAGGGATCGCAGATGCAGGCTTCTAGGAAAACAGAGACAGGGGGATAGAAGACTGTAACGGAGGTGGGTAGCTCTGAGGCAGCTAAAAGAGTACATCCTTCAGGAAGATCTAGGGGGTAAGCACCAGCTAGAGTGTTTGCAATGACACGAGAGGATGCAGAGATTGCTCCAGAAGTAGTAACGAGTATGGTTAAATTATTTGATGATGATGCAATTGTTTTGATTGATCCGGGTTCTACCCATTTATTTGTGTCATCGGGTAGAACTGTGAATAGGAGGAATTTGAGCCCATTGGATACTCCTTTGATGGTGAGTACGCCAATCGGCTAGTATATTATTATTATTCAAGTTTATAAAGATTGTGAGATATGCATTAGTAGAGGACAATTAGTGGTGGATTTGATGCCCTTGAAGATGGGGGGATTGGGTGTGATCTTAGGTATGGATACATTAGAAAAGTATCATGTCAACTTAGACTGCAAGCAAAAGACAGTGGAATTCGAGTTAGAGAATGCCAGAAAAGTGGTATTTATGGGAGATAGAAAAGTTAGTCCACCTCGGATTGTTTCGGCTATGTCAGCAGAGAGAATGATGAGGAAGGGGTAAGAAGCATATTTGGCCTATGTGTTAGACATAAAGGCAGATGTCTTTCCCAAGGAATTGCCAAGACTAGCTTCACTTAGGGAAATTGAGTTTCCCATTGAGCTTCTTTCAAGTACTAAGCCAATCTCAATTCCGCCTTACCGAATGGCTCCGGCGGAATTGAAGGAGCTTAAGGAGCAATTGGAAGATTTGTTAGAGAAGGGTTACATTAGGCCGAGCTCTTCGCCTTGGGGAGCTCCGGCCCTCTTTGTGAAGAAGAAAGATGGGTCATTGCAAATGTGTGTGCATTATAGGAAGCTCAACTGTGCCACCATTAAGAATAGATATCCGCTCTCGCGCATAGATGATTTGTTTGGCCAATTGTAAGGGGCAAGAGTCTTTTCTAAGATAGATTTGAGATCGGGTTACCATCAGTTAAGGATAAAGGAGATTGATGTGTCAAAGACTGCTTTTAGAACACGGTATGGCCACTTTGATTTCTTGGTTATGCCTTTCGGGTTAACGAATGCACCTGCAGTTTTTATGGATTTGATGAGTAGAGTCTTCAAGTCCTTTTTAGACCAATTTATCATTGTCTTTGTTGATGATATATTGGTTTATTCTAAGAGTGATAAGGAGTGTGAGGGTCATTAGGGCTAATGGAATTGTTTTTCAACAAACCTAGGACTTGAGTAGTGAAATGGTCATTACGGCAATTTAGGAATTCTTTAGTAGCAACAAAATGTTTACTAAATGGAACAAAAAAATGCATTTGTTTAGTTATAAAAACCAATGAAAAAAACATTGAATGAGTATCACCCTATAGCCTATTACAATGTCGTTAGGTTACACCAAAATTGCTTACTAATAGAATGGGTAAGCATATGGTTAAGTTAATTAGTCCTGAACAAAGTGCTTATATATAAGCCAAATCTATAAATTAAAATGTGCTCCTTTCTTAAGAGTTATTCAAGGGATATAGCGCCAATAAAACCATTAAAAGTTGTACTTTCATAATAAAAGTTATACTTTCATAATAAAATTTACTAAGTCTTGTAATTCTCTTAACTAGAACTTTATTCTAAGTGCAATGCAAGCTATGGGATTTCACACAAAGTTTACCAAGTGGATACAAGCTTGCATCACTTCAACTTCACATTCTATCTTTGTTAATGGAGAACCAATTGAGATGTTCAAGGCTACTCAGGGGCTAAGACAAGGTGATCCACTGTCATCTTTCCTATTTGTGATTAGTATGGAGGTTCTCACCATAATGATCAGCACAAACATTTCTAGGAGTTCAAACTTTAAATTCCACCACAAGTGCAGTAAACTAAGTTTTTTTCAACTTTCATTTACCGATGATTTACTATCGTCGTATAAACTAAACCCTACTTTAATTACTCTGTTGCTTTCAACTTTAGAGACATTTAAGCAACTATTGCTATTGATCTTTAATCCTTTAAAAAGTTCCTTCTTCTTATCAATTGTTACTTACACTCAAGTAGAAAATATGGCCATTACCATAGGAATTCGTCACTCCCTTCTTCCTATTAAGTACCTAAAGGTTCTTATTACTATGAGGAAACTTATTGCACATGGTTGTTTACCTTTTATGGACTCCATCATCAGGAAGGTGAATAATTGGTGTAAAAGATTCCTAAGTTAATAGTGGTATACTCTAATTGGTTATAATTGAATTATGCAACTTAACAACTTATTGGTGTTCGCATCTTGCACTACTAAAAGGGTCTCTAAAAGCCATAACTAAGATGTTAAAAGATCTTTTGTGGAGTAAATATACTAGTTACAAGAAGATACCAAAAGTGAAGTGGTCCTTAATCTATGCACTAAAGCAATCAATTTGTTTCGAAAAAACATCCATTAAAGTCTTGAGCAAAAACCTATTGGCTAAAATTTTATGAAATTTATGTAGTCATAAGGACAATTTATAAGTCAAATGGGTATATTTGCATCATATAAAGGAAGATAACAGATGCAATCTTAGCATAAATTCTAATATGTCTTATACCCTTCAACAAATCCTTCACACTAGAGAATATTGGATGCATTTATCAATGAAACATATATTTAATAATGATAAAAACAATTCCTTTCGGTTTGGTCACTAGTACACTCTAGGTCCTTTATACAAGTTAAGGGAATTTCATAACTTGAGGAATGTAATACAACCTAAAACCAAGGTTTAGGATCATAGCCTTTTCATTCTTGTAAGGGAATCCAAAACATAATGAAAAATCTCTATAGCTATAACATAGACTCTTCTAATGTGGATACAATCCAGTGGACACTTGATAACTTTTTGAATTTCACGTTGAGAACTTATAAAAACCTATTAATGGGAACCTCATGCGTAAAGTCTAATGGCATAGCTTAGTATGGGACTTCAGCCTGAGTCCAACTCACTTATTTATTCTATGGTTAACTAAAGGGGGTCAATTACCTACTAAAGACTCAATCAAGTTCAGTATTCCTAACCTATAGTGTGATTATTGAATTGTAGGGTCTAACAATTATTCCTAAATTAGAAATGTCACATTATCACTATAAAAATTATAATTATGTTAACGTTCTTTAAGTTTTTGGAGTACTAATGATGAATTTTAGTACAATCATTTAATCTTTGTTCTTTCTAAATATAACGTAAAAATATTTAATGAAAATTTAGAAAATATAATGAGAAGTTTAATATTTTAGGATAAATTATGAATATCAGTGTTTAACGCAAGTTTTTTTGTTGAAATAGTTTACATTTTTAAAACTTTTATCTAATATATAGATATCAACATGAGATATTTCTTAAATTACAAGATTAGTTGATGAAGATTAATGCATAAGTTTGACATATAAAAATAATTGTGATTTCATTTTTATAATAATTCTTAATTATGCATTATATATGAATATATGAATTTAACATAGTTTTGGACCTACTTTTTTTTTATTTCTAGACATTATGACCCAAGTCCACCTAATTTTTGGCGCAAATATGACGATCTTCAACCACATTTTTAATCACCAAAAACTTAGTTCTTAACTTTTCTACACTCCCATTTTAAGGTAAATTATAATTTGATTATGACATTAAAAATAAATCATTTTTTCTTATTAGATTCTTCTATCATAGTTAATATCTAAAAGGAGTACAACATGTTAGTTCTTCTAAAATTTTTCATGAAATATATAATAATTTTTTCATTGTTAAATAACTCAAACATAAAAGTATTTTCCTTTAATTATGTAATTAATTTTTAGGATTAACTTTCAAATTAAATTTATTTTTAAAATTTTTGACACATTTGTTAAACTTGTTATTTTTTAAACAGGTTCTGAGCATTCTAAAATGTTAATTTTATAGTACAAAAGGTAAAATCTATTTAAAAATTTAATGTACATAATAAACAAAATTCATGTCAAAATTTATGATTTTTGTATATGTCACAATGTCTTTCTTAACTGAAAAATTAAAGAATATTTTATAAAATGGATAAGAGTTATAGTATTAGAAAAGAAACAAGTTGAATAAGGGTCTTCTAAATAAGGTGACCTAACAAACTAACCTTATCCAAGTTTGCAAAATATGGTATTGATATGAGATGTTAATGATGCGGACCATGCCTTGCTAAAAAATATGAAGTATTATAACTCCATCTGAGAGCTACTATTGTCGACTCATTCTCCATTGTCAATGATTTTTCTTGAACTTGCAATATGATTGTTACATTTGTGCTGAATCTTATGAGTTATGAGCTGTTCTTTAATGGAGGCAACGATTTTCAATAATAAGCTATCCTAGGCTCGATTTTATTTTGAAATAGCCTTCTATTCCTCTCGCACCCTATTGAGTAAGTTATATTTCCCAAAGATCTTGTACATCAGTGCATCAACTTCCAATTTTTAAGAGTTTGGCAAGACCAACTTATCACTTTCATTCCATTACAAATATAGGAGGAGTACTCACATTGGAAGAATAAGTTTTATGTAATCTCCTTCTCCTGATTGCAAAAGGTGCATAAAGATGATATGTTTAGAAATGTTTCAGCTCTAGTAGTAGTTGAAAATTTTCTGTTAATTGCTAACCATAAAATCAAAATAGATCTAAAATTTACCATCGAACCAGATTTACTTATATAATAAGTTACAATTGAAGCTGGTGGCCTTATTGAGAGTTAGTGAATATGCCTCCTTACCCTTGTTGTGGGTAGAGGTTGTGTATATATATATATATATATAATTCTATTACAACAATGATGAGAAATTTGTTATAATGATGATAATAACAATTAATGATATATGTATCCATAACACCCCCTGCAAGCTTAACTTGGGCCTCGAATATTGAGCTTGTATCCGAAAGATATGAAATAGGAAGAGTTTAAGGGCTTGGTTAAAGTATCAACAAGTTGTAGTTTAGTGGGAATGTAGCAAATATAGAGTGCTCCATTGGAAACTTTCTTCCTGACAAAGTGAAAATCTAACTCTAAATGTTTGGTGCGTTTATGATAGAGAGGACTGGCTGTGAGGTAATTGCATTGACATTATCATATAGAAGAGTTGGAGGACTTTGTAGGGAGATTCCAAGGTCCTATAGGATGTTTTGGATCCCTTTTACTTCAAAGACAGGTTGAGCAATTGCTCGATATTCAGCCTCTATGCTACTTTGGGAAACTATCCATTGCTTTTTGAAAAACCATGAGATTAGAGTACCGCCATAGAAAATAGCTACACCAGAGGTGGACTGTCTTATATCTAGGCATCCTGCCTAGTCTGCATCCACATAGGCAATGAGATCATGATTAGATAACCTTGGAAGATGGAGACTGTAGTCAGGGGTACCTTTTACATAACGAAGGATACATTTTGTAGCTTTGACGTGAGTGGTGGTTGGGTTATGTAGGAATTGGAAAATGGATTTGATTGCAAAGAACACGTCTGGACCAGTAATAGTGAGATATTGGAGTGCACGAACAATACTGCAAAATTCAAAGGGATTGGAGAGAGGATCACCATCTGCAGTGGATAATTTGGAGCTGGTCATCGGTGTTGTAACAAGGTGGCAGTCCAACATATGTAGTCTAGCCAATAGTTGTTCCACATAACACCTTTGGTTAAGGAAAATGCCAGTGGAAGAGCGAGTGAATTGGATACCAAGAAAGTAATGTAGATTGTCGAGATCTATCATAGCAAATTATTGCTTAAGTTGATCAATGAATGATTGTAGGAACCTATCATTACAACCAGTGATAGTGATATCATCGTGATTAGCAACTGGCTAAACTTTTGAAACCATGCCATGGAGCCTGTTTCAAACCGTAGATAGCCTTCTTGATTTTGCACACATGATTGGAAAAATGTGAGTGATGAAAACCAAGGGGCTGTATCATATTTACGTCTCCTATTAATTCCCCATTTAGAAATGAGCTTTTGACATCTAATTGCTTAGTAGGTCAGTTTTTAGTAAAGGTATACGTGAGAAGAAATTGAATAGTGGTGGGACGCATAACCGAACTGAAAGTACTTAAAAAGTTAACTCCTTTGTGTTGAATATAGCCTTTTGCAACCAAATGTGCCTTATATCAATCTATGCTGCCATCCGCTTTGCGCTTCAGTTGAAAGATCCATTTGCAACCTATAATGTTCAAATCTGGTTTTCATGGCATCAAGGTCTATGTGGAGCTGGCGATCAAGCATTGAATTCTTCTACCATGGCCATTTTCCAGTATAGGTCAGTAAGTGTGTCCTTAACAGTGGTAGGTTTAGTCAAACCAATGTTGGATGATGAATGGCAGGTAGAGACGTCACCGTGTGGGTTATGTGGGTAGAGAGAAGTGGTAATGACCAAAACGGTGTCATATAGAGAAGCAGGGGACTCTTTTAATGAAACAACATCCTAAAATCTAATCCTTAGCGAGGAGAGATAATCTAATCCTAAAATCTAAGGTCAGAATCAGATACAAAAAACTTAAGGTGCAACTAACTAAAATGAACATTCAATTCAATCAATCAAATTAAACTAAGAATCAATCATGGAAATATTAATTACTAAGCAATTGTAACACACCTAATAATCAACATAAGGAAATTACCAATTGAGAGAAATGGAATTTTACCTGTCCTTAATGCTAACCTAATTTATTATGAATTAATGGATTGTTGGTTTTAGATGATCTTAGGGTTGATTGCTCTCTTTTGAGTTATAACCATTAACCCTAAATCATAAACCCTAATCAAATTATGGAGGTTGCAATCTCTCAATTTACAACCTATCCATGATCCTAATTAGTTATGAAGCTCTCTAACAAACTATCGGAAACCGATTAAAGATCTCTCTTCACACAATTTACCAATTTGATTTAATTCTAATTTATGTTAAATCACCTAACTCTCATTAGTTTAATTTAATTGTTTTTCTTTCGATTCACCCTTTTAGTTTGTTATCAAATTATGCAATCGCAGAATTAAATCACAACAAATCCAATGAACATATAAACAATCAGATTTCATTAATTCGAGAATAAAACTCCGAAGGTGAGTTTAGAACATCCTAGATATTTTATATTCTATCATCAACTACAAATTTTGTGCAATGATAAAACTAAAAATACACATGAAAAACAATCAAAATGGAGGATGGGAGGCAGCGACGTTGGGAAACCTCTTAATCTAGGAAGTACGCCGAGTCAACTTCTTCTCCTCTTCTCTCTCTCTCCCCCTTGTTCTCTTCCTCAATCTCTCGTTGAATTCTCTCTAGGGTTTCTCAAGGTGGCTAAGGCAAAAGCTCCATTTCTACCTCTTTTCTTGTTCTTTAAATATCATTTTGTGTTTTAAGCAGCCCTAGGGTTTTTTCGAGGTTCAAAAGATCCAAAAAATCTCTCAAAAGTTGACATTTTTTAGTGTGTGCACATTTGCCCCACAGGCCATGATCATAGCCTTATCTTGGGCTTTTGTCATGATCGTAGCATACAGGCCATGATTGTAGGCCATTCCTTAGGCTTCTGTCACAATCAAGGCCTAACAAGCCACAATTGTGAGCTGTTGTTTTAGCCCGAATGTCTCCGAAACTTTTCATTATTTGAAGTTGACCTTGAAACAATAGCAAACACATCAAAGTACCTAAAAATATAATAATTAAGCTTAAAGACTTATACTAACACATAAAACACTTAAAATATAAATAATTAACAAATTAACACGCTTCTAACCTAAATACATACTAAATGATTGAATTAACAACTAAATACATATCAAACTATGTCCTAAAAATTGATGCAGTTTACACTTATCAGAGTGGAGTGTTGGGTTTTACTGGGTTAGTGAAATTGACAAATGCGATATTGTTTTTGAGAGATAGCTATGACACAGAGTTAAGAAGAGAGAGTTACTGCTTGGATTTAAAAATGTCAGCTTTGCCTCTTGTGATCATCGGATGAGTTAATAGGGTAGTGGGAATATGATTTGTGGGTAATTGTATTGTGGGTTGTGGAGAAGAAGATGTGGGTGTTGGGGATAGAGAAGTGTGTGGCAGTTCAAATGTAGGAATGAGTGGTGTTGAGTGAGTTGATCGTTGTTTGGATGGTTTAGGGACGGATAGTGAGGTGGATGGAGATTATTTGTCTAAGTAGGGAAAGGAGGTTTCAATAAATTGGACATGGCGGCTGATAATAACATGACCAGAGGCAAGGCTAAGACAACGATGCTCTTTTTAATGTAAGTTGTAACCTAAGAACACATAGGGGTAGACCTTTGTTCTAATTTATGTCATGTCTATAACAGAGGAAAACATAGGCAACTAAATACTTTCAAGTAAGAATAATCAGGTTATTGTTGAAATAAAACAAAGAAGGGAGAGTGACTTTGTAAGATAGGTGTTGGTAGCAATTGATGGTGTAGATGTTAGTTTGAAAGGCTTCGACCCATAAAGACAACAGAGCACCTAAATGGTGAAGTATGGTTCTACCCATTTCAAAGATATGGTGGTGTTTGCGTTTAAAAACACCATTTTGTTTTAGTATATGGGGGCATGAAGATTAAAAGAAAATGCCACAGGAAGCAATATAATATTGAAAATGGTGACTGACAGATTCCCCACCATTATCTGAGCAAAAAAACTTAATAGTGGTGGAGTGTAAGCGTTTGACATATTGCTAAAGCACTGTAGTGAATCAAATTTATGTCTCATCAGATAAAGTAAGTGAAACGAGAGCAATCATCTACAAACAAAATATAATATTTATAGCCAGTGATAAAAGAAAGTGGTGATGTCCATACATCACATTGAATTAATTCTAGAAAATTCGTACTAAAAGTGATTCGATCAAAAAATGGTAAATGATAAGCCTTAGACTTGAGACATGTGGAACAGTGGAAGCATTGGTTTCGTTTATTAAGTAAGAAATCAAATTTAGGAAGTAAGACTCGAAGAACATTGGCATATGGATGACCCAAACAAGTATGCCAAATGTCGGATGATGAAGACTGCAAGGCATAATGTCCATTTGAGTTTGGTGAGGATGGAAACCAGGGGTAGAGTGGATTGTCACTGAGGCAACAAAGAAGCTCCTTCCCTGTCTTTGCACACTATAGTAAAGGGATAGATTGAGAATTTGGTTATAGTGAATGAGTAGAGTGAAATGGAGTAGAAAGACTAGAACGGAAATTTAAGTGTTGAATTTAGTGAAGGAAAAAAAATATGTTGGAGAAGTTTATCGGGAGCATATATATAGTATGGGAGTTTTTATTAGTGGGGCAGAAAGTCATGACCCTTAGAAAGGGAAATGGTTAGGAGTGCAAAGACGTATTGTCTGTAAAGACGCTTCATCTGTAATGACGTCATATCGTCTGTGATGACATCATTCGTCTTAAGGCTTTCGCTTCGTCTTAAGACTTTCCGCTTCAACTATAATGACATCGTATCGTCTGTGATGACATCATTCGTCTTAAAGCTTTTGTTTTGTCTTAAGACTTTCTGCTTCATCTTAAGGCTTTCGCTTCGTCTTAAGACTTTTCGTTTTGTCTTTAATGACGTCATATCGTCTGTGATGACATCATTCTTCCTAAGACCTTTGCTTCGTCTTAAGAGTTGCATCGTCTTAAGTTGATTTGCATCGTCTTAAGTTGACCTTGCTTCGTCTTAAGTTGATTTCGTATTTGTCTGCTTCTTGCATTCGTCTACCTCATGCTATCGTCCGTTTTGTTTCGTCTGTTCTTTCATTTTATCTGCCCTTTTTGCTTTGTTTGTCTCGCATTTGTTTGCTTTGGCATTCATCTGCTCACTTCTTTTGTTAGCTTATTGCATCCATCTGCTTTGGCATCCGTCTGCTTTGGCATCCGTCTGCTTTCTACTTCATCTTAAGAGTCACTTTGTCTGCTTTTTGCTTAAGTGACCTTCTACTTCTTCTGTACACTGTTCATCTTGTATCCTCTACTCCATTTTTTACCCTTTGACGAGAGAATTTGTCTTTGATATTTTCATGAAAGATGTAGACATTAAAGTTCTCTTTGAAATCATCCAATAATGATCTTGATCCAATACCTATAGCAATAAGTTATACCAGTAGTCCCAAAAAGGAATAGGTTCAATATGATTGAGCACAGAAGCAAATTGAATGATTTGGTGCAAATGTAAGAAATAGGAGATATGGTTTTAGAAGAAAGTGTTGCAAAGTGACTTCAGTGTCGGGGGTCATAAAGAACATGTAAAGTTGACCCGAAATATTGTGTTATGAGAAATATCTGAAAGTGAGTAAGGGGTTATGAATCGTGATTTTAGTGGTTTTATAAAGTCATAAACTTAAGTATAAATTATACTTAAGTGAGTTCTAATAAAGGGAAGTGGGCAAGTGGATAAGAAATGGACAGGTGTTATAGCTAAAGATAAAATTTTTATTGCCTTAAAAGGCTACCTGCTGTCCTTGTCCTTATCTTCTTGAAACTTCTTACATTAAAGCTCCTCTAACCCAGAGCTTTTCTTCAAATATTCACCAAAGTTAAACCTTGCTTTTCTCTATTTGTCCTTACTTCCACTTGGATATTTCTTTCTTCTATTCCAAGAAAGACAGAACCTCCCTGTCAACTTTCAAGATGAGGTACATGAGTTACATAAGAGTTAAGGCCTTGTGATGGTTAAAGATTTTGGAGCTTCAAACAAGTAAGCTTGTTACGATTATGTAGTTTTGGCATGAAATGAATCAAGCATCATATTAGCTCACTATTAAATGGTTAAGAACAGTGATATTTTAAGTTGCTGGAAAATGAATAAGGAGATTTAGTGTGTTGTAAATGGTGATTTTCTTTGGATTAGTGACTGAAATATTATAGGATTGTGTTAAACCAGTTGGAGTGAAAGATCAAAGAAAATGTGTAATGATTTGAAAGAGCGATTAAAGATTTGTGATTGGTTGTGATTTAAAGAATTGATGAGTGATTAAGTTATGAAATGAGAATGAGCATAAGATGTGAAGTCTGTTACGACACCTGGTTTTGTCATTAAGCATGCATTTTACATTGTCTATTTATACATTTATGCATAAATAAATTCTTATACGTGTGCAATTATTGATGTGAGTGTAGTATGTGTTTTGCAAAATAGTGATATAGGATAGAACGTCCGCATTCAGGCGCTCCCAGAATTTGGAAGCAAATGCTAATCTTGAGCGTGCTGTGAGTAGACCGTGATGGTCTCACTTCATTGTTTATTATTTGAATTTTTGTATTATTTGACTACTCAATGATTTTGTAAATGTGATTGATTATGTTAGTTTCTGGACAGGAGGTTCGATGATTGTGATGTTTGACTTAGATATTGAAGAGCTACTTGAATGTGAATTGGATGAATTAAGTGTACTAAAGTAATTGTTAAATGCTTTCTGAATGTGCAATTGTATGCAAGTGAAAGTGTAAATTCTCAACTATATGTTGAATGCCGGATTACAGTCCGATGATAAGTGAATATGATTGAATAAGAGCATCCAAATATGCGTGATGCATTCTATCTAATGAATGCATGAAATATAATGGCGTTGTGACTTGAGTTGCTCGTATGAAGCGCTTCCACGTAGAGCTTTGCTCCGTGATTTTTGATTCTGCACGTAGAGCTATGCTCTGTGATTCTGTTCTGACTAAGCCCTATGGGCTAGTATTATGTTCTGACTGAGCCCTATAGGCCAGTATTTGTATAAGTGAGTAACAGGCACTCAGTCATAACAATAAGAATGAATGTGAGTCTCATACAAATAGCATATGCATAATATCACTACAAAAAAATCATACAATCTATGACATTTTATTAATAAAACGTCACAGATTATAAAAAATTTTTGTGACATTTTTTAAACTTCACGAAAAGTTCTAATCTTTTGCGAAGTTCTATCAAGTCGTCATAAATTTATAAGAGCTATTACGACATTTAATCGATAAAACATCACAAGATAAAAGTCACGACGTTTTGTTATATAAAATGTCGCGGTTGCCGTGTCATAGTTAAAACATTCAGCCTTTGAGGAGCGTAAACAATTGGTTTTCTTAAAACAGTCTACTTGAGATTCTTCCTCAGAAGAAGGGTTGCCTTTCTTCTGCCTCCCCCCTCCCTCGGTCATCGCTCTACGTTTGCTTCGTTTTCTTCCTCCTCTAGATCTACTCCATCGTCCTCCGTGTGTGCGGCTCGTACTGTCCTCTGTCTCGTGTCATGTCGCCTTGTCCTCTGTCTCAACCTCGTCGTCCTTCGTCTCGTGTATGCGTCTCATGTGCCTCATCCTTTGTCTCTCCTTTTCTACGTTAAAAAGACCGTATTCAATTCCAGGTATGTCTACATCTCTTTTGATACATTTTCTGCCTGCCTGTAAGCGCGCGTGACTATCAGATTCACTCGCTTGAAAATCTTGTTTCTAGTTTAGGGTTTTCTCTCACTACCTTTGTTGGGTTCTTGAAAATTATGCAATTTCTCCTGCACATATTAATCTTAAGTTTTCTTGGCAAAGAAAGATTGGCTGTTCATTTGAGATTTTTTTATGTTTTTTTAAATTCCTCTGTGGAGAATGATCAGAGCTCGACAATTGTTGTTAGGGTTATTTTATGCCAACAATAGGAATTCTTTCTTTCGAGAAAAGGAAGAGAGTAGAATTTCTTCTGAATTTATTGATATATGTGTCCTTGGGGTGTATGTACACTCGAAAGAATGTATTTCTTCTGCTGTTCTCAGGGGATTCAATTAGGTTTTAGGTGTGATTAATTTCTTCATCTCTATATCTCGAGGTTTTAAGAAATTGATCGTACATAATCAACTCCAGATATATATCAACCCAAATTCCCAATTCATGGTTGTTTCAGTTTCATATATATTTCTAGAAACTTGATTTCCAGTTTTGTTTATCTCTTTTTATGTCTACACTTCAACGTTACTTCAACTGCGATATTAGTGAAGCTTAAATTTTCTATCATATTCTTTTCTAGGGAAGGGGGATTATAACGCAATTGTGCTTTTTGATTCCCTTTCTTCTGATATGGCAGATAGTTCATTGCACTTGGTTGCTTGGTGATTAGGATGCCTTTCTTTAGTCAATCGAATTGAAATCCCTTCATGGTAACACATAGCACCTCTGTTATGGTCATATGCATATCTTTCTTGGAGTTGTGATTCTATTTACTTATACCAAGAGGAAATTGCCATCTGCGAATGCAGATTCAATGAGAATGACCCTTTTAGTACATTTGAGGAAAGGTGCTTGAATGTTTTAACAAGCACAGAGTGTACCCCCGGTTACTGCCCTTATGGAAACTATTGCAAGAATCAGGTCAATGATTAATCTTATAGCTGTATGTTTTAGCTTCTGAATTTATTGATACAACACCTTGTTATAGCCTATAATCCTGATCCGAAAACTATATTCATTGCTGCCTATACTTTGAACAACATTTCATGTCATTGGGGGGTAGCATGAGAAGAAAAACAGGCATGTAAAGTTGTTGGAATAACATTGTCTTTTATATATATCTTCTACTTATGAAGCATAGTTTGTGTGTTTTTATTGTTACTTGCTCCTGGCAATGAACAATTAACTTTTGGTATTTATGAACTAAACCAATTGCAGGCAGTGACTTGAGCAATGAGTTATTAGAAATTACTAGAGAATGCATAGATAACCATAAATCTGAAGGACTTCTATGACTTTATGTTATCAATTAGGAAGATGATAACAATAACTTGAATTAATCCGATGTGATTCTATTGTCGTGATTTTCTACGATGCTTGAGTCTTATCTTTAACAAACAAAATGGAGATTCATGCCAACTATGCTGTTCATTTAATTGCTGCAGTTTTCTAGAAATGTGAGTCAAACAGGTTGGATAACTGAAGACGAAAGAATGGGAGAAGCATCAGTTGAGGTGTAAATCTACTATCTCATACAGTTGTTATTGCCTTTACTGACAACAATATTCTCCTTGCATGATTGGTAAAAAGTGATTATTTATTCAGAATAAATAGAGTATGTTTTGATCTTTAGCAGTGTTCTGTATTTATTTGTGATGGGACATCATTACTTCAAGTGTTCTGTTTGTAAGCTCTGGTTGAATTTTCTAAAAATTTCAACTTTCTTTTTCCTCGTGGATTGCAGGTGATTGAGCATATGGTGGAAGACTAGGCCTTAATATTTGGCGATGTTGCATTGAGTTACTTTCGACCAAAGGTTCTTATTATTTCAACCCTAAACTACGAGTACAATGTGATCCTACAAAAATCTGCTCTAAGCAGCCAAGAAGATCCATATGATAAATCCCAGTCAGTTTTGCAAGTTCCAAAATCACGACCATAAGTTTGAGTGGACTAGAGAGGAGTTTAATAATTGGGCCTTTGAATTAGCCAGAAAGCACAGTTATATTGTAGAATTCAATGGGGTTGGCGATTCTGTAGATGTGGAACCAGGATTTGCTAGTCAGATTGTTGTCTTTAAGAGGGAACAACTCCAGGGAGATGATCTTCTAGAAAATGATAGTACAAGACATCCTTATAAGGTTATATGGGAGTGGAGTAGCAGCGATTTTTCGATTTGAAAAATCAATTATATATATATACAAAAGATCAAATTTTCCAGATGAAAAATCAGATTGGAAAAATTTACCCACAATATTTCTTCCTTATTTCTTCCTTATCTTATGTCTTACAAACTTGTAAAGTGTCTGATGAACCTTTAGATTAATTAGTGTATTATGACATATTTGCGGATTATAATTAGTATATTTTGATATTAATTAGTGTATTGTGATATGTTTGTGAATTGCAATTAAATAATACATTGTGTGCAGGTATAAAATTCTTGTAATACATAAATAATTATTAAAATTAATGATATATTAAAAATTTCAGAATTATTAAATAAATAAAATTTATAAATAATATTGAATAGTTATTAAACAAAAGAATAAAAAATTGTATTCTAAAAAATAATTAAGAAAATTTAAAAATTATTAAATTAATATGATTTTTGAAAAATAAAAAATAATAAAAATAATAATAAAAACGTCGCGAAATGTCTTCTGCGACGTTTAAAAAAAACGTCGCGGATTGCTTCACATTCTGCGACGTTTTTAAAACGTCGCGTATTGTTCAAACTTTCAGTGACATTTTTTTAAACGTCGCCTAATGTCAATATTTTCCGTGACGTTTTTCATAAAATGTCACAGAAACCTTTTGCCTACACCATGTGACGTTTTAAAAACGTCACAGAATACCTTCTTTTCTTGTAGTGTATGAATGTTTAAGTGAGTTGAATATGAAATGTGAAATTCTGTATGATATGTGATTTATGTGTTATGTGTTATGTGACTGGGTGAGCTCTCGATGATGGTCACTCATTGAGTTCGTAAAACTCACTCAAAATTTGCAACTATTTTTCAGGATCAAAAGAATACCCCGTTAAGCTAACGGGAGTATACCTACAGCTTACAAGTGGAGGATAGAGGTCGGGATCAGTTCGCGTATGCATTGCATTATATTCTTTATTTTGTATAAAATTGAATATTTTAAAACTATTGTACAAATGATTTATGTTATAATGAATAGACATTATGACTAAAGTGTTTTGTAATTATGAAATGAGCCGTATAAGTTGATTGATCTTCTGCATAATATGATAGATAGCATTCAGAAAATTTTATACCAGTCTCCGATTGAGTGAGTGCACTAACACGCCACTCTCGCGGGGCACGGATTTAGACATCATCCATCGATGTCGAGTTCGAGTCTTGCGGGAGTGGGGTATTACATAACAAAACCCCAGGCATAAAATTCAAAGAAACAATCATTGTCATATGCAAATTGTCTAATGGAAATTAAATTCTTATCTAAACGAGGAACATGCAGAGTGCGAGGTAAGTGGAAAGTATGATTAGAGTAGGGAAGTTGTCTATCACCAATGGATTTGACAGAAAGAATTGAACCATGACCCCCTGCTATACATTCAAACTTGTAGTAAAAAGAGAAAGATGAGTCCATACCAGAGTCATTGACCATATGAGTTGTTGCGCCTGTGTCCATGTAGTGAGAGGGATCAAAAGAATCAAAGACCGATAAGCCTGCAGATGAAACAAATAGGACCATAAAGAGGTAGTTGGTTACATCAAGCTTTTTAGGAACAAAATCAATGATAATGACATTGAAGGCAGAGGAGTGAGAGATAAGAGTGGTGGTAGAAGAAGTTGGAGTTGAGATGGTCATTGTAGAGAAGTGGAATGTCAAAGGAAGAGAGAAAGAATAGTAAAGAACCAAAAATAAAAAAAAGAATCAAAGAATCTGCTTTGATACCATGAGAGTTAATGAATGTGCCTCCTTACCCGTGCTCTGGGTAGAGGTTGTACATATATATATAATTATGTTATAGTTAATGTTACAACAATAATGAGAAATTTGTTACAATGATGATAACGACAGCTAATGTATTTATAACA
The DNA here is from genome assembly GCA_025531955.1 of Erythroxylum orinocense. Classification (NCBI taxonomy): domain Eukaryota; kingdom Viridiplantae; phylum Streptophyta; class Magnoliopsida; order Malpighiales; family Erythroxylaceae; genus Erythroxylum; species Erythroxylum orinocense. Next base: position 24,459,007 of record JANZLX010000008.1, read on the forward strand.
CTTGTCTCATCACAAATTCTTATTAATATTGTCGCATATGTAATAAATAGATCTTCCTCTAAATTAATATAAATAGAATTTGTAGACTATACAGTCACTTTCTATAGATATTTTACTAAGTTAGGCAAATTCATTTTTATGTTGGAATTAAATGAGACATCATTGATATCGACCCATCTGAGATCGCTAAATGTTCGAGAGTTCCTCTATTCAATCATTTTCCTTCTTGTTGCTAGATGGTCAGAACTTCATCTGGGTTCGAATCCCACTGAGAGGTCTACTGGAGATCAGAAATTGTTGAAGAAAGAACAAGATGTTTTTTTTGTCCCTTCCAAGCAATCTAGTAGGCCTAGATTGGTAAATGATCCAATAACTACCCTTCCCTAGGAGGAGTTCAAGTAAAATAAACAGTTTGGTGACCTCTAGAAAAAAGGAATATTTTCGTCGATTTTGTAACGCCTTGGCGGATGATTGATAAATTAAAAACTTTCAATTGTTTTTTTTTATCCTCCTATATAAATATGTTGCCTTATACATTAATACATGATATAAATTTTTATGAATGATAACTCTTGGTCATAATCATGATATGAATTTATTGATCTCAACACACGAAAGAGCCAAAGCTATATAAATCGTAATTGAACCTTATCCTTTTTACTCTATTATTCTATATATGGTAGATTGTATCTAAAAAGAGCTACATTCGTTGTTTCTGTCATAAGGAAATTTCTCCTGCTGTCTCTTTAATTCAATCCCGTTACTTTCCTACCATGGTCATTTTAGTTACGAGCACCTTACCTACTCTCTAGACCATAATCAGGAAACAACTTAAATTGGCTATCATGGAACTACCAAATAATGTCCAATTGGACTTTTCCTCCTCAATTATGTTCTTTGGAAGGCTTCAACATATATAGACATTTATACAAAAATAGGAAGTTGTACGAAGTTAAATAGCCAAACAATTGGTGATAGTCCTTTGTGGAGAGGCAAGCATCACATTTCCTTTCAATCTAATAATTTCTAGAACTACTGAGTTTGTTAAAACACCTTTGTTTAATAACGGAATTCAAGTTCTCAAGATTTCTTTTTCTTTCTCACGTCTGCTAATATAACCTCAAGTTGTTTCTTTACAGGGAGTTCAGCCACCCTAATAATGCGGAGCATGAACCAGATCGACAAAGAGCTTCCATATCCTGCGACCAACTTCACCGCAGATGCAACTCCTGCTCAAGATCAGGGCCTCGAACCACTGGGGCACAACAGTGAGTGCGCCAAGAAGCTTAAAAGGTGATAAATATACAAGTACTCCTGAATATCAGTAGCAAACATGTCCATGACCTAGACAATTTAAGTGTTCTGCTGCTTACCACTTCTTATCTCTTGGTATTGTTATTTATGTCCTGAAGCCTATAAAGGACAGCACAAAAATAGGATTCTAGCAAGAATGTTTACCCCTTTTGTGCCAACAATTTTCAAAAGGAACATACAAGGCCAATTATAGATTGGTTTGTGGTTTTATTGCATAAAAATTCTTAATTGACTTTGGTATTACATTATTTACAAAAGGCTTTTTTTTTTCTTCATACAGGAAATCGAAACCTAGTTGAAATATTTAGTCTATAAAATTTGCTAACCAAATCCACCTCTATTGAAAATGAAAGCAACTCCATATTAAGATTAAAGAGGCCTTAGTGTTATAATGAATTGAGATTAGATATCAGTTCTTATCTACTTATTTCTTTGAGTATGGCTATAACAAAGTGACTTTGGTTTTATTTGGAAGCATTATAATTAAAATGTTCTAAATAAAAGTACATATGAATAAAAGTAGTAAAGGGTAAATGTTGTGAACAAAATAAATGTTTGTAGTAAAAAACAAGTATTTTTGAGACTTTGATTTAAAATATATTATAAAAATAATTTTAAATAATTATGAGAGATATTTTCAACCATATCTAGTTCTTTTGAACAATTAAATATCTACCACTTTAAAGTTGAAGAAAATTTAATTGTGTGAGGAAGAATAAAGATCATATGTTATTTCTTATTTATCTCTATAATTAGATTATAATCATTAAGTGAATTTAAGTTTTGTTTGTATTTTTTGCTGAAATTATATTGTAATTAAAAGGTGTTGTAACCAAAAAAATACTTATGATTTTAGTAAAAGCACCTTTTGTCAGATGATTTGAAGCAAATCTTGTATAAAATATTTATTATAGATTGTTTAATCATAGTTTTAAAACATAACTAAACATCTAGAATTTCCTTATACTGCTTCCTTCATCAAACATATTTTGATTATTTCTGTTTGCAGAATTTTGGCCAATAGAGAATACTCTCAGAGATATCGAACCAAGCAACTAGAGTACATTACTGGCCTTGAATCAGAACTGAAATCCCTCCAAGTAAGCTAATCTAGATTTATATTTATAATTAAATATATACAAGAGGACACCGGACGTGTATATTTCCATTTCACTAGTCAGTAGGTTCTACTTTCTACCACCAACTGTAAAGCAGAACCCTATGTTGAAATGATCAGCACGACGTGTTTCTTGATTATTATGCTGATTAATACTTTTATAGGGCAAGGTCTCAATCATCATTTCCAGGATCAATCATGTTTGTCAACAGAACTCGGTATTAAGAGCTGAAATCCTTTCAGTAAAGCCGAAACTTTTTGCCACCTGTAACGAACTCGTACTCAAACAAGGTTCTCTCCCTCACTTAACTTTTTCTCAGAGAGGACGAATATAATAAAGTTTTTATGTAACATGCAGTTGAGTTTGAGGAACTGAAGAAGGAAAGGGAAATAATGAAGCAGTATTTTATGACTCTAAAACAACGGGTGCAAGGGTTCGAAAGAGAAACAACAGACAAGAACAATGACGTTCAGAATTTAGACATGAACCACTATGCTAGTGACTCCATACTCAATATCTTCAATGAAACAGTTGCTCGGGAACCTCAAACTCGGATGAATCGTCAGAACCCTAATCACTTTGGAGATGAAGAGACGAAGAACTTATTGAGCTCTCTCACAAGGGACGAGCAGTCTTCAACTTATTCCTGATTTTTTTTCTTTTACCGTTCCGGTTTGTGGAATAATCCTATTCTCTATTGTCTTTTGCTTTCATGTTTGTTCTTCTTTCAAACCTAAATCTGATGATCTATCCAACTGGACCTGGAATAATGACTCAGAAGCTTAGCCATCCTTCATTTTCAATGCTATTCAGTCTTCATTGCTAACTGATTATATTCTGCATAACATGCATAATTCATACCAGCGAAAATTCAAAGAACATAGTGAGCTTTAATTTTGTTTTTCTTTGTGAAAGTAAACAATTTCATTAACTCCACCCATAAAAGAAAAATTGAAAAAGTTACACATATACTAAATAACAAAAACTTGCTAGCTATCTTAACACCAAAAAGAAAATTAATAAGAAACTACTTGGGAATTAGTGGCAAGACCAATACACTTCCATTGAAATTGATAAACTATATACTGAGTCAATCAAAAACATTATCAAGTATTAGGTAACCTCCTATTTCTTTTGAACCGTGAGCTATAGGTGATATGATCTTAATGAGTTAAAAGAAGCAACTTGATCTTTCCAAAAAGTTCCTCTAGTAAGCATTCCATCGATATGGTCCAGTTTTGAAATATCCTATACTTGTGCTCCACCTATATGCTGTAAACTAGATAGCTTAGGGAAATTTTAAAGACCAACTTGTCTCTTGAGCTATTAGTTAAGCTTTTGTCGTACCACTCCTTTACCATTTTTTAGTTTCCTTAAGGGGAATTGTGAAAGTATAATTGAAGTATAAAGGTTCATAGATTTTTTATATATCGATATTCAAAGAATAGGTGATTTAGATTTTCGTCGTCATGATTGCATAGGACATATTATGATGGAATATTGAGGAATCTTGACAACTGATCTAGTTTTTTAGTTTTTTTTTTCGAGTGTTAATCATAAAATGAAATTAGCCTAAGGGTGAGTCTGTTTGAACCATTATAATTTGAACTAAGGGCCCTTAGGAGCTTGAGCTATTAGTAGTTTTCTATGAGAGGCATTATTGTAAATGCCTGAATTTTTTGATTCTAATGAATGATATACTCTTTATTAGATATTAGCCTTATTCCTAAGATGTGGTTGAGAAGTAGTGAGCTTGTAGTGACTCTAACCCCCCGTTTGGTTACTGCCTCCGTGAGAGGGGGCAGTAGACAAGACATTAAAATCTTGTCAACCGGCAGTGTTTGGTTCTGGACTCCCCCATTCTGTCCACTGATTCCGGCGTACAGAGGCAGAAATATATTGTCCATTCCAAAACCGACGGACATATGAGCTCTGTCTCTGACTCCGACCAACGAAACTCGCTGGATCCGAAAATACCCCTCTCTTCATCGTCATTGTCTGTCCATCTCCGACGGCTTCGCCTCCGACATCCCCTCTTTTCCTCATGCTGGTCTTCGCTCTTCAGTTCTCTGTGTGAGACGTCGGGCTTCACTCTCGCAAGCGTCCACTCTTCTTCTCCCAAGTAAGTTTTTGTCAAGATCTGGAAATGGGTTT
>JANZLX010000008.1:24502738-24514684 GCA_025531955.1 Erythroxylum orinocense
AAGTTGTCGCTAAAATTGTTAAGTTTGGTCGTTATATTATTATCCATGAATTGTAAGTTTTAGTGACCATCTATAGCTACCAAGTATTGATTGGTCGGTAAAACATATACATAACTTATATATTGCAACCAAATAATTTTTGGATGCAAAATGTATATAATTAGCAACCATTTTAGTATGGTTGCTGAGAATTTGGTTGCTGAAATCAAATTTTCTTGTAGTATTATAATCAATTATACCAGGAATATGTCAATGAATGCATATACAATCATTTTCATGTGCAAAAATTTAAAATTCACGTGCGTGTAAGCTAACCTTATGTATGAACATGAGATGCATTTTTTAAAATCTCTCATTGATCTTTCATGTACCATAGTTTAGGGTTCTAACCTTTAGTTTGGGAATGGGATGTCACATTAAGGATGTAGCCATGGATGTGGAGAGCATACACTTTAGAGTAATTTTCCAAGTTCTGGAGCATCTCAACCCAAAGACATTGGAAAGGTAGTTAAAGCAATTATATACTAACATTGTTTTGCAAATTATTTTTCAAATGTGGTATCAACATTTTTTATAGCACATGTACTTCTCAGATGGGCACATGTCACATTGAAATAGTAGGATATTCTAATGCATCTCAAGAAACATGGAGCTTAGATATGCAATGGTTTCGCACAGACATTTCCTATGGAAGCTCCTTCAGGCATGGTAGAGAATATGGAGGCAATTTCGACAGTTGTATATTAAACTATCACTCCTTTTACTACAATTGATTGCGGTTTGGTTCTTGGATGTATATATATGTGTTGAAATGTTGCGGTTATTGGATTGATTGTGACTGATTGTATGTAAATGAAGCGAAGGCTACATTTTTAAGTGTAATGGTAGGAAATAAGGGACAAGTTTTGATGGGAGGGCCGTGTTTATTGATCTAGGTTGTTGTTATTGCCCTATCTTATGTATTTTGAGTGATAAGAGATTACCTATAGATAATCTCTTGTAATGTACATAATTTTTTACTTTTATATAAAAGTTACTGATTTACCAAAAAAAATTATTGATATTTTACTTTTTATATACAAAGCTACAAATTATCACTTACTTTTGTACAAATTTTTATATAATAAATTTACAATAAAATATATCTTTAAATTAAAAATGCAACAAACAATTTATTTCAAAATTGTATAACATTTGATTAAAATGCAACTAAAAATATTTGACTACAATTTACAAAACATAGCTAAAAAATATTTGCCTATGCTTTTAGAAACATAGCGAATGCTGAATAAGTTTGGCTATGTTTCTAGAAATGTAGCTAAAAATATTTAACTACATTTTACAAAACATAGCTAAAAATATTTGCTTATGTTTTTAGAAATATAGCAAATACGGAATATTTTTGGTTATATTTCTAGAAATGTAGCTAATAGTTTTAACTTACAAAAGATGATTTCTCAAAACATTACTAATAGTTTTTCGCAACAAAAATAAATCATAGGCAAAAACTATTAGCAACGATTAGAAAAAAACATCGTCTATTGTTTTTAGTTACGGAGATTTAGCGACATGTTCAACAACAAATACAAATCATTAGTGAGGATTTTAGGACCTTTAGCTATGATTTTTTGGTAACCTAAGGTCCCATTTATTGTAGCGAGAGTTTCCCATTAGTCACGCCCAGGTGATGATACTTTCAAAATTCAATGTACTTGATTAAAATATAATTACGTATTGATGTGCGAATGCCTAGGATAGATAACCTATACATCTTTGTCCTCAGTTAACCATCTTCTTTTTCAAGAGAAAACCAGCCATGGTTTGCAATTTCAAGGCTACCTTGTTATCAGCAACTACTTACGGAAAGTGATGAAACAATTGTATACAGAGAAAGTTTCACAAACAACAAAATGTATAACAAAACTAATGAAAAGACAAGTCTTTGAACATTATCTGAATGTGTTAATACAAGTTGATCGTTATTTTTCATCCTCTTGTACAAGTACCAACAAGATCTCACTTGAATTTTCAAATTCATATAGTCAGATCCAGGGTACTTGTCAATTACGGATATTCTGATAATGGCATGTTAAGATTTATGGATAAACTGTTTTGCTTTGATGTAGTAGTAGACAAAGAGAGACATAAATTACTGCTTTCTACATCTTCTTCTTCCTCCCCTTGCAGCATTTTGTCCTCCCTTGGTATTAGTTTGGTGCCAAGAGACAGGTTTAAATCAAGATCATTCTCTTCATGAATCTTCGTTTTAGCTTTGCTTATTTGTTGATTCTCATTCAAGCTCCACTTATTTTCCAGGGCATTGGATCCATAAATTTCCCTTATTCCGGGGGGAAATTGTATCGTCACCAAGGAAGATTCTTTCATCACTGACAACGTTTTTGTTCGGTTTCGCATTGATTCGCAAGCATGCCATGTCTGAGAAATAGCCTGAAACTCCTGCATTTGTTTTCTAGTCTGGTCAGAAAAAGACGAAATGTTACGCAAGTGGAGATCTCCATTTGTTGTGCTTGAACCACATTCTCTATCTATCCTCCCAGCTGCCATCGAATTGTAAAGACCAGGTCCTTTTCCAGCAATTAGGTAATTGTTGGTCGAAGTAGGCTTGGTCATCCAGCTTCCATGATTATCACTCCAGGAGTTTCTGAATCTTGATGGAGAAATGGGAAACTTTAGTAAAGATGTTTGCTTATAAATAACAAAAGAACTGTTTCTTAGCTAATACGTATAATTTAAACCAAGTCAGAACCTGAATTTGGAATGAAGCCTTTGATCAATGTTTCGAATCAGGGATTGATGCCAAAGACTGAAGGGAAAATGATCTGCCCTTCCAATGCCATTCACCGAACTATTAATGACTGTGAATTGTTCATAAACACCAGCACCAAACATCAATATGCAGAAAGCAATAGGTAAACCTAATTTGTAATCTAAAACAAAATATAAGTTATTTCATACCTTGACCCTGATCGTCAATCCTCTTGCTTCGGTACATCTACAATCCAAAGGAAGAAAATATTTTTAATATTAATAATATTTCACACATTACAAAGGACTTGTCCGGACAATTTTTCAATTTCAGAAACAGAACAGTTTCTTGCCCCAGCTAACCATATCCAGTTCTTAAAATTCACCCTTGTTTTTAAAGATAATACATAAGACCAAAATACTACATAAAAATTTTAAGAATAAAATTTATAAACTAGTAGTATAAATCTATTCCTAGATTTTCATCATAATTCGGACCTAGGAAAGTAATCATGAATACCTAAAAAGAAGACAAGACGAAATCAGCGGTATGAAGTTGTTGAGTCCTCTCCGATATGTTTCTTTTTCTAAATCTTAACAGCTTAATCTGTTTAATTAGCAAAGTTACCTGTAGATGGCTTTTGACGTGAGCAATACTCAGACCCTTGATATTCATTAGCTGCAAAACTAGTTTTGGAGTTGCTCCTACAACAAGAAAATAGATGGTTAGTAATTGACTCCTGACGAAGATGGAGCTTCAAAGTTCATATGTACGATCACTTTATGTCATGGGTTGTGTGGAAAATCAAGAAAATCCATGAGCAAGTAGAGAAAGATGAACTTACTCTCATGACCACCAAGTCTCTCTACTGCTTTAACAAAGCAAAGATGAAGATCAGGAGTCCACCTTAACCTAGGCACCTTAGATCTCACATATGATCTCACCCCACGAGAAGTCGCAGCCTTCTCACTCTCTTCTACAACGCTGTTGCTCGAGCTTGTACTATTTTTAGTCTTACTTTCAACATCACCTTCCTCCTCCACCTCTTTATTTTTGTTCTTCTCTGAAGGATCCAACTTCAGACAGTCACTGTTCTCACTTTTCCTCATGCTTGTTTGTAGTTTGGAAAAGAGAGTGATGAAAAAGTCTCAATAAAACTGACTGTTTCCAACAAATGACAAACAGTAGTACCCCATGCGAGATTCATGTGCTGCAATAATTCATCTACTTACGTTGATCTTTGCCATGCTTCCAACCGGTAGTTTCTTGAAAAGTTGCTTACTCAAATTTCAAGTCATCAAGCTAAGATCCAAATACTGAAATGGAGACATGACAAACCCTAGCTAGGACCAAAAAGTCAGACACATATACTCTTTCTTTCAGGAACAATATTAAAAGCCTTAAAGTTGATTATTTTATTTATGGGTGGGGATCAATCATTCATTTATAATTTAGGTATGTATATGTGTATCAGCGTATGTGTATGTAATGGATCATACATGGATTATATAGTCCAAGCAGGTTTTCTGGGTTAAGATTTGAAACTTCCAAAGTGTGGGAAACTATGATTTTTCTTTTATTGGATAAACAATAGAAATTCTAACATGAGTTCAAGTCTCATACAGGAAGATGCTTTAACACCTTCTCTCGTTGAGCCGCTAAAGTCGATAATGAATGATGTATGGTAAAAGAAGAACGATGTTCAACAGAGAAAACATGCATGGCATGATACCCAAAAAGAAAAAAAGAAGGAAAAGCCTAACAACGAAGTGCTCACACTATCAATGATTGACCATTGTCAACAGCTCCTAATTCCTTGAGATAAAACATTCTTTTTCATTTTGCGTAGGCTAGGTGATATAAATTTATAATCTTGTATATCTCTTTGAAATCTTGCTAATCTAAGTACCCCACAATTTGTTCTTTTCTGAAACACAAAAGCATGAAGCCAAAATGGAAAGAAAACCAAATATATGTCAAGATACTAAATCAAAGAAAAATAATTTGGTGCTCAATTCCTACCTAACACGACGTGAATATGTACCATATGCATTTTTCTGATACATCTATACTGATATACAGGCATAAGCACTTATACAGCCTATACCAAACCTATTCAATGCGGATTTTCTCTATGGCATATCTTCAACTCTTCAACTTACATAGCAAGTCCTTTAAGCATTGTGGGAACAGTCTAATTAAGCTTTCAGAGGCGACATTCTGGGAATGGAATTCCAGTGGCTTTAACAATCCACTTGTACCACTTAATATTGCATACGAAAAAATGAGATGACTTTTTAAAATACCTTTTTAAGTACATATTATATAATGTTAATACAATTTTCACTAAATTACAGCTGAATGTGAGGGAATATTTTGTGAATGGTTTGGTATCGTTTCAAAATAATAATGTCTTCCTCTTTAGAAAATTTAGAACTGGCCCTCTTGGAGAACGCATAGAAGGGTTACTTGTACTACTTATACGGATTAGGTATCTATATGACCGTCCAGGCATGCATTGATGAAGTGCAAGCAAATTAATTATTGGTTGAGCCAAAATCAATTATATTTTGATTTCTAGTTCTGATTTCAATTTTGTCCCCACGCATAAGGAAGCCGATGGAAGAAACATGACGAGATCTTAAAGAAGAGGAAAACCAGGCAAAGACCAAATGGTGTTAAGAAAGAGGCAATTTGGCATTGGGAAGATTGTTCCCCATGATTCTTGCTGTCTGTGATCACGGATTTGTCTGTATCTTCTTTAACATATGACGAAACCTATAATAACAACAAAACTTCTATTTTTGCCTTCTTCAAGATTCTTCATCAACCTCCATACATCGACTTTTTAATGTTATATATTTATCTCCTGACAATGTTCATCGGATTCGATGTTCTTTTTAATTCTAATGTAACCTTGTTCTGGTTCGGCATGTGTCGCACAGACATCCTCAGTTTCACATGTAATGTTTTGTTTCGACTTTCGAGTGCGTATTTGGTTCTTCTCTGCCATTGAAAGTCAACATTTTGGGGAGATAAAGCTGAAAGAGTCCGAAACTCACGACTGTAGCGGGTACGTCAACTTCAAATGGAAAAATTAGGAATGTAATTTTGACAGTTCATGTCATCCCCGAAGTAATCAATAAGGAAGCCAAATAAGGGCAGGCAGTAATTAATACGTTCATGGCAATGTACTTTCTCATAGGCCAATGCCAAATATCAGACCAGTCATGGACCTTGGACCCCGTTAGCGACACAATTCCACCTCATCTTCACGCTTGAATCTCAAGCAACTCTTACGCACATGAGAAGATTCTGAGACACAGACAAATATAACCAAGTGGATCTGAATTGCGACATTGGGAAAGCCAAATTGGATACCAAAATGATTGAGTTCTGGAACTTGTCATCGTGCTTGACAATGCGGATTCGGTTTCTGAAATTTCTCTTCGATCGTATGACTAATACAATCAATAAAGATCACCTTTTGATTAAATGCTTGCACAAAATCTGTGCGAGACGATGTAAAATCGCAGACTAAGTAATCATGTCTCCACTCCGAAGGAGGGGAATTTTTTGACTTTTGATTATTTCTCTTTTATGTTTGCTCCGAATTTTCTTTTCCTTTCCACCTCTTAATTAAAATTTTATGATCATGAGGAATTACTTTAGGAAAGTGACTGCAAATTGATGGGCCAAACGAGATAGATCCCATGAAGAATGAATTAATTAACAAAGTTATCCTTAAGCTAAAAATTTGTGCTCAACGTTATACTATTTTAGCTACACTACGAGTTAAGAATATGAATTAATTCATGTTAATGTATCAAAGACAGAAGTAATCAAATTAAGAAGCCCATTTTAAGTTTGGTTTGGTAGTTTGCTAAGTACGTACGTATTTCATTATATTGGTAAATTATTTTAAAATTTTTAAAATTATAAGAAAATTATTAATTATATTTAATCTTCATTTTGTAACACTATTTATTGCAACATACAAATAATGGATGTATATTATATTTAGTGGCAAAATCATAATAAGTTACTATATCTCTAAAAAAAATTCAATACTTAAAAATTTGACCTAAAATTTTATACAAGTATTAAAAAAAACTCGTAATAAGTAGAAAACAAGTCTACATAACCACATAGAGGATATTTTGAATGCAAAGGTAAAATTCACTTGGGTACCGTTAATTTCAGTCACTATATGTAGTATTACAAAATAATGGTTTATATATATTTAATAAATTACTAAAAGGTTAGTATAATCTAAATAATTTGTCTAACATTATAGTTTCTCTAATATATAATAAACATAGAAGAGTAGGGAAATTAACAAAATTAAAATTTTTATTAACCCTATTAATTACCAGTTACAAGTTACAATATTGTTTATAACAATTTCACAGATTACCTTTCTCATTACAATAATGACATGGTCTATATATATATATATATTAAAAATTTAGAAACATGTCAATCAAATACACAAAGTAGGTTTCGAATTAATTGTTTGGTGATGAAGGTTTTGCTGCATATAGAAATTAGATGCATAATGAGTCATGGAAGAAAATTGGTGCTATAAAAAACTTTGTCCACTCTCCTCCACAAGTCCGCTGCAATTCCTACTACCTTGCATACTTCTTTTTCAATCTCATTCTCTACCCTTTTCACCTCATCCTTTCTCTATCCCCCTATTTTTAACCCTCTACTCAAAATCTCCTTAAGAAGATATGGTGTCAGGAGGTTATAAAGGTTCAACTCTAATGAAAAAACTCAAGCATTTTTCTTAGAAAGCAACGAAAGATATTATGGTGGTTTAACCATCAATTGAAATACACTAAAGATAAGAACAACAAGATGAAATTGCACTCCAATTGGTTTTTATTGGAAAAAAAGATGATCCTTCTCCAGACGAATGCTTAGGTTGAAGCTAAATTAATGAAGCAAACTTGGACTTGACAGCGTAATGATCAAAAAGAAGGATTATTTCTTCTTCAAATTTATTAATGATTTAATCATAATGAAAGTACTTAAGTAAGGACCTTCGCACATCACTGGCAAGATAATGTTCTTTTAAAATTAGAGGATAAGTATTAAACTTAGAAAATTCCGTTTGAACCATATTTCCATCAAGTTTAACTTTAATGATATTCCTTTAGAATACTAGTAAAAAATATAATTGATTTGTCTTACTAAAACCATGTTCTTTAATGAATATATAGATATACTGAAGAGAATTAGCTATGCAATAGTTTTTGTTGAAGCAGATACCAACATAGACCTTAATTTAAGAGACAATCAAGTTAAAGAAACCAAATGAAGAGGGTGGACTAAAACATTTTGAAATCCTAGTTTAATACCCTTTGAAGCCATCCATGTTCCTTCATAATAGAACCTGGAAACTAACTAGTAAAACTTTCACTATTGACAAAGTTATATGATTATTCCCTAAAGAGATTAATTCCTAAGAAGACGAAGCTGCAACAATTGTCACACTAGAAATTGGCTATATCGAGGCAGAGGGTGAAGCTTCTCCGATATCAACATATGAAGCCAATGTTAACAAGGTGGGAAAAGGACCTTAAATGCTTAAACATTCTTGTTAAAAGGAAAGTACAAATAAGTAGTTATCACAAGAATATAACTAATATACTAGGTTAAATGTAAGATCCCAAACAATCCTACTAGTATCTCTGCTACAATTAGACAAAATATCTACATAATTCCCGTTACTTCCTCTTCAAGAAGGATATCAAGTAAAAAGACTAAACCAAGGGATAGCAATAATCGCTCATTCCCTTTTAATGATTATTGCTTACAATGTAGGGGCATAATTATCCAATAAAAAAATGGTAATTAAGGACCATTTGCTTATGGAAAATGTTGGATCCCATTTCCGGAACCCAACTCTTACTTTGATACCACAAATGTTGGATCCCGTTTCGGAACCCAACTCTTGGAATCATGATACTAAGTGAATTATCCTTTAAAATCTCCTAAACCATCATCGATTCATCTTCTTGCTCTGATACCATAAATGTTGGATAAATCCAACTCTTAGGAGTCATAAAACGTGAGTCTATTATCCTATAGGGTTATTTCCATAAACCCTTATTAGGCATCATCCCACAAGAGTGGCGTGCCTACAATAGTCAAACATCAAAACAACCTTATTACTCCAACTCAATCATTTTAACAAAGAAGTCAATTATGAACATACATAACCAAAACTACTTCAATATATCATTTCATTACTAAATCAACAGAGTTTTAAAAACCTTATTTACATACCTTATTTACATATCAAAAGTCACGCCATTAGCTTATTACAAAATGCAAAATAGCAAATTGAAGCAATTCCTTTAGGCTATTGATCACTTGATCTCTTAGCTATCACCTAAAGATGGGACAGAAAGAGGGTGAGCTTGAAAGCTTATGAGTAACAATTTATAACAGAAAATAAGCAAAAACCCTTTGAAAACATTCACTTGTCATAGAAAATTCTCAATGAGTTCATAAAGCACTTGTTTCTAAAAATTCTCATCATGTAGTCAAAATCTCAAACTACAAAACATGAATGCATGAAACTTGTTCACATAACATAAATACATAAACACATCATAATAGTTTGGGTGGATCCAAAAACAGAACGTAATACACATTTCCACTTAATGGTCCACTGTAGCTGTAAACTTATCGGAGTCTATGAAGGAGCTCCATATCACTAGTGGGTAGATGGGAGAAGCCTTTAATTTGATCAACGTGCACGTGACTTAACTTAGGGGACCACCACAAACCCACTTACTACATATTTCATAACTCGTAAACTTGTTGCCCAAAAAGGCACTTTTTCGAAACTTGATTTCATAAACTTGATATCCTTTCAAAATCATTTCTATTTTTCATTTCATAAATCAATAGCACAATTCATATACCAAACATGTAGCACTTTCTCAAAGCATTTAAAGAGCAACAAATGCACATTTATGATGCAAATGAAATCATGAAATTTCTTTGATTCAAAGAAAATATTAGTGGCATACTTACTCTATTATAAACATGTACCCACCACGATTTTCTTGCTTATAGAATTGCTCAAAATGCCTCTGCTCTTGTTCCTGTTGCCTCTTTTGATTCCTTTATACAATAACAAAAATCCCACTCAATAAGGTTTTCAATTGAAAATCCTCGAAGCACAATCACTAAAATTAGTTCCAGAATACTGAAACCCAAGCATTTTCTAAACTCCTTGAATTGAAAGATTTAAAATGATCTTACCTCCATTGTTCACCAAATGAAGGGATCTTTAGCTCAAATGGAAGCTCTTCTTTTCCTCTACCTTTTTTCCTTCTTGAACAACCTCAAAATCTCTCTTGAAGGCTAACACAATTGAAACCCTTTTGTTTTCTCTTCTTTCTCTCCTTCTCTTTTGCTCTTCGTATTTCTCTCTCTTGTTCATGACACTCTCTCTTTTTCCCTTCAATTTTTATTTTTCTCTTCTTAAAATGCAAAACCACAATTTCTTCTTCCTTTTATGTCCTTAATGGGTCCAAAATGTCTATTTTATCCTTCCTTATAGGCTTATGTTCTCTTATGCTTAAGTGTCTTGCCAATAATACCCTTGAACTTTCTGACATCACACTTTCTTCTAGAAATTTTTTTCCTCCTTGTCTTAAGTTTACCACAAATCAGAAATTATCTCATTTGGAGCTCTACCGATCAAGACATCATTTAAATACCTAAGTATGTTCAGTAAAATATCCAATTCATACTCTTCCAATCCAATACCCTTACTTGATTCATTCTATCCTTTCTAAATTAAACTCAAAATCCATAAATTTCATGGATAGGTAAAAAACATTGTGTTAGAAATGTATTGATCTAAGAATCACTTCAATTGAAGGTCGGATAACAAGGTTATGGCCAGAAGAATCAAACATGGTTTTGTCCTCAAACATACATAACCTATCTTGGGAAAATTAGCATAACGTTCTCTATTAACGTAGGATCAAGGTAATTCTTATACGGTTTGAAAGAAGACTTAAATTTCTACAACTTTTATGCAGACCTCAAAGACAAATTCTATCATCTGTAGGGTCAAAATGGACCAGACCATAGTATTAGACAAAACCAGACGAAAAATCAGATGAATTGGGAAAATTACCATAACTTTCCCTATAGATATCGGATTAAGGTGTTCTTTAAATGGTTAGAAAGAGTACTTCGAGACCTACAATTTCGTGAAGACCTCAAAGACAAAGCCTATCTTCTAACAAGTCAAAAATGGACCAGACGATAGCATCAGACGAAACCAGATGGAAAGTGAGACGAATTGAAAAGTCAGACAATTTGGGAAAATTGTCATAACTTTCCCTATAGATATCATATTTAGGTATTATTTGGATGGTTTGAAAGAAGACTTCAAGATCTACAACTTTTGTGAAGATCTCAAAGACAAAGTCTATCATCTGAACGGTAAAAAATGGACCAGATGATAGGGTCAAATGAAACTAGCCGAAAAGTCAGACGAATTAGAAAATTTGTCATAACTTTCCCTATAGATATCGGATTAAGGTGTTCTTTGGATAGTTTGAAAGAGTACCTCAAGATCTACAACTTTCGTAAAGACTAAAAAATAAATTCTATCACCTGTAGGGTCAAAAATGGATCAGACGATAGTGCACAAAAGAAGTTTCGGTCGCATAAGATGAAGCAGAAAGTCAAACATAGAAGAAGTAGAAAGTCAAACATAGAAGAAGCAGAAGGTCAAACATAGTAGATATGAGCAGAAGCTCAAACATAGCAGATATGATGTCATCACAGACGATATGACGTCATCACAGACAATATGACATCATCACAAACGATGTGACATCATCACAGACGATATGACTATACTCTTGAACAACTTCCATTATAAGGGCCATAACTTTCAACTCAGATGTCCAAAATTCTCATCCTATATACCATTGGAAAGATAAAAGAAAGACCTACAATTTGTGGAAGATAACTTTGTCTAAATCTATCTAGATCAATAAAGAATTTTCCTTATATTCAGAACACGGACTTTACATTCATCACCAATGTACTACACCTAGTTCTCAGCTTCATGGCAATTTTGAGATTCTTAAAGACAGAATTTAAATCCATTGTCTTCATAAGCAATGTAGCCA
>JANZLX010000008.1:24526751-24553796 GCA_025531955.1 Erythroxylum orinocense
GATCAAGTTATGGCTAAAACACCGAAGCATATTCAATGAACATATACATTTTCCTGCTTTTAACTTCCAACATTTCAAATATAATCCATCTTGTATCTAAACCATCTTTGTCATTTCATTTCAAATTCAATAATTCTCCATTCTTGACACATGAATAATTGCCAATAATTTCCCATTTAATAGTTCTAGCTTCCACGAAAGGTTTGGGGCCCAACAATTCAAATATGTTGAATTTCAAGGTTTCATCCTTAAGGTTTGTATCAGCTTAATATCAAAACTTTGGTTGTAAAATTAGGTTATATCTATCTTCTATTTGTTCTTGTTTCATGTTCTTATTCTTATTTATTGATTCTTTCTTTATTTTCTTATTCTTATTCTTGCATCTATTGATTTCTTTTTTATTTCCTTCTTAAGTTTTCTTTGTATCTTCCTTTTTGTTCTATATTTGTTGGAGTCTATAAATAAAGGAACAAAGAACATTCTAAAATAAAAATAAGAAAAAAATCATTTGATGATAGTCTATAAATAAAGGAACAAAGAAAATTCTAAAATTAAAAAAAGAAAAAATCATTTGATAATAATTTGGAAAAGAATATTTTTTTTGCTAAACTTTCTTAAGATTTTTTTTTCAAAAGTTTGATTTCATTCTAGTAGTGACTATAAATTCTATTAGAAGTATTCCTACCTAGTTGAAATTTAAGATTAATTTCCAAGTAAAATTATGATTTGAATCCACTACAATTATCTCTAATCTTTTGAATTCTTTGTTTTATTTTTTGTTTTTAACTTCTTACTTGTCCTTGACTCCATCAAGATTCAAGATTGATTGAATAATGTAGGTTAATCCTTAGTTTATTTTGGTTATTTTAATAGAGAATCAAAATGGAAATGGGTAATAAAAGGAAATATTTTGTCAGCAACATCAATAGAGAAAATTTAGATTTAGAGTGAAACATTAGTGAATTGAGTGACATTTAAAAGAGAGAAATATATGAGAGAGTGTCGTGAGGTTATTTCTAATATTCTTTGAAGGATTAATAATGTTTGATTGAGAAAAAACTAAAAGGGGAACAAAGCCGAGTTCTCTAAGATGATTTTGATGATGTTGTAAAATGAGATTACTTGTATGATCACTACTAACCACTAAGAAATAATCTATGAAATTTTTATACTAAAGCGATTAGCAAGATAAAGGTGATAGAAGGGAGCCTAGGTGAGATGACAACTTTGAGAAAATCAAAGTGAAGGTTCCTTCATTCCAAAGGAGGAATGACCCTAAGGACTTTGACTATCACTGTTATGCCAAAGAGAAAAATATAAAACTCATTGTTGTTAAGTTTACTTATTATAGTATTATTAGGTAGAATTAGCTTGTAACAAATAGGTGAAGAAACTATGAAAGACATTAACAATTGGGAGAAGATTTATATCCAACAACCACTATAGGGATTTTTTTTTTCCAAAAATTGCAACATAACTTCTAAAGGTCGAAGAGAATTAAATAATAAAGAGGTAGAAATTGACATGGTTCAAGAAAAGATAGAGAAGGATCAAAAAACCATCGTGTTATATTTCTAAATGGTTTAAATTGAGTATTAGTTAATATAGTAGAATCGCAACAATGGAGACTGAATATATAATTTATAAGATCATAAGGTTAAAAAGACAACTACATAATGGACAACTATTCATAACTAAATTATAGCTCATCCTAATAGAAATTGAGTTAGAAAAAGGATGGCAGTACTACCCAAAAAGTCAAAGTCGAACCATCTAAAAAAATAGGGAAGGTGCCTAACAAAGTAAAAGGTAAATCTGAAACCCAAACACATACTTATGATATTAAATTATTTTGTTATTTAGGGATAATATACATATTTTCAAAATGTTATAAGGAAAAGGAAATTGTTATGAGATATGATAGGGAGATTGAGATCAAAAGAGAGAGAGTGTTAAGGATTATATATAGCCATTAAAGACTATGATAATGATGTTATTGAGTATCCAGTATATGCGAAGAAGCTTGTGATTAGCATCCTCTAAATGTTAAAGTTAAAAAATGATGTTAGTTAGCAATAAAAGAATATTTTTCATATAAAATGTCACATTAATAATATGACATGTAGCATGATTATTAATTAAGGTTGTTAAAAAAATGTAGCTAACACTACTTTGGTTAAAAAGTTAAGCTTGAATACTATAAAACGTCCTCGACTATATAAGCTTTAATGGTTAATGAATATGATGAAGTTATAGGGCATAATAGGTGTCAATTTCCATTTTAATTTGAAGATATCGTGACACATTATTGAGTGATATAACGCCTATACATGTTGTTCATATCTCTTAGTGAGACTTAAGAGCTCGATATAAGTTCTATTAAAGAATAATCTAAAAATAGGTATTTTTTTCATAAACAATAAAATAATTATTGACACTAAATAAGTATCTAAGGATTGACTTGAGCTAAGAGAAGAGAGTGAAAAAAGAGAAGGAGTAATCTAAAAAATCAAGATGAGAAATAAAAAAATCGGAAGAAGGAGAAAAATTTTTAAAGAAAAGAAAAAGAGAGTGTTAAGAGAAAAGCAAATAAATGAGTGAGGTTTTATGCTAGAAAGAGTTAGATCAAAAGAGCTTTTTATTCTAACCAATCTATAACTTTCATAATGTACAAAAATGCTTTGATACTAACAATCTTGACATTTTCTTGCCTAATATTTTTGTTTCTTTATTATATATTTCTAAGATGTATTCCTAAAAAATTTCCCTTGCAACTTACCACTAATTAGGGGAATATAACATCAAATTGAATGTGTACCTTGTGTTACCATTCCTAATTAACCAATCTATAGAAGTAATATGGAGTAGTCTAAAGAAATTTAAAGTAAGTTGAGGAGTTTTTGTTAAAAGGGTATGTTAGAGAGTGTGTGAGTCAATGTCCTATTTTAGTTGCATTTGTTCCTAAGAATGATGGGTCACAGATATGTATCGAATATTAAATTTTTAATAAAATGATAATTAAATATTAACATCTCATGTTTCTTGTATGTTCTCAAAGACTAACTTAAAAATTAGATATCAAGAAATTAGAATGAACAAAGAAGAATAGCCTTCAAAGTGAAATATGATTTATACGAGTTGTTATTAATGGCTTTTAGATTGTCTAAGATACCTAGTACTTTCATAAGGTTAATGAATTATGTTCCACATGCTTTTATTGGAAAATTTATAGTTATTTATTTTGATGATACCCTAGTTTGTAGTAAGACTTTAGATGATCATGTTAAGCATATAAAGATTATTTTGGCTCTTTGGAGACTAGAGAATTATATATTAATCTAAAGAAGTGTTCATTTTTTGTGGATAAAGTAAATTTTCTTGTATTTAGTGAGCTTAAAAGGGGTACAGGTGGCTAAAGAGAAGGTTAAGGCCTTTCAAAAGTTACCTACAACTAGGTCTACAATTGATGCAAGGAGTTTTCACAATTTACCTAGTTTTTATAGTAGGTTTATGAAATATTTTAGTACATTAACTATAGTACTCATTGAAGTTGTCAAAAAAATTATTGGATTTAAGTGGGGTGATGAACAAAAGCATGTTTATAGTTTTGTCAAAGAAAGATTACCTTATATTCCTTTATTAGCTTTTCCTAACTTTTCAATAAATTTTGAAAATGAGTGTGATATTTCAAGAATAGGTGTTGTTGCTATCTTAATATAAAAAAAGCTAGTCAATTATCTATTACCAACTTATGACAAAGATTTATGGGCATTAGTTCAAGCTTTGGATACTTGATACATTATGTATGGTCAAAAGATTTTGTTATTCATACCAACCATAAGTACTTGAAGCATTTGAAAGGCAAAGGGAAGTTGAATCAATGATGTGCTTTTGATATGACATATTGAATAGAAGTGTTCTTTAAATATGGCATGATAGGTATCTAAAGCTAATAAAGGGACCATGAAAATTATCTTTTAACCATATGATTAGGTATGGATGTATATGCAAAATAATGGTTCTTATATCAAAGAAGATCTAAATTACATTAAAGAGGAGATGATCCATTTCAAATTATGGAATGGATCAATAATAATTCTTATAAATTAGATTTTTTTACGTGAATATAATGTGAGTAATACTTTTAATTTTTTATTTAACTCCTTTTTTTGTGTAGGTGATAATTCGAGATGAATCTTTTCAAACGAGTTAGGGATGAAAGGAACCAAGTTGCCTTTTATCCTTTAAACTTGACAAATGGACCAATTATGCAACAAAGAAAAAATGTTCCAAGATACGTTAATAGATTGGTGAAACAAGTGGCAATATGTATGGAATCAGGACAAATTGAATGATAAGTATTGGCTATCTTGATTTTAGCTAAGGTTAAAAAATAGTTGGATATGAACATGCCTTACAACATAGTTATATAATATCCTGTTCAACTTATAGGATAACTAAGTAGTGAGACGTAATCTTTAACAAGGTATGGCTCATATCAAGTCTATCTTTAAAATTTATATATAGATCAAAAATTTCTAGCTATAGGCATGACATAAGATCGTATCTAATTTCATAAAATTATAGGAGGATCCATAATCTCCAAACACAGGCATGGTTCTAACTATATGTAGAAAACATTAAAGTGTTAATAGTCCACACAACCTCACCTAGGAGCTACCAAACCGTGCCTAATTGAAATCCTAATTTTATTTAGTTTAGAAATCCTAATTTGTTGTTATAATTTTTAAAGGCTATTTCTTTTCAATTGAAAACATAATGTTAAATCATTAATACAATTGTGAGAGTTTTCTATTAGGTTATTTAAAGAACTTCTGAACTTATCAAGTTATTTACTTATAACATTCAAACTATCTTATAATCCTAGTTCTAGTTCTTTGTAAAGATGGGTTAGGATCCTTTATACCTATGGTTCATTATTCAGTATAACCATTGGGTTAGGTTCTGACCTTTATATGATTTTAGCTTGCTTAAGATTTGATTACAAATTAAGTTTGTTAGATTTCAAGATTTCATCCTCGAGGTTAGGATCAAGTATGATCTGGTAAACTTGTTAACTATTCTAATTTACATATATTTAGATTTCATGCATATGTACATATAAAGGATGATAAATTAGACTCGAGAATGAAAATGTATATGTTTGGTTTAAATAAAATGCAAAGGGATATAGGTTGTTGTATCTTAATCCAAAGTTATAGAAAATTAAAATTAGCAAAAAAAGTTGTATTTGTTGAAATTTTTATACTTCATCCTAAAAATAACTTTATTTATTCCTATAATATAGATCAAGATATTTCATTGAAAAAGATGGGGTTAGAGATTAGTCAATCAGATTCTCTACAACAACCTCATACTAAACTTAAATAGATTCGAGTTGCTAGCTCTAAAGATTATAAGAAAGAGGAGGAATGGAAGATCAAAATTTACAATAAAAAGATATATAAACCATCACTAAGCATAAATAAACAAAGAGAAAATTAGGAAGGAACAATATTTATTGGAATCAATTTTGTGGCATATGCATTAGTAATAACACAATAAATAAATAATATTGGTGAGCCTTCTATATAATTTGGATTTATTTCTTGTAATGATTATACTATGTTGTTTCCTTTAATAAAATTGACACTTGAAAGCTCATGAAACCACTATCAAAGAAGAATATCATTGGCTACAAATGGATCCTTAGAAAGAATGCTGGAATTTCAACAGTATAAGAAGCAAGGTATAAGGCTCGATTAGTTGCAAAAAGATATAATCGGAAAAAGTGAGTTGACTTTAATAATTTATTTTCTCTTATTGTAAAACACTATTTGACTTGTATTTTACTTTCTTTTATTTCTATGTATGAACTTGATTTGAAACAAAGGGATGTTAAAATAGCTTTTCTATATAGTGAACTCAAAGAACTTAGGGTTTTCATTTTTAAAGGGCAAGAAGATCATGTCTACTTATTGAAGAAGTTTTTGAATAGATTGAAACAGTCAATGAAACATAGGATAAAAGGTTTGACTCATTTATTGTAAGAAACTCTTTGATGGGTAATTCACTTATTTAATGTTGTATGTTGATGACATGCTTATTGTTACTAAAGATATGTTTTAAATTAATAAATTGGAATTTTTATTAAGGAGTGAGTTTTAAATGAAAGACTTGGGAGTTGTGAAAAAAAAATCATGGAGATCCTTCAAAATAGAAAGAAAGGGAGATTTTATCTTAACATGAAAAATTTTAGAGAGATTTGGCATAAGTGATGCTAAACATATCAGTACTCCACTTACATCTCATTTTAGGCTTTCATTTTGTTCACTCATGTAAGATAGATTTTGATGTTAATAACATATGTCATGTTCTTTACCCTAATAACATACGTCATGTTCCTTACCCTAAGTTACTGTATGCACTATTCATAATGTCTTACATATTGTTAGTATTTTTAGCACATATTATCCAATCCTGAAAGGAATCACTAATAGGACGTGAAGTGGATTCTCAAGTACTTATAAAGTAGTATAAATGCAAAATTAGATTTTGGGGAAAAATATAATGAAGATTAGTTAGTTAAGTTGACCAAATTATATAAGTGATTCTGATAAGAGAAGATCCCTTATAGACTATATTTGTTTATGGTGGTTTTGCAACCAATTAGAAAGCAACTTTGTAGGCTACAATTGCTTATCTACTTTAGAGATAGAGTACATAATCATTGCATAAGATTTCAAAATTTTAATTTAGTTGAGAAGCTTGTTTATTGAACTTAATTTAGATTCTAAAGCAATTTTGGTCCATTGTGATAATCAAAGTGTAATATATTTGACTAAGAATCAAATGTTTCATAAGAGGACCAGGCACATTAACATCATGTATCTTTTTTTAAAAAAATCTTATTTATTATGGTCATATTTTTATGAAGAAATAAATATTGTAGATAATCCGATAGATATAATGGCCAAGTCTTTTGCTATTTTGTAGTTCAAACATTGTTAAACTTAACTAGAATTCAAAATATTTAAGATGACATATCTAAGGTATATTTAGAAGAGGTGAAGTCATATGAAAATTTACAATTCAAATGAAAGTGTGCCTTAAATTAATTGTTTAATGGTAAAAAATTTGTACCTTATACAAAATAGATGTACAATGAATTACAGAAAAGAAAAAAAGAATATGATATATACTTAAGAAGTCCCAACCAAGTAAATGAGTTTTTTTTTCATATTTTCCTACTATTCATATGAAGGTCATGCATAATATGTTTTTTTTTTACAATTTATGTGGTTACTAATCATATGTTTAATTTTTCTTATAAATAGGGTATAGTTATTAAGTTTGAAATCAATAATCTTTTAAATTACAAAAGAGAATTGTAACTAAAGTGAGAAAGAAAGATAATTAACTTAATGAATTAACTATTGTGAAGTTTTTCAATGTAAGTCTATGTGTCTTATCTTCTCTACTTTATTACTATGATCTTATTTAAAATTACTTATTTCCTTAAATTAATATTTTTTAGAATATTTTTGTTGTTAAACATCATTTATTCCTAACAAAAGAAAAAGGAAACCACTAAAGAAAGACTTCATCTTAAGATTATGCAAGTCTCTTTCTATTTTGGAAACGTAAGCATTTTTTAGGACAGTCAAACTCCATCCAACTTCATGTCACCGATTACAAGCATACGAATGTCTAACTTTGCACGGCAGCATGAATGTGCGAGCAGCATATGTACTCCGTATTCCTTTCCGAATAAGGAGTGTAAACCTAATTAGCCAAATGAATAAGTTGCTAGTGATAGTGGCTGAAAAGCTTAAGACCATATATCTGTTCTTTCAGCCAAGTTGCTCGTGATAGTGACTGAAAGAATATTATAAGGTGATATATAATTACCAAAAGGATGTAAATGGAGAAGCCCGGAAAGTGCAAAGGAAGGAGTAGCTATAAATCTCGGTGTTTGCTTTTGTTTTGCATTGAGACTTGAGAAGCTCATGTCAGTACGTCAGAGCAGCGAGAAAGGTCAACTCCTGCTATCCCATTCCAGTATTATTTTAAACATCAAGTATAAACTAATGCATGAGAAGACGTAACCCTATTTATGCGGATCAAACGCCATTATTCCAGAATGAAGCATGTTTGTCTTGTTCTCGACTTTATTTATGTTGATGTGTGCCTATCATGGGACCATCCAAATCGTCATGATATTCATGCATTCATGTCATCACTCATCGGCATATCATGATATGATCATAAATAAAGCATGATTTAGTGCCTTAACTCACTCCGTGTCCGTGTATGTCTGGCTAGTTGTACCCAACCACAATGAAATGATTTAAAGCAATTCGTTCAAATCTTTGCTCAAGCATTCGACTTAATTCACAATAAATTAATGTCAACTATCCAAAGGTACTAACAATTTTTTATTTAATTTAACTAGTACTAAAAATAATTAATTTGGCCTTCCTGTAAATCAAAGACGAGAGAAGCAGATGTATCAATCTTTTGGGCCTCATGCTGAAAATCCCAACGACTGATCAATGGAAGCAACTTAATAGGAGAGAAGGGTCCTAGATATAATAAGTTTACGAGATTTTAATATTAACATATTAAACTTTATCTCTATTAAATATTTTAAATATGTAACACTTGAAACTTAGTGAAGTATTTCTTAATTATTTAAAATATTCACTTAATAATCTTTATAATTAAATATGAAATATTTAATAAAAAAGAATTAATATACGATATTGGATTTTATTTAAGTATGAAAATAAATTACTTAATTACTATAATGTCTAAAACTTATTATAAATAAGATTAAGCTTTAAGGGAGCAAGCACCCTTAGCTTAACCATCTCTGCAATAGTTACAAGAGTTCTGTCAATACGTTTTAAGAAAATCATTAGAGGTCGAATACTTGTGTGGTTACAGTGATTTAAATGAATTGATTTTAAAAACAATTCGAGGATACATACAAATTACGATTCATTTTTTATTATAAATATTTTTTAATCATTTTATAGAATTTTAAGCAATCTTGACTTTCGAAAAATCAAATACGAAAAAGTTTCATAATTATTCTAATGCTCACAAGATTGAATCCTGACCCAATTTCTTAACAGTAGTATCATAACTAACTTTAGGTTATGTTTGGTTGGATGTAAATGTTTTTAATAGAATGGAATAATTTATAATGGAATGAAACATAAGTGAAATGTTTTTTGGAAGATAGATAAAATGGAATATAATGTATGTATAATAATAAATGACTACTCTACCCTTGATATAACAAAACATATGTTAATAGATCAACAAAAATAATAAGAAGTATTGTCTTGCTGCTTGTTATTAGGGTTGAGGGTATAATTGGTGTTATACAAAATTATTGAAGGTATATTAGGTAGTACATATTTATCATTTTACATTTCATGTTAAACCCCTCAAATCAGAGGAAACTCATTTTAACTACTTAAGATGGAATAGACTGTAAAGTGAAATCCTCTCTTCCATCATATTCCATTTGATTCCATTATAAACCCTCCTCATAAATGATGAAATAATATTCCATTCCATTACTAAACATAGCCTTAATTCTATAACTAGAATAAAGTGTTTGATTGGTATTGATCTTAAATTTTGAAATTGAAATTAATACTAAAATCGAATTAGATTCCATTATGAAATCTGAAAAGTTTGAATGAATGTCTTAGAGTACATAAACTATGTGAAATTTGAATCATATATGTTTCTGGGTCACTTATCAGACGAGTTAGTAATCCATGCTAGTTGTTTTCACCTAAAGAAAACTCATCAATATTTTTTTGTTAAGTAAAAACTCATCAATATTGTTGTCAACAACAAGAGAAGTCGTGGGTTTTGGAAACCCACATCCACCAATTGCCAAGAAAACATACGGTATTTGTATTTGCATGTTGATAGTGAATAGTTTGTAATCCACCAATTGCTTGATTTTTCTAGTTGTTGATTTGTGTTGTGTGATTGTTAGAGAATACGACATTTTCCAGGAGTAGTGAGGCGACATGTGACAAGAGCAAGCATGAGTGGAGTCGAAAGTTAGCGACAACTAGACATTGCTTGCAAGTGATAGCTACAATTGTAGGAAGTGACTATGACTGCGTTTGGTAGGTGTGAATATACAATCAGCGGGGCTACTCACTGATAGTTAATGGTGACTTGAAACAACTAACACTGATGGATGGAAGTGTTAGTTTATGCCTTTGCAGCCAATCAATTAGATACAAATTAATGTATGGCAATATTTTAATTAATGAAAAGGCTTTATTTATCTTTACATATTAAGTTAGTTAATATTTTATGTGTCAATACTAAAAGTAAAATCCTTGGAATAATTACTATGTAATTGAAATTATTATGATATTCAATTTACACTTATGTATTATTCTTAAATGTTCCTAGTTGTAGTTTCATCAAAACGGGATATTGTTGAAACGGTAAAATTAACACACATTATGTTTCTTTCTTATAAAGAAAGTAATTGATCGCATCAATTCAAGTATGGAGATACTTAAACTAATGTGTGGGTGATTATTAGAGAATAAGTCACTAAACTGACCCAATTATGAGAATTATGAGTGGAATATTACTTATGTATCTGTGGATTATCTCATAATGATAGTTGTAGAATCGTCTTAGGACAATTCAATCAGTAGTAATTTAATACAGTATGAACCATCTACAAATAGTTGAGTAAATCAAAATAGGATTCGTCACTATAAAGTAACTAGAGAGAAAATTCTATTGTTCTTTATTAGTAATGTTTTATGAAATTCTCTAGCCAGAGTAAATTGATATTTGAAAAGGAGTTTTCAAATTTCAATTATAAATCAATCACTAATTAGCAAGAACAAATATAATTGGACCAAAAGAGTAGACACTATATCCATACTTCGTCTAATTAGAATATTGAATGAAAAAAGGATTAAATTATACATCATAATCATACATGGACAGGTTAAGTCAATCACTTCAACATTCCTGATATTTGGGTAGTCATGACATGTTGTTAAACGTCAATCATGGGTTATTATTATGAATTTTTAATTAGAGAATTAATGATAAATTAAAAGAAGTTTTAATTTATCTAATTCTAACTGTGAAATAGAATTGTAATTTATAATCACTGTCAATTTATTAGGAACCTAATAGATCACACATCAAAGAGTAATTTACAAAAGAAAAATCAATTTAATTAAGTTAGACTTAATTATAAATTTTGAGAAACTTTAGGGATCAAATATGAGATATTTGATTTTATTAAAATTAAATTAATAGAATTAGATTTTGATTTTTAATTATAATTAAAGACCCTAATGATTTTTATATTTAAATAAAGGAATAACATTTTAGAAGCTAGCACTTTATTTTCTTCCTCTCAAAATAGTACAAAGAATTGCTCTGTGAATACCATCAGAGATTGGACAATTGAATAACTCGTAATTGACAAATAGGAAATAGTTTCAAATGTTTTTCAACTGGAACACAAAAGATATGATTTCTTATCGAATTCATGATTTATTCAATTTAATTCAATTATCGGGATCCGATGGGAATATGTAAAATTGTTTATTTTTTTGCTGCGCCCGTGATTCGATCTGTAATATCCCAAGTCACCTGCTTACAGATATTGTCCGCTTTGGGCCTTAGCCCATCCAAGCTCTCACGATTTTGCTTTTCCCAAGGCCTTCCCAGGAGGTCAACCATCTCAGAACTACTCTCACCCGAGCATGTTTAACCCCGGAGTTCCTATGGGATCTGGTCCACTAGGCCATGGAAAACGTGTATATAAGGGAGACGTATCCATATCCTTGTAATGCGTACTTCGTTCTCCTCTCCAACCGATGTGGGATCTCACACTCTCCACCTCCCTTAGGGCCCTTCCCTCTTTGAGGCCAACCTAGCTGTCACAACGATTTAGGTACTAGCTCTGATACCCCTGTAACATCCCAAGTCACCCGCTTACAAATATTGTCCACTTTGGGCCTTGGCCCAGCAAAGCCCTCACGGATTTGCTTTTCCCAAGGCCTTCCTAGGAGGTCACCCATCTCAGAACTACTATCACCCGAGCACATTTAATCTTGGAGTTTCAATGGGATCCGGTCTACTAGGTTATGAAAAACCCGTTTGTAAGGGAGAGGTATCCATACCCTTATAAGGCGTACTTTGTTCCCCTCTCCAACCGATGTGGGATCTCATACTCTTCGCCCCCTTAGGGCCCTGCCCTCTTTGGGGCTAGCCTAGCTAGCACAACGGTTCGGGTACTAGCTCTGATACCACCTATAATATCCCAGATCACCTGTTTATAGATATTGTCCGCTTTGGGCCTTGGCTTAGCCAAGCCCTCATGGTTTTGCTTTTCCCGAGACCTTTGCAGGAGGTCACCCATCCCATAACTACTCTCATCCAAGCACGTTTAACCTCGTAGTTCTGATGGGATCCGGTCCTTTAGACCATGGAAAATGCGTCTATAAGGGAGAGGTATCCATACCCTTATAAGGCATACTTCGTTCCCCTCTCCAACCGATGTGGGATCTCACATGATCACTGCTGAATTTCATCATAGTATCAGAACCTCTATTTAATTTCTTAACTTGGATTAGGTGCTTGATTTTTGTTGATTTTGATAAAAATTAATGTGTTATGCTTCTAGTTTTGTCTTTCTCCAAAGCTATTCTTTTGTTTGCTTCTGAAATGTGTTTATGCATGTTAATTTTATTTGCATTTGTATATCTAGAAATTGTTTCCTTGCTCTTGCGTTTTGAGATCTAAAAATATATATGCTTGCATTTACTTGAAGTAAATCACGCGTTAGTATAGACTTTACGTTCAATATACAAAATTCACAAGAAGGGGGAGTTGAATTGTGTATCCTTTTTCATGAATACAATCCCCTTTTATATTTCTTGGAAAACTTGCTTTTTCAAAGCTATTAAGTAAAAATCACAATGTATTGCAATTAACTTCTATATACTTGTATAAAACAATAGAAATTAAAAGTCAAGAGTTAGAGAGTAGATACGATGAATTTATCTTGGTTCACCCCAAATCGCGGGCTACGTTCAGTCCTCAGAACTCTTCTGAGATTTCACTATTCTTCTCAAAAGTACAAGTATTCTTTTTCACAGAGCATCTTCAGGTCTCTTACACCAAGTATTATTTTTCTCACTTAGCCTCTTCAGGCTCTCAGCTTTTCTTCTCTCTTATAGAAAGATATTGCGAACTTTGTTACAATAATGATAGCTCTAGTGTTTTGCACAATAATAACTTAAGATCACTATCTCAAATTGCTAATTGAATTCACTAACTCAATTTCTCTAACTTTTTCAGACTTTGACTCTGACTTGTATTTATAGCCTTCGTCTTTAACTGCTTCTTGATAACTACTTCTTTCTTTTTATTTCGTGATTCTTGTAACTTTATTCAGTTAAGTTCTGTAACTAACTTAAACTGATTAATCGTTCGACGTAGTATCGGATCTTCGTCTTAGTTCCGCTTCCATCTTAGTTTGCTTCCGTCTTACTTTTACTTCCGTCTTAGTTTCTTCCGTCTTACTTTTGCTTCCACCTTAGTTTCTTCCATCTTACTTTTGCTTCTGCTTTCGCCTTAGTTTGCTTCTATCTTACTTTTGCTTCCGTCATAGTTTGCTTCCGCTTCCGTCTTACTTTTGCTTCCGTCTCACTTTTGCTTCCATTTTAGTTTTGCTTCCTTAAAATGGTTCATCACTTTCTAAGATTATTATTATTTGATTTTCACCAAAATTATTAGACGTAAAATCATTTTGACTTAACATTACTGTCTATGTAGTTTAAGCTATAAATTACATCAAATGTCCACATATTCATTCGGAAACTTATTTTGCGATTCTGGAAATTGTTTCTTTTTATTTATATATGATGAAGTTGTAACCACGACTTAGCTTTTAAAATTCTAGATTTTTCAATTCTAATAATTGGGTTTCATATGCATATGTATTATACTATTGTGTATTTTTAACTTGGAAATTAGTGGCTTTCTCTTTGAGCTTTGCATTTTTTGAAGAAGTTAGCATTTTAACTTCTGGAAATTTATGCCTATTTGGTGAACAAATGGGCAATTATTGACCTAGTGGGTCGCTCATCAGGCATCACTCGACAACACTAGATGGTGTCGATCAATGCCACAACCGACGCCCTGGAGGGTGTCATTAATAGTGAGAGAGCCAACAGTTGTAGACCAAGCAAGGTGCTTCGCGTGAGTGACGTGGAACATTACCCGAAGGGTCGAAAGCGTTGGATCGACATGAACGTTACCCAACGGTTAGGTAAACGTGGACACACGAGGGAGTGTGGGTGTTGGTTCTCTGAAATGTTGGAAGTAGAAAATGGGGGACGGTTTTTAAGGAAGGCAATGGGTGTGTGTGTGATCACGTGCCCATCATCTGTGAACATTGTTTCTTATAAACGTGGTTGCCCCCTGTACTGTACACACCAGATGGCCTTCGTCCCTTGTTTTATTTATTTTTAATGTTTTAAAAACCTTAAATTCATTTGAATTTATTTAATGAAGATTATACTCCTAATAGAATTGAAAAGTGATTTTCTAAAATTTGAAAATTGCTTTCAAAGGGAATTTTTTATTAGGAAAAGTTTTAGAATTTAATTTAATTTTTAAAGAGTTCAATTATTCAATTAAATTTGTTATCAAATCAACAATTAGAATCAAGAAAAAGTTTTAAATAATTTCTTTCATAATTAGATTATGTTTGAAATTATATATACAATGAGATTATACTATTTTGATGAGACTAGAAATTTTTGAAATTTTAAATCCCTCAATTAAATATTAAGTACAGATTAGAAATGTGACAGTTGCCTTCCATTATTTAAGAATAAAACTAGAATTCAGTTTAATGTTTGGCTTGCTGAATAAACTTAAAGTTATCTTAACTCAGAAATGTTTTATTTTAAACTAATGGGTCCTACTTAACTAAATTTGTATGATTTGGATGAGTAAACTCATGATCGTATGGATTTAGAGGCAGGGTTAGGAATAATATATATGATATATTTTGGCAAAAAGTTGTCACCTAATAATTCTAGGAGTCACATAAGATGTGATTGAAAAGTAGTTTTTTAGCTAATTTAAATTTAGTTGGTTTGTTTAGCAAACTCAAGATCAATTAATTTTAAATAGGATCCTAGCCCATTAGGAAATTATTTGATAATTTCTCGATTTAATCATAAGGGATATTAATTTTTTTTTAAATAGTGGGAATAATCAAATAAATTTAAAGTCCTTATTTTATTTGATTTTGGATATAAACTAATATTTTCTCCTTTTATGTTTTTCAGTTATTGAATCTAAAGATGAGTATCATCCTAAAATTGAGGAGCATTATGGATGCTAACAAGCTGACTGGACCAAAGTTTTCAAACTGGTTACAAAACTTAAGAATAGTTCCTTGGCAAGAAAATAAGTTATATGTTCTTGATACTCCTGCTCCATCAAAACCTTGTTCAGATGCAACTGGTGAAGATTAGGAGAAATATCAACGTTATTTTGATAATGTTGAATAACCTACATGTGTGATGTTAGCTAACATATCTCCTAAACTTTAGAGGTAGCATGAGAAGATGGATGCACCTACTATGATACTGCATCTCAAGGAGCTATTTGGTGCACAAACTAATGGGGAGAGATATCAAATCTTCAAGGCACTGTTTCAATACAAGATGACAAAAGAATCTTCAGTCAACCTGCGTATGTTGAAGATGATTGGGTATATTGAAAAATTGGCCCAATTAGGTTTTCTCATGGATCACGAGTTAAGTGTTGATCTAGTGTTGCAGTCTCTAAGTTTGAGCTTTTGACCATTCTTCATGAACTTCAACATAAACCAGAAAGACATGACATTACCTGAGCTATTGAACATCCTTAAGAGTACGGAAGGGTGCCTTAAGAAGGAACCCAGCTCTTTACTTGTTGTCGGTTCTTCTAAGAGCACTAAAAAGGGCTATAAGAAGAATAAGTACAAGAAACAGAAGGGTTCTACTAATGTAGTAAAGGTGAAAGGAGGTGTCAAGGAAAAGAGTAATGATAAGAGCATATGTTTTCAATGCGGAGTCAACGGACATGAGAAAAGGAACTATATGGAGATAGTTGAGTAAGTCAATTAGATACAATATGAACCATATAGTGATAGTCAATTCGATTTAGAATAATTTCATTGGTAGTAGTTAAATACAATATGAACCATATAGACATAGTTAGTTAGTCAATATAGGATTAGTCACTCTAAAGTAATTAGAGAGAAAATTCTACTGTTCTTGAATAGTAATGATTTATGAAATTCCCTGGCCAGAGGGAATTGATATTCGAAAAAGCATTTTCAAATTTCAATTATAAATCAATCGCTAATTAGCAAGAATGAACATAATTGGACCAAAGAAGTAGAAACTATATCTATACTCCATTCAATTAGAATATTGAAAGACAAAGGAATTAAATTATACATCATAACTATGCATGGATATGTTAAGTCAATCACTTTGACATTCCTAATATTTGGGTCGTCATGACATGTTACTAGACGTCAATCATGATTTATGATGATGAATTGTTTAATTGGACTGATTGGTTATTGGATTAATGTAACTTCAAGTTAGAGTAAGGATTTTATGGCAGCAAGTTATTTTACCCTTAAGTCATAATAGAATTGTTTGGAAACTAGGATAGTACATCCCAAGGTTAGAACAAAGCTTGTTTGGGTATAAGAATATATTTATTCTAATATTTAAATAAGGTTTTAAAGTAATTCAATCATTTATTTAGAATAGAGTATTTTATGACATATTTCACACATAATTTTAAAATTGTTTCCAAATTAAAATTCAATTCCAAAATTAAAGTAATTATTTACCTTAATATGATTAAGATTAATAAATATATTGGTTCCTAATTTAATTTTAGAAAATTAGTTTCTAAAATTATAACTGCAAATCGCAATTATATTAAAATTAATTAATTAAACTCTTTAAAATTAAAAAAAAGTAGTCTCAAGTAAATAAGAAAGATTTTTTCATTAAATTTATTTATTTTATATTTTTAATTAAATTTATTTATTTCAACTTGAATTAGATAATTAAAGTTATGATTTTATTTATTTAGATAATTGTTATTATATTTATTCAAAAAAATTTTCCTTATTATAGATAATAATTTTCTTAATTTATTATAAAAGTTATTTTACATTAATTAATTAAGAAGAATGAGAATTTTTAATATTTTGAAAAATATTTTCTAATTTAATAAAGAAAGATTTTCTAATTAATTAAGAAATTAATTTCTAAATAAATAATGTAAAGGACTTTATTAATTAAATTTAAAAAGTGCTTTATTTAATTTTGGAAATAGTTTCCTTTTAATATTAGAAAATAATTTACTAATTAAGGAAATTCTACTGAGATTAGAAACCATTTTTTAATTGGATTAGATTATCTTACTTGTTAAATTTTGAAAAGGAGTTTTTCCAAATTATAATAAGTAAGAGGTTTAATTTATTGAAAATTATTTTCAATTAAATTTTGTTAAAGAGTAAAAAAATGGAAATAGTTTTCAATTGGATTTGAAAATTTTCTTTAAATCAAATTATGTTTTTATTTGGAGTAGAAATTTAATTTATTTAGGAATCAATGATTTTAACCTAATTTAATTTTTGCAAAGAGTTGGAAATATTACTTTAGATTATAAAGATCAATAACTAGAATCAATTGGATCTTGATATTTTATGCACATGATTTGATTATGAGTGTATAAGTTGCATATATATATATATATATATATATATATATTAGATGTATGTTAAATTATATGATTTAAATGTATGCAAATTTGTATTTGATGAGACTAATTAAAATTAAATCTCTTTTCAAAAAATTAAGCACTCGTTGAGAATGTGATTATCGCCTTTTATTCTTATAAAAGTAAACTAGAACTCTTTTTATTATTAGGCTTGTTGACCAAACTCAAGGTTGGTTTAACCTGAATATGTTTAGTCTTATAATAGTGATTTCTATTTTACCAAATTTATGTGATTTGGATTAGCAACCCCATAATCACTTAAATTTAGAGGTAGGTTAGGAAAAACATATAAGATATGTTTTGGCAAGAGTTGTCATCTAAAAGATCTAAGTGTCATATGAGATGTGATTGATAAAGTTATTATCTGCCTAGTTTAAGCTTAGTTGGTTTGTTGAGAAAACTCGAGATCATCTAAATTTGAATGGGATCTTAACCCACTAGAAAGATTATAGTACTAAATTTGAATGGGATCCTAGCCTATTAGATAAATTAGAGTAATCTTTCTAGTAATGAGGGCTATTATTTTGAATAAAATAATGGAAGTAATCAAATACATAATTAAAGTCCTTATCTTACATGGTAGCCATGACATACAATAAATTACTTATTTTTCTTATATATATGTTTTGTTATGAATATAATTTACCTTCTTTATTATAGTTGATACTAAATTAGTGAACTAAATATCTTAAACATAGGTTATGTTTGAGAACAGTTCTCAAAGTCGGATAGAAA
This sequence comes from Erythroxylum orinocense, assembly GCA_025531955.1. NCBI lineage: Eukaryota > Viridiplantae > Streptophyta > Magnoliopsida > Malpighiales > Erythroxylaceae > Erythroxylum > Erythroxylum orinocense. The sequence goes on from JANZLX010000008.1 coordinate 24,545,382, forward strand.
ATGTATATGTCCATTATGCAATTGTGCTATAATCCTTGTTAAGGATTCGGTGAAAGTTTTAAAAATTATATTGATGACAAAATATAATGACATTTTGAGTTGACAGATAACTCATAAATTTCAATAACTTCACACAAGATTTTTGTTAACATCGAGATAGCAAAATGCAAGAGTTTGCATTGAGTAGAGAAGAAAGTATAGTACCATGATGAAATTATTTCACTCAATTTGGCCTCCTAAAAGCATAATTGTGAAGTACAATTAAACGTAATTGCTATTGTAAGATACTAGTTGTCATTAAAAGAAAATTGAATTTTCTTGTTTGTACATGATATGATAAAGATTATATGTATTTCTACTCATACTTATAAGTATTTGATATTGAATTTGGATTAGACATTATTAAAATACTCAAGGCATGATAAGAATTACATTGTTGTGTAAAAGTAGTTGATCCAAGTTCATATAAATAGTTTGTATATGTTGGATCAAAAGAGACCTATGTTTAACATAAGTGGTAAGAATATAAAGTTAGATAACTAAGACTATCCTTTTATGTCACATTGGTTAAACCAATATAATGAGAGTGACAAAGTTACATACTATAGCATATGTACCCTTTAAATTATAAATCATATGCAACTTGTAAAACTTAATAGGCTGTAGAAAAAACAAATTAATATTTGGTGAAAGAATGATGACCTTATTGAATTGTTAAATCTTATATATGTGATGTGTTAGATGTGATAACAGTTCCTAAAAGGATGATACTTGTATTTCATAAGGTTACCAATGAATTTAGGAAATATAGTCATATATATTAAATAAACTATTGATTTAAAATGTTTGAAAAGTTCCAATTGTTTAACTATAAGTAGAAATTAAGCATTAAGAATATTAAAGCATTTCGAAGTGATCAATGTGGTGAGATATAATTTCTAGGTTAACCGTAAGGGATGAGATTCTCTGATGAATATCTCCTAAACTAAATTTCATAAAAATGGATTTATATAAGGAGGAAGATACAATATGAGATATTGTATGATGTAATATTTATTTTTCTATAGTTATGTCTAGTACCATAAGTTACCTTCAGTACTTCCAATTAAATCAATTAGTAAGATTTCATATTAGATATAAAACATTAAGTCTTTAAAAGAGTCAAAGTAAATGATTTTATGATGAGATACTTATCTGAAACGTGTATTATCTAATAAGTTTAGAACTAAATTGGATATCAAAGTATAAGATATTTAAAAGGTTGGAAATAATATTTCAAACACATCGAACAAATTTTTTTTGTTTCATTGTATACTTATATGACAATAGTTCTCAATATAAGTTGTGGGAGTAAGATAAAATTTGAAAATTTCATATCTCATAATAATATATCCAATTGGAACTTGTGTCTTTGTTGATACATTTAATGTATAGTTGAAAAGATATGAGATTTAATCAAGTGTAAACTATAGAGAATATTGTATAATTCTCTTACGAAACCATCATCCCAACGGTAGCATGATCTAATATAATGATATGGTATAAGACTTAAAACTTTGGTTTAGTGAAAATAGGAGATTATTGTTTATGCCCTGTAGCTAATCAGTTGGTTACAGTTCAGGACATAATTATTTAAAGATATTCTTTTTCTTATATATATTTAAATATATATGGTAAATTCCATGAGATAATTATATATTGTAAATGAAATTATGATGAGATTATAATTATGAGATTCATATTGCATTCATGTATTATCTATAAATTGTTTCTAGTCATTATTTTATTGAAACTGAATATTAATAGAGCACAAAAAGATTAGCACTGAAAGGACCCATCTTAGATTTCCCCTTCCAGAACCCAACTAGAGCCCACCTGTTGAGCCCAAGGTAGCCCTCCAATCGATATCTAACTTAAACTAAGGGTTCCCACATAACCAAGTCGTTCAACTGTTAAAAACCTTTTATACTCTAACAGTTAAAAGTGCGAAAAAATAGTGGGAAAATATTTTTTGTCAAATCATTTTACTAAAAATATCGATGGCATAATGACTGCTTTTTTAAGATTCCCATATTTCAAAATCCTGCACAACACAATTTAAAACACTTCTAATAACTCATATACCATCTCAACCTCATAAATGGGACCTCAGGTCCACATCACAAGCTTACTTTTCTCAACATTTTAAAAATATTGTTGGGGATCCAAGCCCTTGTAGTTCATTCATTAAAAGATATTTACAATCCCACAAACATTTACAAAATCACACTTTTGAACCATTTCCAAAATAATTTAAAACATATCACTAGCATAGCAAAAATAACACAAGTATAGCAGCACCCGTTGATATAACTAACTCCACAGTAGAGTCTCAATTACTACAAAACCTATACACATACCTAGGGTGGTTTGTGTAAAAACATAAAAATAAGAGTGAGCTAAACGAGTTCAGTGAGTGTTAATCAGTTTACTAAAAAAATTAAAATTTTCATAACAACATAACTGAAATAGTCTCATATAACAATAAAGCTCGTGGTAAAATAATCACCATAAATATTCATTCGTGCATTATCAAATCAAGTAATAATATAACATTTTGTAAAACACAATTTCAATTTTTTTGAGATACTATTTTGAAATGTTTTTCCACTTTAAACTCAAAATATAAAAGTTTCCATTTTCCATTTTCCTTTTTGTTTAAACAATAAACAATGGTGGCAATAAGTTTTCTGAAAACTTTTATACTAAAAATAAGCCAACTATTGGAATTGGTACCATACGATGCCTTTCAAATTACTTTAACATCAATAGTGGCAGCATTATTATTTTCATGAATTTTCTTACTCAACATAGCCCACCACTAGTTTTTCTATAGTTATGCCTAGTGCAATAAGTTACATTCAATACTTCCAACTAAATCAATTAGTAAGATTTCATATTAGATATGAAACATTAAGTGTTTGAAAGAGCCAAAGTTAATGATTTTGTGATGAGATGCTTAACTAAAACGTGCTTTATCTAATAAGTTTAAAACAAAATTAGATATAAAAGGTATAAGATATTCAAAAGGTTGGATATAATATTTCGAACCCATCAAACAAATTTTTTGTTTCAATGTATACTTATATGATAATAGTTCTCAATATAAGTTGTGGGAGTAAGATAAAATTTGAAAAGTTCATATGTCTTAATAATATGTCTAATTGGAACTTGTGCCTTTGTTGATTCATTTGGTGCATAGTTGAAAAGATATGAGATTTAAGCAAGTGTACATTATAGAGAATATTGTATAATTCTCTTACTAAACCATCATCCTAACGTTAGCATGATCATTATATAATGATATGGTATAAGATACTTAAACAATTGGTTTAGTGTAAATAGGAGATTGTTGTTTATGACCTGCAGCTAATCAGTTGGTTTTACTTCAGGACATAAATATTTAAAAACATTTGTTATCTTACATATATTTAAATGTACATGGTAAATTATATGGGATAATTATATATTATAAATGAAATTATGATGAGATTCATATTGCATTTATGTATTATCTATAAATTGTTCCTACTCATTGTTTTATTGAAACTGAATATTAATAGAGCATAAAAATATTAGCACTAAAAGGACCTATCCCAGAGTTTCCCCTCCAAAACCTACATGGAGTCCTTTTGATGATCCACAGTAGCCCTCTAATCGATATCTAACTTAACATAAGGGTTCCTGCATAACCAAGTCGTTCAACTGTTAAAAAATCTTTTATACTTTAAAAGTTAAAAAAGCAAAAAGTAGTAGGAAAATATTTTTTGTCCAATCATTTTACTAAAAATTTCGTCCACAGAATGACTGCTTTTCTAAGATTCCCAAATTTCAAATACATAACACGTTTTAAAACACTTCTAATAAGCGTAGACCATCTCAAATTATTAAATGGGACCTTAGGTCCACATCACAAGCATTCATAAACATACATTTCTCAACATTTTAAAAACATCGTTGAGGATCAAAGCCCTCGTAGTTCATTAACTAAAAGCTATTTACAATCCCACAAACATTTAAAAAATCACACTTTTGAACCCCTTTCCAAAATAATTTAAAACATATCATAAGCATAGCAAAAATAACACAAGCATAACAACACCCAATGACATAACTAATTCTGCAGCGGAGTCCCCATTATTGCAACATCTGTATGCATACCTAGGGCGGTTTGTTTAAAAACATAAAAAGAAGAGTGAGCTAAACGGGTTTAGTGAGCGTTAATTAGTTTACTAAAAAATTAAACTTTTCATAACAACCTAACTGAAATAGTCTCATACAACAATAAATCTCATGGAAAAATAATTACCATAAACATTCGTTCGTGCATCCTCAAATCTGGTAATAATATAACATTTCATAAAAACACAATTTCAATTTTCTGAAATACTATTATGAAATGTTTTTTGACCTTAAACTTTAATATACAAGTTTCAATTTCCAGTTTTCCTTTTTCTTTAAACAATAAACAGTGATGCAATAAGTTTTTTGAAAATTTCTATACAGAAAATAAGCCAACTACTAGAATTGGTACCATACGGTGCCTCTCAAATTACTTTAACATAAATAATGGAAACATTATTATTTTCATGAATTTTATTACTTAACATACCGCACCGCTAGTTTCTTTACTATACGGTACACTAGGCATAAAGTCACAGAGCTAGTTCTGCATCACTTACTCGTAACTGTTTAACTACTAGTTGTATAGTTGGTTCTACATCGCTTACCCGTAATAGTTTAACTGTTATAGACTTGTACTTATAGAGCTAGTTCTGTATCGATTACTTGTAACAAGTCACTGGGGTTGTTCTGCATCACTTACTATTGACTGATTAACCAATATTTATGAAACTGGTTCTACATCGCTTATTTGTAGTAGGTTAATCATTATAAACTAGTATAATAATATATGTATAAAGCCTAACAGTGTACCATAGGCAAAAGCAACTCTCACCTTTTCAATTCATCTGATTATCGAAATCAATTATGGGAGGATTCATAATCCTTCAATTTAATGCATAATTTCAATGTAATTTCCAATCATACAAACTTTAAATTACAACTCATATATTGCTAAATCATAATCTTATGGTAGCAATATTCATTTCTAAAATATCATTCACTAAAACTCATTATAAATGTTCAATTATAATCAAATGAAAACCATTTGCATAAAATCAATTTAAAGTACACTACAGCTTGCTAGTTTCCTTTCGTTACTTCGAAATCCTTCAGCTAGTTTTGTTTCCCAATCAAAAGCCTATACGAATACATTCAACTCCTTAATCGATTTTCCAATCAAATACACCATAAACCATATCAACTTCATTACTTTCCACATACACTCCATATACAATTTTTTTTCCAAATAATAACACAACACTTCATTTAATAATTCTAATACCACAAGTATACTTAAATGGTCATCCTTAATCCTATTTACATAGTCATTTATCGTAACCATACTTTTATACAAGAAATGCCCTTAAGGCTAAACTTAACATATTTAACATTAAACTTTTCCAATTCAATTCCATTTAATTTCTAAGGCTTAAAACTAATCCAAATTCACTTCCATGACATTTTAATACACATATTTAAACCATAAAATTTCATTAACAAATTTTTACAAAATCAAGCAACCTTGTTCGAATTTCAACCAAAACTAATTCCAAACCAATTCTTTTTTGTTTCTTTACTTCATTAACATCAAAATCTTGCTATGAACATCATAGAACATCAAAATAGAATTTTGTATTGTAACAAATTAGAAACCCTAACCTTGGTAAAAAATGGATCTAATCAGTTCTATGGTTTTTCTTTCATTCTTTCATCATTAAACTAACTTCGTAATGTCATTCATTAATCTTAAATCATCAAATGGAAAAATAAAATACTTTAGGCAATAGATCTCACCGTTGACCAAATTTGACCAAGGATCCACACCTTAATTTTCTTGATTTTTCTTCTCCCAATCACTTCCAATGCAATAAACCTTCGTATAATATCAAAAGGGTATAGTTCACACCATCAAAACCAAATTTCAACTATAACCCATCAAATCAAAATTTTAACAAAATTAGTAAGCTTACCAACCCATTTTCTTCCTCCTCTTCACTTGGATGGCTATGGGATCACGTTAGATGCTTGATTAGTGGTAAAAGAGCAAGAAAAACTCTTTGGAACACTTTTCCATCTCATAGGTGAAGCTCCCTCTTCTTCTTTTTCTTTTCTTTTCTTTTTCTTTCTCCTCCCTCCTTTCTCCAACAATGGAAGATGTTTCTCCTTACTTCCTTCTTCTTTTCTTTTAATTTTTGGGCTCTTTAAGGCTACTCATCAAATGAATCAACTTATGTCTTAATGCAAGCTTTTTACACTCTTTAATACTTTACACATGTCACTTTCCTATCAGTTATCTCTAATGACTCATCACATAAATGTCATTTTCTCATTGGTCATCTTTAATGACACAACAATCCACTAATATTATGTAAAAAGACCAAATTGTCCTTAATGAGTACAAAAAGATCAAATGGCCCTTTAATGCATTTAATTCACCAACTGACCGAATTAAATCCTGAAATTATTCCACAACTGTCTTGTCGTCAAATTGAACATGAAATAATATAATTAGGGTCACTAATTATTGATTGGATACTTAAAAAATATTTGAATGGGTTTAAAATCATCAATACCCATTATTTTCCAAAAAGGGCATTTTAGTCCAATAATTTCGGATTACCTAAATTATATTCAAACAACCTCCATTTTGACCCTTTTCAGTTCCTAGTGACTCCAATTCCAATTTTGAAGCTTTTCATCTTATTTCAAAATAGGTCAGCAACTTTTTCAGCTGCCTGAAAGAATTTTTAGATTAAATCCAGAAATCACCATCCATATTTCTTTCAAAAGTGTCGCCTAAATCTCCAAACCACATTTTGGGGCTTTTAAAGCTTGTTAGGACTCATTCCATACTTTGTTGGAGTTTTTGGAAACTTTTCGAGAAATTCCTGGTGGAGTCAAAAATAATCTTTGGTCTATCTGTGATCACCATTATAACCTCAATAATACATTTAAATGCGTAGATTACTCTAATATACCATAAATTGAGCATACTCTATAAAATGCATGTACAACACATTACTCAGTAGAACAATCGAGTTAGGATATTGCAACCACATATTAGATTTTTCCTTATGAAAGAAGTAGTTGATCTCATAAACTAAAGAATGAAGATACTTAAACATACGTGTGAGTACAAGTTCACTAAATTGACTACATATAAGAAATTCTATTTGGAACATTACTTGTGTGTCTATGGAAATTATCATCATAATGATTGTATAAGTTATCCTTTGACTTGAGATATCCAAAGTTATCTTGTATAAGAATTACTAAGTTTTGATACTACTTATAACTTGTTCAAGTCAAGGATAATTTAGTCAATAGTCATTGGATGTAACATAAACTATACAAAGGTAATTTAGTGATCAATATATGATTCACCACTTTAAAGTAATTAGGGAGAATATTTTGTTGTTCTTGATAAGTATTGATTAAGGAATTCCTTGGCTAAAGTGGAATGATGATTTGCAAATAGTTCTAAAATGTCATTTATATCTTTATATTTGAGAACTTAATAGGTCACACAAAGAACGGGTTGAACAGAGAAAAGATAGTTTAATCAAGTTGAACTTGATTGTAAAGTTGGAGAAACTTTATAATTAAATATAAGATAATTAATAAATAAAGATTAATATGAGATATTAGATCTTATTTAGACATACTGATATTTAATTAGAATTATTTTCAATTTTAATTAAGGGTTATTTGAATTAGAATTTAATTTTAATTAAATCACTAAAATGTACAAAACTTATTGTAGGAAGCTAACACTTTTTATCTAACCTCCTCTACAACAATTGTAGAGTTCTCTCAATATTTTATACAGACATTATTGATGATCAAATACTTGTGCGGTTATAAAGGTTGAGATTAACTAATTATCCAAATCGGTTATCTCACATGTCACATAAAAAGTCCCTAACGTAATACTCAAGCCATAAATGAAAATTTGAGGGATTATAATGTTATGGACGATAACCACAATAATCAAAGAATAGTGTGGAAAATAAACGAACACGCAGATTTACGTGGTTCACCAAAATATGGCTATGTCTACGGGCGGTTAGGGTTTCTTTCATTCACTGTGAATGTTTTCAATTCTCTAGGAGAATATAATACTAATTGGATCTGCGAACTGGGGTCTGGTGTAAAGTCCAGAATATTTTAGCAGGCTCCATATCTTAACAATTCTCCCACTTGGAGACTGATCCAATCATCTTCATTCTCCATGCCAATGTACCTACAAAC
>JANZLX010000008.1:24562570-24573993 GCA_025531955.1 Erythroxylum orinocense
TGATTTCCTCCTTAAATCCACAAAGATCTCTTCTTTTCCCCTTGAATTTCTCTTCTTTTCTTCTCTTCTTCTTCTTCATTTCGTATTTTCTCCTCCCTCTCTTGGTGGTTCACGACATTTGCTTCTTCCCTCTCACATTTTGGTCTTTCAATTACTCTAATACTTCCCATTTTACCCTTCATTAAAAGCTCCTTTTCAACTATGCCCTTGGTTGGTTTTTTAATGGCTTTAACTAACCCTTAACCACTTAGTTCCACTCTAACTTAACCTAACACTTCTTATATTTAATACACTTCATTTACTTCCTCATCTTGGGCTTTTAAAAAGCCTTAAGCCTTTCCTCCACTTAGGCCCACTCAATTAACTACTCCATTTAACTAACATTTAATTCTAATTAAATTATAATTTAACCTAACCCCCAAATTCTAATTAATGGTCCAATTTCTAAAAAAAATTTGAACCATTAAACACACAATTAACCAAATAAATACACATAAACAAATCAAATAAGCAATTAAGCAAATTAAATAAAAAAATCAAGGTCTAACAATAAAGACCAACTTTGATAAAAGCTACACCTATATATCCTCTGGCATTCAAAATAAAGAGGAAATTAGAAGGTTGATACGGCTTGATGTGCAATCTCCTCCAATCAAATATTTGGGAGTTCCTATCACTACTAATAAACCCAAATATGCTTATTACCTAACTTTACTTGAAAAATACAAAGCTGGAATAAAAACTTGGCAGAACAAAAGTATTTTCATAATGGGCATATTGAAATTGATTTCTTCAGTGTTGAGGAATATCCACACCCATTAGAGTGCCCATCTAGTATTACCTAAGAAGATTATTAAAGAGATTGAAAGGTGAATTAAACCATTCTTATGGTCAGGTAAGGTAGGCAATTATCAAGGTGCCAAAGTGAAGAGGGAGGAGCTTCGCCTTAAAAAGGAGGAAGGAGGACTTGAGTTGATCCCTCTTATGAAAATGTAGAAGGTATTAGTAATTAAGAGAATTTCGAGGCTTTTCAAGTATAAGGAAACTCTATGGTCAAAATGGATCAATGAATACTACTTAAAGGAAAGACAACTAAAGCTTAATAAGGAAAATTACTGGAGTTTTAGACAGATTCTTAGCTTGAGAGATCAAGTATAACAATATATAAAGATATAGATTGGTAATGGAGAGTCAACCTAGTTTTAGTTTGGCAATTGGATTAAAATAAGCCCTCTTTATAGGAGAAGTGAAATGTTATATCTGATTGTCAAGATTCCTCTTAAAGCCAAGGTAAGCAACATCATTCAAAATGGGGAATGGAGCTACAATTCTAAAAAGGTTGCCAGATTTTTTAGTTGCTTATTAAATTACCAACTTAAGGGTGAAGAGGATAAACCTATTTGGACAAATAATAGCTTATTAGAGTTCAGTAATGCTTCTTGTTACAAGTTGTTCAGAGCCACATATCCCAAAGTTCCCTAGCATGATTTAATATGGAAGAATGCATTATCCCCCAAGGCAACAATCATTAGTTAGCTGTTAAAAATAGAATGAAAACAAATAAAAGATGGTATGGAAGCTTAGATAGCTTTGATCCAAGGTGTCTTATGTGTAAATATTATATTGAATCTATAGCAAATTTTTTCTTCCAATGCAGTTTTCTTAAGCCATTTGGCTATAAATCCCAAATAGCTTGTAGATTGATTGTTCATAGAAGGAATGGATAAACATAATCCATTAAGTGAGCAGGATGAATATCTCCTTGAAGAAAGGTTGGATCATTATAAAAAACAACTTTATGTTGCACAACTTACTCAATCTGGAGGGAAAGAAATAATATATTACACAAAGGAGTAGAGAAGGAAGTTCAAAAGCTACGGGTTCCAATGTCAACTGGATCAAGGAATTCCTAATAGCTCATGATTCTCAGTCCATTATCGATCAAAAATGAAAAATATTTGGATTTTTTAGTGATTTCTAATTGTTTTTGAGTTGGAACTTATGTACTACTAATGTTTATATGATTTAGTGTCATACTGGCTTTCCTTGTCATTGTACTTTTGACTAAGCCCTTTTTGTGTTAATAAAATTTATTCATTTTACAAAAAAATTATGATGGCATAGCATCTTATTATGTTTCTAAAAATGGAATAATCTCATCAGGCACCTCCTTAACTATTGACTCATCTAGTAGAATGATCATCATATTAATCTTGCAATTCGAACTTTAACATTCATTAGCACATTGTAAACTTGGTAGCACCATCTCTAGTTTTCACATTTAGTATCTTTAGTTGATTTATACTCTTGCTTACCTTTAAACTAAACCTCGACAACCTATACACAATAGAAGTGTGTATAGCAGTAGCGTTGACCATCGGAACAATATGAACGCCATTTATTCGAGCTATCAATTGTAATAGAAAGGCATGGGTAGTGCTACCTCACCCAAGAGAAAGTTAGGTAATTAGAGAGAGTTCATTAGTGTAGCTTCTTTATCATTTATTTCATTATTAATATTGTTTAGTTTTCTCCCATTCAGGACATTCACAAGAAAAGTAACATCTACTGTAGTGACATAACCCCTTTTTTTCATTAGATGGGACCTCATTTCTAGTCAGTTTTAACTTTACCTTGGTCATTTTTCACGAGGTTTAACTCATTCTTAGGCATGTCATTATTATTTTGTACTTGTCTTTATACATAAAATGATTAGAGCCATTCACTACTTCTTTATCCTTATTGAGATGCAAATTCACCAAGCGATCAGTCGTTATAATTACGCTGGATGAATTCTAAACCCTTTGCAGAAAATTCAATTTGCGACCAAGTTTGCATTCTAGATAAAGAATTAAAAAAATTTATCTTTTTTTCAATAACTTTTGAATATCCAACATTAGTTAGTTAAATGCCTTCAAATAACTACAAATAGTCCCCTCTTGTTATATTTTTTTCAAGGATTCATAAGCAATAAATGATATTGTTAGTTGAAGGAATAATTCCTTCCTTACTTCTTCCACCAACTACATTCTAATTATGAATTTGTCAATTTCAAGGATCCTTATAGTTTCCAAGTACTACTATATGTCCAAAAACATTTCTCCATTACTTTTACGTCACAAGCTCCTTCGAAATGTTAAATATTATGGACTTTCATTCGAGAACAATATATGTCACCCCTTTGAGCAACATTGTTAAGTAGGAGGACTAATGCATCTTCTAGCAAACTAATTCTCTGATTTGCCACACCAAATACATCATCCAACCACCTTTTAATGGCAGCAACTACATCCTCCAACATCAAGACATGCAATCATTTACATTATTTTTGTTACATAATGTATATCTATAATATAAATTGTGTATATTACAAACTCTTAATGCATAATAATAGGGATCTCATTTAGTTCCTTACGTAATTGGGAACTTATATATAGGGAGATATATATCTACCTATATATAAAACACATCAATTGAAGCATTTCTTTTCCATCTTTTATTTTATGGTACTAAAGTTAATCCTGGATATTCCAATTTCTTTTCCATCTCGCTTCAATTCCACCTAATGAGTAGACTTTTATAATTTTTGGCTTACTTATTTTAGGAGATCATTATCTTTCATAATCAACACCAGTATCATCAACCAACCTCTCTAAAGATTAGTCACTAGAAACTCTACAAATAAATTCTCTTTACAAATATCTAGCTTAGAATTAATTTTTTATTTACGTAGAGGGCCATATCTAGTTAACTTTATATTTTCTTTTGAACTTTTCTAATTATTCTTGATTTTCTTGACTATTTTTTAAAGGCTAAATAATAAATAGTTTAGTTATTATTGATGTTATTTTGTGATATCTAAAATCATAGAACATAAGTTGACTTGTCTTAATTATCCAGATTGGTGTAAAACTATTAATATTTAAAATCATAGAACATAAGTTAACTTGTCTTAATTATCCAAATTGGTGTAAAACTATTAATATTTACCTAAGAAGTAGTTTTAAAGACCATTACCTCACTAATGATCCTCCATTAGAGCATACTTATAAGGAATGGATACAAAAAGATGCCTAATTATTTTTAAAACTCTACAATGCTATTGATCATAAGGTTACCATTCTAATTAATTATTATGAGTATGTTAAATAATTGATGAAATATTTAGAAAATTCATATAAGAAAAAGGGAAAATGTTCTTGTATTTGTGAAGTATGTAAGATTTTTTATCAAGAAGAACAGTAAGATCAATCTCTTTAGGTATATTTTATGAATTTCAAAAAAAGACCTATGAAGAATTGAAAGTCTTGTTTAGCAAGCTCAATAGGAGTAGATAACAATAATGAGTTTTTTTTGTTGGTCTTAACTCTCAGTTTGAGATTACTTAGTCTCTCTAGTGTTGGTATTTCCTTCCTGTATAAAGTCTTTACCTAGGTACTGTGTATAGATGTCAACACGTTTGTTATAACCGATATTCAAATTCTTAATGCTTTTGTAGATCATAATAATGGACTTGGCACTAAGAAGTTATATCATAAAAATAATAACAAAGGATCAAGAGGAAATTAAGATGTTAAGATTCAAGATGTAGGATGAATTATCCATCGAGATTTTCATGAGTCGAGCTATATCAAAAATATGTGTCAAAAGTTCCAAAACAAAGTTTAAAAGTTCCATTCGGCTCATTTTACTAGTACTGGTGGCAAAACTAGCTCATCTAGCAAGAAGATAATTATAGTTTCCATAGCAGAATTTACTAAATTCACTTAGTATCAAGAAGAGAATTTACTAAATTCACTTAGTATCAAGAAGCATTAAAATTTTCATCTCACTATATCACCGTTATTACTAACCTAGGTAACACACTTATGTGTCTATTTTTCTCTTCCTCATAATGGGTCGTTGATTATCGTGCCTCAGATCATATGATAGTTAATTTTAGTCTCTTTTTTTACTTTCGAGAAACACATTTCTTCCTTTGTTAACTAAGTTGATGAATCTACATCTTTTGTTTTTGCTTCTAACATTGTTAATCCTACTCCATTAGTTTCACTGCCTTCTATCTTAAATCTATCAAGATTTTTCTTTAATTTAATATTTGTGAGTAAAATCACTCGTGCCTTAAGTTGTGGCATCTTATTTTTCGTTGATCACTTTCTTTTTTTAGGATCTTATGATGAAGAAGATTATTGGTAAAGGAATTGAATCAAAAGTTATCTACATTATAAATACCCAAATGCTAAGTCCCATTGTTTATTTGTATATATTAACTCCTTTTAAAACTTACTATTAGTTACAACATCCCTCTTAATCTCCATTAAAGAAGTAAAGTCCTCATTTTCATAATATGTCTTACTCAGATTATAAATCATGTCAGTTTGCTAAACATCGTCATTTGTATTAAATTTGTTTGTCACTAAGCAAGCTAGTTTCCTTTGTAAGTTAGTTCATTATGATTTTTAGGGTACATGTCCTATTGCATATAAAATTGGATTTCAATACTTTTTTTTACCTTTGTTAATGACTTCACTTATATAACTTGGCTTTATTTAATGAAGAATTATTTTAAATTATTTTGTTATTTTGTTATGTTTTATTTTGAAATGAAAGCATACTTTAATGCCTCTGTCCAGAGAAGTGATAATATTAGAGAATTTTTTCCTCATCATCGCAAACCTACATGATTTAGAATGACATCGTTCATCAATCCTCATAAGTTGATGCACCATCTTAGAAAAACAATGTGAATAAAGGAAAAAATGGACAACTTTTTTTTTTTTGGAATGTAAGTAATATATTCATTCAAAAGGTGGAAATTACAAAGAGAGATGAATTACAAATCCTAAATTTAGAAAGAGAGTTTGTATAAATACTTGGTAAATACACAGCTTTACGATCCTAACACCAACCTTTTCTATATTCTCAATTGTTGCTTGATCCGATTAAAAGTGAAATGTAGAGAAGGAGCTTATATGATTGCCATTTTTAGCTTGAGATTGAAATCCATCCAATTGTATCTCTTATAATCATCTGATTTCCCAAAAATCTTTGGGTTTGTCATTGTCCAAATGAAATGTACTAACATTGCAAAACCAATTTTGAACACTCTTTGATCCTCTTTATAATTCTAGTTCAGTCTATTCACCCAAATCAAACAACCCTTCTAGTTGAGATTTATGTCCTTTAGATTAAATATGTAGAGAAATTTTTTCCATACTTGTCTTGTATGAATACACCTGAAGAAGAGATGATGTATCATCTCATCATCTGTAGAACATAACATATAGGTTAAGTATAGAATCTAAAATTTTATCTTATCTCTGGTTCTTAGATTCTACCCAGCTGCTAACCAGAGTAGAAAAGAATGAGCTTGGGGAATTCGAGATCCCCATATTAGCTTGTAAAGAGGGGATTTGATAAGTGGACCAAACAATAACTGTTTACATGATTGGGCAGTAAATTTGTAAGAATTATGAAATTCCCATCTAACCTCATCATCCTGCATCTAATCTAGTAAGTATGTTGGCATTTGTTTTATAACTGGCCTGATTCCACTAGTTGTATGAAATGGCCAATTCTAGTAGTTATTTAAAATAAGCATATGCACATTGGTGTATTCTAGAATGGAGCCTTTTAAAACTAAAAATTTATGAGTGTAACATAAAGGACATAGAGAATGTTAGTTATCAAACCATAATTTTGTATTTTTTTTCCATCTCTAATATAATGTTTGATGTGCGAATGCCTAAAATCCATAGCCTTTTAGCTAACAAGTCGAATTGATCCTTAATCCACCATTTACTTTAGAAAGATAGATAACACTCTATTTGACTTTAGATATCATTCTACCACTTACATTCAGCCCATACCATATTTAATCTCTTATTCTTCTGCCAATTTTCTTTAGAACTCCTTTGGAAATTGCTAAATGAAACAACCAATAGATGCGTAGATTATTGAAAATGAAAATGCCCAGCTGCAACCTACCTCCATAAGATAAAAATATATTGCTCCAATTAACAATTCTTTTCTGAATTTATCAATGAGTGATCTGCATATAGTTTCTTTCAGCTTCCATGCGGAGATTAGAACTCCCAAATATGTGAGAGTTAATTAGTGACTGGTAAATCCTGCACCTATAATCACACTTAATGAATCTTCTCCACTTCATTTAGAAAGATAAACATAACTCTTTTTTAGTTGAACTCCAACCTTGATACTTCTTGACATCTTTGGAACGAGATTAATATTACTTCAATTGAAGTAATATCATTAGCATATAGCGTGAGCAAATCAGCTGTAAAAGAAAGTTGAGAGATATTAAACTCTCTCATTTATAATGGAAATTCAAATTCAGGTTTCTATGATACACAGTTGTGTCATTCTTTGAAGAACTTCCATAGCAATAGCAAACAGGAGGGAGATAATGGATCTCCCTGCCTTAATCCCCTAACTACTTTGTAGAGTTGAGTAGGTTAACCATTCATTAGGACTAATAATGATATAGTTGATATGAAAGAATATATCAACTTGATAAATTTGCTAGGGTGTCCAAAAGTGTGAAGTGAATTGATGATGAAGTTCTATTCCATTGGGTCATAAGCTTTGGTGAAGTCAATTTTAAGAACACAACTTCTAATATGTTCCTTAGAATTATAGTCTTTGAAAAGTTCTTTTTCTATCATTATCTTGTCTCCCAAACTTCTACCAACGACATAAGCATCTTAACTAGGGGATTATTCTTCAATCTGTTAGTAAGAATTTTAGAGATAATCTTACACACCACATTGGAGCAAGTGATTGGTTTGTCTCATTCAATATTTTAGGATTAGGGACTTTAGGCACCAAGAATAGATAAGTCTTATTCATTTTAGTGAGTAACCTAGTACTACTAAAGAACTATTATGCTACTTTCACTACTGGTGCTTGTAAGAGGTTCCACTTTTCTTGATAAAATATGACGTTAAAGCCATCTTAGCCTGGAGACTTGTCTAGATGAAATGAAAATAAGACCTTCTTGATCTCCTCACTTGCGACCTCCTTGAGTAGTGTAAAATGTTAAGTAGTCTATTAGGAAGGCAAGAAGGGTGTGAAGATACTCCATTTATTTCTTTGAATTATCTCCTCATCGTCTCCTTCAAATCATCTACACCTTGCTTCAGTTTGCCATTCTCATCCACAAGGGATTTCTCTTGCCTTAAATCAAACTGAAAAAGTATTTGTATTCCTGCCTCCTTGTTGAATCCATCGAATTCTAGATTTTTACCACAATTGATTTCTATAGTCTCCAACAACCTATATGTACTTGCCCAATTTTGTCTTTTCCTTATCCATTAGTGAAGCATATGTAGGATTAGCAACCAACTTCTTCTAAGTTATAAAGAGATTCTCCATAGATTGCATCTTATTAAGCTTTAAATGATTAGTAAAATGCCTAAGCATTTTTATACATTCAACTTTGACTTATTTCAACATTTGAAGACATTGGAAAGCTTTAGAACCCTGGATATGTTTTCCAATAGCTTCTGTAATGCTGGGTGTGCTTTAGTAAGTAGTTGAAAAACTTAAAAGGTGATCTTTTCTTGATTGAGGTACCATTAATACAAATCTTTACAGGAGTATGATCAGAAAGCAATGGTTCCTAAAAACCTGCAAAATTGTTTTTCATTTGATCAATCCAGTTGTTGTTTACTAGATACCTATCTAGCTTTCTCTACACTAGTTTATTTCCTAATTGGTGATTACTCTTTATGAATATAGGCCTTTGAAATTTAAGATCCATAAGTCCTAGGATAGTTTTTAGTGCATAAGCTATCTGGTGTCTGGATGAGTAACACCTCTTCCCCCTAAGGACTTTGATGAGGAAAGCAAGCAATTGAAGTCTACAGTCACCATCCAAGTGATAGAGATATTGGAGTCAATTCCCTGTAAATCGTTCCACAAACTAGGTTGCTGAAATTATTAGTTAGCTGCATATACAATTATTATAGCTGCACATTGACTGATCAATTGCTCAGCCAAAACTAGTTGGAAATCAATAGGTGAGCTGGATCTATTACTACAATAAGTCTTCCATCTAAGTGCTTAGAGTGGTTGCTCAAACATATCCACTCTATAGGGATAAATTTCATCCCTTTTTGGAAAACATGTAACCATTTAACTGCTTAGATTGGTTGCTTAAAGCTATCCACTCTACAGGGATAAATTTCATCCGTTTTTGGAAAACATGTAACATACCACTCCTATAGAGCATATACCCAAACATACCAGAGATATTCTAAAATATATTCTATGAAAATGGTACATTAAAACAATCAAACTAACTCATTAAAGGCATCAAACATATTGTAAGCATTCTAATTGTTCATTCCCATTTCATTCACAAACATAAAAGTCACATATCACAAATCACAATCCACATATATATTACACAACATTTGTTTGAGTTCAATCTTAGTACCAAAATATAACATGAAATGGGATGCTAATACACAAGACATCTACCTAGACTCCTCAAATTCAACTGATCAAACCTTTGAGTCATTCTTGTCCCCAAAATGCAAGTACTAGACTTCTACTATGTAATCTCAGTAGCTAGAACTCTTTTAAACCTGAAAAACAACATTGCAATTTTGATGAGTTTGCAAACTCACTGAGTGAACCATCATCAATGTATTCATTCAAGTCAGATCACCAAAATAAGTATATCATATCATGTGGTATTGAATACCACATCACATTTCATCATACTTCAACAGGTACATCAAGTTTATCTTACTTTCACAAGCATATCATAACACATTTTCCAATAACTTCAACTGTAATTCATTATTTCAAATCAATTCAAAAATACATTTCTATTCACTCATTTGATACATGCATATATGCTAATGCATACACGTTTCCATTTTTATTTTTAATTTTATTTTAATTTTATTGTGACCAAGCACTTATCAACCCAATTTACTATCCCGTATCCGTTGTGGACACGGAGATCATTTTTGGCCCGTATCCATTATGGATACTGAGTCCATGTAATTTGAGCCTGAGGCTCTTTTTCATAATTTTAAGCTTAAAGTTCTTTTCCCACATTGGTCACTCTAATCACAACTCCTTTATTTGATCATGCATTTTAATGTGATGAGATGCATCATTTCATATGCCATGTTTTCATTTTAGTATACATATGTCGTATATCAAGCTCGTTAGATCTAAGTCCGACATTTATCAATCATTTGTACACACATTGCAAACTAAACATTCAATTCATACAAAAGTGCTTATAATTAAGTTTACACATCTAAGTTGACTCATAGTATGCTCCAAAAAAGCTATTACCTTGATGATCTGGCAATGTCTAGATGTTGGCAATCACCTTGCACGTCTATCGTCATGATACACACATAGTTCAGAAATCACTAATTTGTTTAATCATATGAATATACAACTTGCACATGTATATGTGTCATGTTTCAATGCATGCTTAATTGACTTTCTAGGTATGTATTCTTATACAAATTTCTTGACCATTCAAACATTATAGCTTGTATACAATTAGTTTGCAATCAAGTTTATACCTTAAGTAAGCTTGAATTACTATAAATTCATCAATCATATATTCACCAAACTTTTCTAACAATGTATAATCATACAATTTCCCAATTCTCATTCATCCATATCTAATACACATTACTCATGTCCTTTAGATCATATTTGCATTCATAAGAATACCTTGATTCCTTTGAGAACTCATAATGTCCAGATTTGGATACATAGAGATCAAAATAATTCATTCTTTAAGTTATGACATCAATTAACTATTAAGTCAAAATGACTTTACGTAAATGATTTTGATGAAGAACAAATAATAATGGAAGAAGCAAGTAAGATGGAAGCAGAAGAATATGAGACGAAAGGACCAAAGCCAATAATCAGACGAAAGCGAGAAGCTAAAAGTCAGATGATGGAAAATTAGACGAAAGATAGACGATATAAAAGTCAGAAGATGGAAAATCAGACAAAAGACAGACAATAAAAAATCAGACGGAAGCGCGTAAACAAAAGACATACGAAAGCGCAAATCAAAAAATGAGCCAATAGAAAGTAAGATGTAAGGCACAAAAGTAAAAATTAGACGGAAGTGCAAACTAAGAAATCAGACGGAAGAAAATGAGACGAAAACGCAAGAAAAACATCAGACGGAAAGAAGTGAGACAGAAGATTCGATAACATGTCGGATTACTAATCAACTTGAGTTAGTTACAGAACTCAACGAAATAACTGATTCTTGAAAGATCAAGATATAAGAATCAAGAAGCAGTTGAAGACAAAGGCTATAAATATGATTTGAAGTCGAAGACTGTAGAAGATTAGCATTTTTGATAAACTTAGTGATTTGAGAAATATTATTGTGCGAAAAATTT
>JANZLX010000008.1:24602067-24614151 GCA_025531955.1 Erythroxylum orinocense
GATCGTGCATACTCGTGTGGATACCGGTAGAGGGCATTCGCGATTTGCAGTGTCTTGGAATCCGAAAAAGAAGCAATTCACCCACGCAAATAAGGTATTTACGTTAATCCTTCGTGTTTTCGATTATACGTGATGCTGTTGTATGGTCTTTTCCGCAGTGTATTTTGAATACTCGGACCGTACGCGATCCAACAATTCTGTGGATACCGTTAGAGGCTAGACACTTGTGCGGCTACGGTGGTTGAGACGAATCGGTTTCAGAAACGGTTCGAGGGATACGACAAGATACATATTAAGCTTCGGAATAAGGTACGAATTAAATTTCCGCTTTATTTTGATTCGAGTTAATCATTTTATAGAATTAAATACATCTTGATTTTCGGGAAATCAAAAATCATGAAAAAGTTTTGAGATTATTCCGCTGCGGTCGGATCAGATCTGGTCCAGATTTCCCAACAGAAATTTAGTTTACATGTCTTCCAATGATAATCTGAATTCACTGCAGTCACTCCTTACTCCAGTTCCATCCCCTACGGTGATCATTCCTCTGAACCCCAACTATTGACACAGCTATGCCCCCTCAAAAGGTTGATGGATTTCTTAGCTATCTTAAGGAATTGTATAACTTGCTTTGGAGGCCTAACTTTTCCCATGTGAGGAAGACCTATCATGCAATTGAAGATTAACCATTCGTTTCTTCCCCTGTCCTTTAGCTTCCCCGCTTCTGATACTGAGTCCTCCAACTCCACCTCCTTTATTATCAATCTCACGTCAGATGCTTTTGCATGTTCGTTTAGCGAGGAACAAAGCTGTTGTTCTCTTCCTGCCATTTCACTGTAGTCAATTTCACCAATCTTTGTCCTCGTCTTGCAAGTAACTCTAAAACTGGAGGCCACTGTACTCCATTTCCAGTGAAGTCCACTATATGAACCACATCTGCATCCCCAGGAATGGATTCCATAATTGCAGAATTGGCAGTGAAGTGAGCAAACCTTCCGTAGGGAAGTATCTGATAAAAGGCCTGAAATGCTGAACTGAGTGGTTTTTGCTAGCCTCTTGTCTGAGGTAGTTCACCTCAAAGGATTGAATGAAGTAACAAGCTTGAATCAAGTAACAAGCAACATGTCCTAGGATTGAGCCCACTGCACTAGCCTTTTCTTTAAGCCACCGCAAAATTTGTTGTGCTAACTCTAACTGTTACATGTCCATGGCCTCTCCATATACTTTGAGCATATGGCACATGCTCAATTGATTATCATCAGTACCTACAAATGCCTAAAAAAACATTGGCTACTCATTTAGACTCCTCGCATCAGCTAAGAGTTCTGTCAAAGGTGGAATCCACTTATCATCAGACATCCACTTGCAAGCATCTTCAATCTCATCCACCATTAGATGATCATATAGATTCATGTCATATTGAAAGGTTAGATCAATCCATTTTCTGCTGGCGTAAATGGTTCTTGCCGATCGCGCTGTAAGCTTTGCAAGCTATAGGCATACGACGGGAAGGAGAGAAAAGATGAAATATCCGATGAGTTTTCTTTGCATGAAGAGAACTCCAAAGTACACATTTCTGAAAGGAGTTCAAATTCTCCAAGAGATAGAGCGTGCCATGTCATAATGTAACCATGAGGGTTTCTGAATTTCTGAAATTGAATTGTAACTGAGTGCTCGCGGTAGAAACTTAATTGAGGAAATTTCTGTTGCTATAAGTTTTCATGGCATGGGATAGATAGCTCGGACGATTCAGTACCTGGTGACAGAATAAGACAAAGGATCATTGCATATTTCTTCCTTAAGTGTCACAGGTATAATATCTTTCTGCATCTTCCATATATTCCTTACCTATTACCTTGATATGTTCTTTCCTCAAAATTGCTGATCTGTTGCATCCGCTTTATTTATCTGATAACTATTCACGTGTTGATCAAAATATCGCTTGCTTACAGGAAGGACGTAAATATGGTCCAATCCAAAGGGTTGCTTCAAATCAATACTTATGATATTAATTAGACTTTTTGTGCCTGCACGCTAATCATGTATTAACATTTCAACATTAAAGTCTCTTTCCAATTAATTGCGTATCTTGGTTGATGTTAAAAGTTCATTGGGTCAGGGGTCCAAGAAGGAACTAAAATTATTAAATGTATCTTCACTTGCAAGTGTATCAAAATCTTCTGACATAATAATATGTATCGGATATTAGGAGTCACAGACCTAACTACCTGGCTCTGAACAGTATAGATAGAACCTGGCTGCAAAACCTTGCAATCATAGGATGTATTTGAGACTATGAAACATTTCAGATTTGACTCAAACTTTAATTCTTGTTTTTCAAGGGCCTTTCTCATGTTGTTAGATCGAGAATCGAGGTAGATTTTACTTTAAGCTGTTTGTTTAGTGTGTTTTTTTCCGCCAACAAGTTACCATTCATAAACTAAAAATATGTTGTTGACCCTTTTAGGAGAAACCGAGAAAGAGAATCATGACTTCAGTGACGGAGCCAAAGACGGAGATATGGGGGGCCCAAATAAAATATAAATTTTGCAAAAATTTTCATATCAAAACTAAATAAAAAACAAAGTTTTATTAAGAATATAAAATAGCTAAAATTACAATAATCCTTACCTACTTTTCATAGATTGAAATCTTTTCATAACAGCATCATCGTCAATATTTGCAAATGCATCTCTTTCAATGTAACACACTAAATAATCATTCAATAGGTCATCTCTCATTTTATTACGAAGTGAACTCTTGATAATTTTCATTGCGAAGAAAGCCCTTTCCACTGTGACTGTAGCAACTGGTAAAAGTAATGACAATTTGACTAACAAATAAACCAAAGGGAATACATGATGCTTTCTTAACATTCTGATTTAAACCACACGATGATGACTGAATAATCGGTCTTAATTTTTTAAAATATTTTTCCATAACTGTAAAATAAAAAAATAGTTAGAACAAATATTTAGGAATTCTATAAAATTTATTTTTTTCATTAAACATTAATCAATCCGCGTAATTACTTTTCTATTTAACAACAAAATGTAATTTTTTTTCCATAAAAACTAATCAATCTGTTGTTCGCATTATCACTTTTGTATTTGTCTTACCTTTTTCAATCGTCAGTCGTCACCCTATGAACTATCCAAAAGTTGATTGTCTATAATCCACTGAAAAGCAGATGAGAGTTGACGACAACGATTTCTATTAAGATCTTCCAAAAGAGCGACCCTATGATAAGGTTTTAATATATTATATATATTATAAATGAAGGCAATAAAAAGTTACCTCTAATAAGGTTTTAATATATTATAGATGACAATAACGTTGTTCTTCTAGGGTTTTAAATTATAAAGATATAATTACAAAGAATTATGAAGATAATAATTCCATATATAGTGGATGTAACTTTAGACAACCTTGCTTTTACAATAAGAGTTTTGATATATTATATTATATTATATTATATATAAATTAAAAATAAAAAATTATTTAATTTTTTAAAAACTTGGGGACTCAGTGCACCACTAGGTCTCACATGTCTCCGTCTATGAAAATAGCATTATTTCAATTAAAATAGAAATTCGCCTATAGTCAAAATTAAAATATCACGTTTGAATATTACATCCATGATTTAAAGTAAACTACTAATTGTAATTTCTAATGCGATTTGCTGTTGTTTCTTGAAATGGATATCAATAAATCTCAATCTGTCCTTGTATCACGCATTGAAGTTCTCATTAATCGGTTGGCCCCATACCCTTTTCTGATTTCATTGATTTCAACAAGAAGAACAAGTCAATTAGTGTAGATATTTATCACGAGCAGAGAAAATTGTGGTGTTCAACTAGTCTAATTTGTAACTAAAATTCGTACTTTTAATAATTTGCCTTTGACAATACCGAATTTATAAGACTCTGTCATGGAGCAATTGGCGTAGAACAAGAACTGAGAGAGACGCTCAAGGGACGAGGAAGAGCCACGTGGCGTTGTGTGTGTGTGTGTGTGGGACGGGGTGGTGAGTGGGGGCGGGGGGTTGGTTGGTTGAAGCCGGCGACGACGGGCTGAGGAATTTGACCTGAGCAACTTTGGACACTACGCCGTCCAGTCAATTTGTCCTCTTGAAATTCTTTGACCAACCTAACTGGTCAATGAAGACAGACCATAGGCTTGTATCAAAATAAAACTGAAATCCTCATAATTTCTTCTCTCTGTTTTTCCTCATGTAACATTGAAGTTCCCAAGTCTTAGGAGGCAGACTTGCACGAGGGTCTTTTGTGAAACGGGCAGAGGATGAAACTCTTATTTCACTATTCAAAATGGCATTGTCTGTTATGATAGGCAACAATATAAGACTAGTCTTGGGTCGATCTCACTTTTTGTTAGTTTATTACGTTAGGTGTTAATGCTTCGGACAAGTTGCGAAGACAGTTAAAACATGCTAACCCACAAACCCCTGGATAAGAACTTGAAACGACATGCATAATGGCCAGTTTCTTTTAGTGGATCTTGGTACTTTCAAATACTTGGTTGAGTGTTTAAGATGGGGTTAGGTGAGCTTGAGTTGGGGCTGTAGATGGAAAAGAGGTTTGGTGCAAGCTGCAACAGTCTCTCTGAAGGGTTCTAACGTGTAAGACAAACACCGCCTATTGTAATTGACGGGCTTAGAGTGTCTGGCCACTAAGCACCAAAATGGTGGGTTGGGTGCACGGCACCATCCTTTGGTTCATATGCACATTTCTTGACAAGGACTTATCATCCGTAAACTTCTGCACAGTTTCTTCCTTATTTTTCGCCTTTCAACTTTTCTTTAGTCATATACCATGGATTATATAGTACAATATGGCCCAAAGCCGCCAACTTCGTTAAAGAGAGCTACTAATTATGGTCCTACTGCTGAATCAACGTTTCGTGTTTGTCGTTAGTTTGGCTGTTATATAAAAGAGCATAAAAGCTGCGATCTGCCCAATGCAAGGAGGACCATTACAAAGCTTCTTTCAAGCTTCCTCTCTTTGGGTTGTGTTCATGTTCTACCAACTTTGCCTACTAAAGAAAGTGGCCTACTTTATGTGAGAGCTCTTGATCTTCAAGGTTCTCAGTGATAAAGGATCTTTTTTTAACTTATATGTCAAATCTTGAATGTCAAGTACCTCGTTAGGATCGAATGGCCTCACGACAAGTAACTGCTTGTCCTACTATCGGTGGTAAGCTAGTATTAAGAAAGCCTGAACCGCAAGTGCTAAACTAGAACGGGATTCTAAAGCTTTTGCTGAAATTCATTTTCACAATAGCTTTTCATTTTATTTAAAGCAATACAGACAGGCCCATAGGCTATTTTGAATACCACATTATCCTTTTCCAACTTGATCCTGTGCATAGAATTCTAGTCATGATGATGCTCTATAGACATTTGAGGGGATTTTAATAAACCCTGTATGCTTGTACTTCTATCAAACCAATGCGGAGACTGCCTATCAAACTACAGCTAAACTAAGTCAACTTCTCCAGAATTTTCAGACTCGGAAGCACAGCTGGTAAGCAAATCACAGGCTCCATTGCCAACTTGCTCTTGCTATTGATTTCTTCAAGCAAAGGTTCAGTCTGATTGGATATAATTCCATCTGCCACTCTATTCTATGACTCATGAGCAAGGCCTTCTAGATCAGCCAATGCAGCAGAAGATGGAAGCCAAACTTCTACCCGAGTTCCTCCAGCTCCCAAGGCTACCCCAGTCAAGCGGGGAGATATGACACGAACAACACAACCATAACTCTCTAGAATCTCACGAGCAACAGTGAGCCCAGCAACAAAATTCCATGTCATGTTGTCTTCAATCATGTTCTCCGAGAAAAGCTCTGCCCCAAATGGTGTGAGGGAATGCATCTGGGTCTGCATGAACATCCATTGGCAAAACGCTTATATCAAAGCAAAATTTTTACTTAATAAATTTAAAAGAAAATATTACCTGACCAATAAAATAATCTCAATTATCTTTCGTACTTTTTCTAATAATAGCTAACTTCTTATTTTCCTCATTTTGCTTATTCAGACGAACAAAAGAAGTAATTGAAACTAAACAACCGCTGCACTTAATCTTACAGTGTCTGAAATAGAGAAAAACAGTTGCTTCTGCCATTTCAGCGTGCAGGCATGCAAGAAGGTTGTTTTATAAACAAACAAAGCTTAACCATTTCTGAAGAAGGTTCAAATCTTTGCTACTGAGTTCCCTCCCTTCAGAGAGACAGAACCACATCACTAGGCTGAATAACAGACAATGATTACTATTCTTACCATATAGTGCATATCAGGGCCATCATCATCTATAATAACAAGAGCACCACCTGCTGGTGCTCCAATAGACATAATTTCAATTGTGCCTCCAACATGTGTACGCAACAATGCACCCTCAATTAAATTGCTCAGAGCCTGACGTAAAGCTGGTTCTTCTACAGAAACTTGCAAAGATTGAGAAAATTCGCATAGCTCTACTATACGTTTCTGTTTATGTGCAAGAGGCCTCACAGCCTCCACCATATCTGACAATACCTCAGAAACATTGCACGGTCTTCCTGACACAGATTAATTTTCATGGAAGTACACTTAACTGTCTTGCATTACATAAGCAAAATGAAGCAAAATATGCAATATAGGGTTAGATTCCATTGCGCAACCAAAAAAAAGTAATATAGTGAATGCTACCACTTGTGGGGTTTGATGTTAATCGTTAGTAAACCCAAAAAGATAAACGTTGTTACTTTCTGTTTCTTTGGGTAAGGGAAGGAATATGACTTTGACAGTCTCTATCACTGAGCCACAAGAGCCATTTTAACTGATCTAGACATACCTTATTCCATGTTGTAAAGGGGCAAGGGCCAACGGTGGCATAGGCATCTCTAAATCCTTGGCTCTAGCATTTAGAGAAATTGGATCACTTTGCATTTCATCATCATTGCTTCTTGGAGAACTATCTGACAATTGAGACCTCATTGAATCATGATGTTCATAAGATGAATCTGGAATTTTCTTTAATATCTCTTCATTATAGTGCACTATATTGGCCTACAAAAATTGCAAGGACGTTGTTAGAAAGAAAAATGAAATCTACACGTGTCACACAACATTTATTCATCTTTCCTTGTTTTCCTTTTGGTTGTATTAAGAGGTTTGTTCAGGACAGGTTCTTATTCACTCAAGTTCTCTAAAGTCTATTAGTATGGATACCAGAAAAATAAATAAAAATCATCACTAAAATATAGAAGAGAACTGCAAATATATGGTCTTCTATTTCTCCAAAAGAGGAAGAAAGAGAAAGAAAGATCGCCTTTGTCAAATACACAGCATCCTGCAGTTCTTGAAGGGTATTGCTAATTCGATCACCTTGTACCAGTATGTCTTCAACAATGTCATAGCAGGTCTGCAAATCAACACTGGAATATCTCAATATAATGTGAAAAGGGAAAGGAGTTACAATGTAAGACAAAGTAAAAGCACATGCCTCACTTTTCTTGACGTGAGTGGATAACATTTTACTTAAAGTTCGAAGGCTAGACAGAGGACCTCGAATCTGAAGGTAATTCAGCAGAATAGGTCTCAGCATATTAGCACTAAAAGATTTCAAATAT
Source organism: Erythroxylum orinocense (assembly GCA_025531955.1). Classification (NCBI taxonomy): domain Eukaryota; kingdom Viridiplantae; phylum Streptophyta; class Magnoliopsida; order Malpighiales; family Erythroxylaceae; genus Erythroxylum; species Erythroxylum orinocense. The sequence continues at coordinate 24,609,699 of JANZLX010000008.1, forward strand.
CATACCATTAAATGACTCTTAGAATGGTTTACCTGTTCAACCAGGTTACTCATTCTCACGTTATTTTGCCATGATGATTGCTGTAGTAGCATTGCTTTCTGTGAAAGAAACAAATAGGACAGTTATCACCCAGTATGGAGAGGATATGCCTCGAAGAGAATCCATTCACTATAAACTAAGAAAACAAAATAAATTCACACAATTCAATTTGTGTTGTCAATTAAACAATTGTAGCATTGCCTAAACACTGTTACGTGTCAGTTAAAAGAATATAAATTTTAGAGACTAAAACATGGTCTTTCAACTTTCAAGCAAGTTATACAAATGAATTCAGTAGGCATAACATATAAGAGGGCTACAGATAGCTCCATGATTTCAAACTAAGCATTTCAGAAAGTCAGAAAGTAAGCCACCTGATCCATAACATAAGCCATAGCTAATGACTGAGAGATGTGAATAGCATTAGTTCTCTGTTCAGCAGTAAACTCAACAATTTTCAATGGCTGATCATTCAATGATCGAATTCCCGAAAATTTCTTATCATAATCAGAAGATAAACCGTAGGCTTCCTCCGGCGAGGGAAAGTGAATCAAGTCATGCTCCTCTCTTGGCGCATTTCCCGATGAAAGTTCCACTTCCATCTCAGGCAATTCAGCAACCAAGAACCCAACCACAAAAGGATGTTTCACCATTGGAAACACCACTGCACGATGCTCTGTAACTAATTCAACCTTCAATTTTAAACAAATTTCGGAAAGAACCCAGTTAGAGATCAACAACAAATATCATAACTTTGCTACAATTATGTTAAGATACGAAATGACATACTTGTTGGCAGGAGAGAGCAGCTTCTGCTGCGCGTAACCCTGTTGAAATATTGAAATTACCGATCAAAATCACAACTTCAGCAGTATTCCCTCCAGGATAAGAAGTAATTCGACGCAGCTCTAACCTGTCCATAACGTAACTACCCGCCGGCCTCACATAAACCTGCATAAATCATTCATTCATTCATTTTCTTTCCTTTTCCGTCACGGTAACCGAAAAAAAACAGAAAGAAAAAAAAAGGAACTTGATGGGACCAACCGAGAGAACAGCATCAGGGTTGACGACTCTACGGAAGAGGTCCAATTGCTCAACACAAAGTCTCAGAAAATCAGAACTTGGCATCACCAACTTGCTCTTCTGACCGTTTTCAATCCTTTGCACAAATTTCACTGTAGAATTTGAACACCGGCGAATCGCGGAGGCAACGGCGGAGGCCGACGACACTGTTATTTCTCCTCCGTCATGTTCATCGCGGGAAGTCGTGAACTTCAGGTGGCGAAGCTTGTTAGAAGTCTCAAGAGAAGTGATGATGCTGTTGTTGTTGTTGTTGGAAGCATTGGTGTTGGTGGAAGTGAGTAGAAATGGCTTGAATGGGGAGGAGGAGGAGGAGAGGGTGGTGAGGGGGTTCTGGAATTTGAGGTGACAAGTGGACGAGAGGTGGTGGCCGTAGCAGAGAGTGATGGTGGAGGTGAGATTAGAGAGAGGATTGTTGTGGTGGTGGTGGCCATTAATGGCGGGGATGGAGATGAACATTGTGTATGTGTTGGGCAATGAAAGAAGGTGTGGATGAACCAATGTTTTCTAAGGTAAAGACAGAATTATGACACATCGACATATTAAAATGTGTTTCATTGCCTTCAGTTTTCTATTGGGAATGAGTACTGCACTGTCAGAACAAAGAATCAGCGAAAACATGGTTGGGTGATTGTAATTTAAAATTTTAACAAATTAAAAGTTTGTTTTAATTGTGAATTATTAATTTGTAATTTATGGATTATGTATGCACTTGGAGAACGATGATTATGGATAGTATTGATTAACCATTGGGCTAAACTTGAGCCTTTTATTAAGTCCAATCAAATGAGAATGATGAATATACAGAAAGAGAAGGGAGAGTATCATGGTAAGTCTACTTGGAGAACGATGATTATGGATAGTATTGATTAACCATTGGGCTAAACTTGAGCCTTTTATCAAGTCCAATCAAATGAGAATGATGAATATACAGAAAGAGAAGGGAGAGTATCATGGTAAGTCTTTAATGGGAAAGAATTCCTCCCCATCAATCTTGTTTGTGACCATCAATCTTCAACTTGACCAACCCCCTGCCTTTTGTAGCAAAATGGTTGATGAACAATCTCTGGACACCAACCATTGTGCACTCAACACGAATTTTTGACCTTGCCCCTTTAATCCTGCTCAGAACCCATCCCTTCCTTCCTCATCACCTTCCTCCTCCACTCGTTACCCCTCTCTAGTTATCTCCAATCAACATTTGAAAAATACTATGACCTCTTGCCCTCAAGTTTCCCTTCGTATTGAAGTGCTCAAGGGCACCAACTATTGTGCACTCAACACGAATTTTTGACCTTGCCCCTTTAACCCTGCTCAGAACCCATCCTTTCCTTCCTCATCACCTTCCTCCTCCACTCCTTACCCATCTCTAGTTATCTCCAATCAACATCTGAAAAACACTATGACCTCTTGCCCTCAAGTTTCCTTTCGTATTGAAGTGCTCAAGGAAAGAGCATCTACGGGGGCAAATATTCTCATAGCTTATGTTAGGATTTATTTTACGTATATCCTATTTTTATTTTTGACATTTTATTGGACATGAAAATTTTCATAATGTTTTAAGGTGTGGTTTTATTGGAGATTTACTTTGTTTTGGAGATTTACTCTGTTTTGGAATTGGATATAGCTTGGCATAACATATATCCGTATAAGCAGGATTTTCGGTGTTGACAGATCATCATATAGTGGTCTTGTTTGAAAAGGAGTCTATTAAGGAAAATCTAAAGTATGCGTGTATAAAAGTTTTTAGGAGGTCATGTGCATCTGAAAGGGGAGGTGGGTTGTGCATATGAGCTGCTGATTTTGTAGAACAGTGTGGTTAGTTGTCGTGTATTTTTGCTGCTGCTCTAATTTCCTTTGATCCTTTATTTTAAGCTGCGTTTGTAGGGGTCTTGGAGGAGTTGTTTTTGGTGGTTGTTATTCCTTATAAGCAGTCCACAAATTGTGCAAAGTTGCTGGATTTTCTGGGTCCTTGAAATAGTCTGTGAGTTGCGGCACTAAGGTGATTTTGTTGTTGATGGTTGCATGGTGAATATGTGCAGTGGCTTGTTCATGTCCGTGGCAAACTCCTGATCTAGAAGTTTTATTTTTAATGATTTTATTTGTTCTTTTAGTTGAGTAAAAATAGTTAGAAAAATCCTCTAACGAGGTTAACACGAGTCGGTCGTGTTATTGGGCGTAAAGATCTTTCACGGGTAGTTAGGCTGTGGGTCGGTTACATAAATTGGGTCTTACTTGGTAGATCAATCTTGTGTAATTTTTTGTGAACTACAGTGAAAGAATTGGGTCTTACGTGGTAGATTAATCTGGGTGAGGGCCCCGCAGACGTAGGCAAAGTGTGCCGAACTGCGTTACCAAACATCGGCGTCTTTAATATTTTGCTCTTGTGATTGTTGATTTACATGTGCGGAAAAATTAATTTTGGATAGTCTGCGAATTGATTAATGATTTAATTTTCTTCAACCACTATTCAGGTTCCATTCAAAATCATCTCAAGCACAAGGTGTTATTCACAGATTCAATCATCAACAATCACAAAGCTAAGATCTACATTTTATTTAAAGCATTAGCAACACAACAAGATTGACATACCTCCAATATTTGGCATGGAGTCTTGATGAATTCTCTCCATTTTGGACACCACAACCTATCAATATTAACAAACCTTATGCAAGAAAGGAAGTTTACGGTAGAAGGCCCAATTTTCTGTTTTCACATCCACACACCCTATGCCCACAATCTCACCATATGTTATATCTATATAACATGTTCTATTCTAAGGGATAGAAAACGATAATTGTGTTATTTCAAGGATGTTATGAACTATAGTTTAATGGGCCGACATATAGTTATTAGAGTATTATCATATACCTCAAATGTAATTATTAAATTATTAATCATCCCATTATGGTTATTAACATACATTAGGCAATTCTATTAATTGTCATGTATATGGAATTAATGTTGCAATTATATTAGTTCACATATTTATAACATTTTCCCACTTGAACAATATAATCAAACTACCATACCAATCTCCATCATCCAAAAGTAGTCAAATAAATCATTTGCAATATTATATCGACATGATATGTATATACTACATATGATTTGGCCCTAGAGAAGTTCAAATACCATAATAACCATTAAAACAACATGCATTCAATACAACAACTGAGACTACACATTTGTCTCCTTTTGCACCTGTCATTTCATCAAACTACATATGTACATCAACATATATATGTTAATATTAACAAGAAGTGACTGCAAACTTCATAATGCATCTTTCATATATATAAGCCATAAGCAATTCGTACAAAGTACTAAC
>JANZLX010000008.1:24614251-24632664 GCA_025531955.1 Erythroxylum orinocense
GGTGTTTATATATTATATTATATATATATATATATATATATATATATATATATTAAACATACAAAATTATTTAATTTTTTAAAAACTTGGGGGGCCCAGTGCACTATTGGGCCCCGTATATCTCCGTCCATGATCATGAGAAAAAGAAAGTATATTTAGTATGTTTTGTATCAAATTACCAAAGGGCTCTATGATGGAGAATTTTTTCATACTTGTTAACAACCAACAGTAGAAATTGAACATGTGGAATCTAAAGAGGTCTAGTAATATATGACCTTACTCTTAATTAGTAGAAAGGTTGTTTCCAAATTTTTCCATACTTATTAAATGAATAAAAAGCAAATCATAATGAAGGCAGATATATATAAATTATATCTCAGAGAGGGAGAAGCTCCCTAAATGTTATAGTGGATAAGTTGAAGAGGCTCTGTATAAACTCTAGTAAATGAAGTAAAAGGAAGACGACAACGAAGGCACGGGATATAATTTTGACTAATACTGAACAATTTAAGTGATTGAGAAAGATTTTTATTTCATGGACGATCAGGACATTGATGCCAGATTTGTTAAGAAGCTTGAAAAGCAGTGAAGGCAATTAGATTGGTGGATCTTTAAGGGATATAGATTATTGTGGGTGTGTCCTGTGAGTATCAGGGTCTTGGTTAAAAGGTACTTTAAAATATAACTAAAGGGATTACATTTAATTAGATAAGAATTATCCTTAACAAATTATGCAACAAAAAGTGAACTAGCAATAAAACGAGTAATAATGATAATATTGCGTAAATGTAAGGGTTTATGATTTAAAGAGAAGGTTGAGAAGTTTAAGGATCCTTTAGATGAGATGGAGAGAGTATTACCATTTCAAATAATAACTTAGTGATTAACTTGATATTGTTGAATGGATTCAACAAAATGCGTGTTGGGTGTCATATGGGAAGAAGCTGGGGAATCCAAAAGCTATTTTATAAGTTCATTGGAAGAATAGGTGGATAGGGTGGTAGAGGATTGAAAATTTAGAGCGGAAAAAGCAAGTTGAATTGTGGTTGGATTTTAAATAGGGGTTGTTGAATTATTTTGGGATTGTATATATCAAAAATTACAGGTAACAGCTTTATGACCAACTTTTTACAAATTTAACATTTGGATGGTCAAGTATTTAAAGCGGGTCAAGAATTATCTTGGAAGTTTGGATTATAAAAAAGAAAGTGGGTTAGACTAGTGTGGTTGTTTGGGTTGTAAGAAGGAAAATAGCCTAGGTTGGTGTGGTTATACGATTGATGGTGTTGATTTTGGGCTAGGTTATTATGAGTAGGCTGAATGGGAACTTCTTCAAAGTTGGGCCATAAGGAAGTTGGATGTGACCTAGTCTAACTTGAGGAAGCAAAAACCTAAAGTATTCTATGTTTTGGCTAACTTAAACTTTATGGCAAAAATGTTGGCCAGTACATCCTCCACGAGCTGAGACCCGACTTCCATGAGACATAACAAAAGGCAATTTTAGGTGGGATAGATGAAGGGAGAGTAAGTGTTGTTTATGAAGCAACAATATAGCTCTCAGTTTAGAGAACAATAGGGTGATGTCGCAATTTTACGTTATCAAAGGATTCATAATCAGGGGGTAGTTTGTTAAGTGTGAAGAGAACTAGATCTTCATATGACAATAGGTCACTGATGGTTGCTAATCGTTAGCATTGGAACCAATCATCGTTGGGTAATCACTGATTAAAAAGTCTCCTTTTTTGGTGGTGCGATGATGATGCTGGAGTAAAGCCTTATAGGCTATTATTTGTTGACGAAAGTAATCTTTAAGGGTGGTCCAAAGATGTCGAGTAGTGCCATAACCAAGCACTAGTAATGCCACATTGGAGGTAAAGGTGGCAGTGAGACAATAGTAGACAAGCTTATCTTTCTTTTGCCACTCCAAGAATCCAAGACAATAGTAGTAGTGTCATTGTGCTTTTATTGTGGAGAGATTGGTCCATCAATAGCCCAATAAATTGCAGTTGAGTAGTATAGGCTTAACTTGATTATGCCAAATTAATAGTTATTGTGATTAAGTGTTGTTGTGATGAAATTGGTAGTATTGGTAATTGGTAATGTGATGTTTTTCGAAGTCATCTTGGCTACTGGTTTATGATGTTTTCGCTTTGGATAGGTTCAAGAGAATTGGAGTAGAGAACAACTTCAAAAAAGAAAAAAAAAGTTTTAGAATTTGGATTTAGGTAGACTCTAATACCATGAAAGAGATTGAATAACTGAGGTATTGTTGTATTGAATTTTTGTGTATTTTACACAATGTTTTAAAAATTGAGTCAGTTCAGTTGGTTTAACTATGAAAACCTTTAACCAATTAACTTTTCAATTTGATTTTCAACTTTTTAGTTTGATTTAGTTTAATAATCTTTGTTGTAAATTAATTAGTTTGTGTAAATCAAAATAAACCAATTAATTTTCATTTAATAGCCTCATTTTTCAATTAAACTTTAAATTTTTTGATAAGCAAGCAAGGATAGTCTTCTTCAAATTTTCCCAAATTCTTTAATTTTATTCAATCTTTTACAAGTTTATAATGGTATAATACCAGTTAAACCTTTTAAATCTTAAACCTCTTGTTTTACCGATTTAGCTTCCAATTCGGTTTTAAAAAAAAATTGGTTTTAGATAAAGACTTATACCTCTACTTATACATGTGAGCTGATGTCAAAATGAAGGAATTTGAGCTTATCATATGTGCGAAGATTACAACAAAATGATAAGATGTAATATGCAAAAGATAAGAAGAAATTAGTTAGTTCAAATCTTTGCTAACAATATGCTTGTGCTTCAGATCATGTCTTTTTAAAAAACATCTAATCATTTCAACCTGCCTATAGTCCAAATGTATTTTTGTCTATGTCCTCACTTTTTCCTTATAGAGAATAACACACTCTACTATACGATCGAGTGCTAGATCGTATTCACCATAAGACTTATGAAAATACTCGTATTCTTTTTAAAATATTCCAAGATTACGTACCTATAAATATGAGCCATACACAATATTAACTTTGAATGTTAAGGTCTTAAGTAGTGTTATTGATAAAATTCTAAAAAAAAAAACAAAATACAATTTAATATACATTTTCCTCAATTGTTTAATGTTTTCATTTATATAGGAGATTTCATATTGTTTTAATTCCTTTCCTCTTCGTTAGTATTATATCTCTTAACTAGTTTTGTTCATCTTTTAAGAATTTGAGATGTTCACTTCATGAAGTACAAATGTATTAGTCATTTTAAATTTAACTATTATTTTTGTATTAAATAATACTCATATTCGAACTTTTTTTTATTTGCTCTTAGAATCTTATACGTATACATAAGTAGGATTTCAATTCTTCCTAACCTTATTTTTGATTGGTTCTTGTTGTTTTACTGGTTAAAAATGCATATATAATTATGGATTGTTAAAGGGCAAACTTTGTGTATGCACCAACTTTTCTCAACCCAATTTCTACTTAGCAGTTGCAATTGAATAAGTCTACAAAAGTCTTGTTAGAGAAGTGTTCTAAAGGCAATCACCTTTAGCATTTATTATACAAAACGTTTTATGATTAATAAAGGAAATTTTCATTATTTCAATGTTCATATATTTATGGATTTGATGTTAATCTTAAATTGATTTAATGAAGTCCTTGATACAAAATATAGTATGGAGGAAATCATGACGAGATCATAATAATGCGACTCCTATCATGTGTAATTATATTAGTATCTAAACTTTCCCTACTTATAGGATTAATGGGACGGGATATCATTAATCCGGATAGACTAGCATAAGTTAAACTCCTTCATTGGATCAAACAGTAGATCTCATAAGTTGTAGACATGAGTTGTTTAGAGTTAACATGTGGATGCTTACTAAAGGTAGTAAGTACATGGGATTGACCTGCTATGAGACAATTATATGGATATTCTATTCCAATGTTAATGATAGCCTCATCATAGCAAGGGTGCAAGTATCATTTGAATTGAGGTGCTTAAGGATATCTCAGATACTGATCTTGTGCTTTGACTCCATTCATCGGTGCCTTTCAGGGGTTACTTATAGGGTAGTGATTGGGTACAACTTGAAGTATTCGGAGGTAATTGAGTAGCCAATAAAGGATTCACCACTCTTAATAAAAGGAGATGATACCCACGACCTCCTGTTGGGGTCATTACTCGAGAGTTTCTAGCCATAGTAGATATGTGTTATGAAGAGAGTCTTCAATAATACATAAAGTAATGAGATCCTCAGGACAAGATCTAATATCGCTTGGACTAGAAGTGACGTAGTTAGTCTAGTGGGAGTTGACACTTTGACCATAAACCATTGACTTTTCGGTCAATTAGGGGTCATGAAGTGTTGCTAGATATCGCTCTTGACTTACTTAAATTAAGTGTTAATTCAAGTGGTCAACATAACCGGAAACTTAATGGGTCACACATATAGGAGATCCGAAGGATGAGTAAAAGATAAGGTGTTGACTATGACAAAACATTTAGCCTAGTAGCTATGCTTAAATCCATGAGGATACTCCTAGCCATTACCGTTCATTATCATTACGAGATATGACAAATGGATGTGAAGACGACTTTTCTTAATGAGAACCTAACTGAGGATGTGTATACGACACAAACTGTTGGTTTCATATCCATGAATGGAGAAAAGGTATGCAATCTTCATAAATCTATTTATGGATTGAAGTAAGCATTTAGGAGTTGGAATATTCGAGTTAATGAGACAATTAAAGAGTTTGGTTTCTCACAAAATCTGGATGAGCCATGTGTGTATAAAAAGGTTAGTAAGAGTGCAATCATGTTCCTTGTACTGTATGTAGATGACATATTGCTAATAGGAAACGATGTCTCTACTTTGTAATTAGTCAAATTTTGGTTAGCTAAGAACTTCTCTATGAAAGAACTTAGAGAAGCAAATTACATTTTGGGGATAAGGATCTATAAAGATAGATCTAAAAGATTGCTTGATCTTTCTTAGTCTACATATATAGACAAGATGTTAAAGAGGTTTAGCATGGAGCAGTCCAAGAGAGGTTATCTTCCCATGGTACATAGGATTACACTCTCTAAATTTATGTGTCCAAACACACAAGATGAGAGGACTTACATGAGTTTGGTTCCTTATGCTTATGCTATAGGATCAATCATGTACGCTATGTTATATACTAGACCAGATTTATCGTATACTTTAAGTGTTACGAGCAGATACTAATTGGACCGTGGTGAGAGTCATTGGGTGGCTGTCAAGAATATCCTTAAGTACTTGAGAAGAACTAAGGATGTATTCTTGGTATATGAAGAAGGTGATCTTGTGGTAAACGGGTATACTGATGTCAGTTTCCAATCTGATAGGGATTACTTCAGATCCCAGTCCAGATATGTATTCACACTGAATGGTGGTACAGTCAGTTGGAAAAGTTCTAAACAAGAGACGAATGTATATTCAACGACAGAGGCAGAGTACATTGCAGCTTCAGAAGCGACAAAGGAAGTGGTTTGGATCATGAATTTTATCATGGAACTTGGTGTTGTTCCGAGCATCACTAACCCAATACAGTTGTATTGTGACAACAACGGGCTGTAGCGCAGATGAAGGAACCAAGGTCTCATCAGAAGCCCAAACATGTACTTAGGTGCTACCATTTGATTAGAGAAATCATTGGTAGAAATGACGACAAGATAGAGAGAGTTCCACTGATTAAAATATAGTTGATTTGTTGACTAAGCCTATTACCCAAAAGAGTTTTGTGTCACATGTACACACTTATGGTATTAGATATTAAGGCGATTGGATTTAGTGCAAATTAGAGTTTGTTAGAGAAGTGCTTTAATGGCAATCACCTTTATCACTTATTATACAATCACTTTATGATTAATAAAGGCATTTTTCATTATTTCGAAGTTCATATATTTATGGATTTGATGTTAATCTTAAATTAATTTAATGAAGTCATTGATACAAAATATAGCATGGAGGAAATCATGATGAGATCATGATAATGAGATTCCTATCATGTGTAATTATGTTATTATCTAAGCTTTCCCTAGTCATAGGATTAATGAGATGGGATATCATTAATCCAAATAGACTAGCACATGTTATACTCCTTGATTGGATCAAGTAGTAGATCTCGTAAGCTGTAGATATGAGTTGTTTAGAGTTAACATGTGGATGCTTACCAAGGTAGTAAGTACATGGGATTGACCTACTATGAGACAATTATATGAATATTGTATTCCAGTGTCAATGACAGTCTCATCATAGCAATGGTGCAAGTATCCTTTGACTTAAGGTGCTCAAGAATATCTCAGATACTAATCTTGTGCTTTGACTCCATTCATCAGTGTCTTTCACGGGTTACTCATAGGGTGGTGATTGGGTACAGTTTGAGGTATTCAGAGGTAATTGAGAAGCCAAAACAAGATTCACCACTCCTGTTAGAAGGAGATGATACCTATAACCTCTTATCAGGGTCATTACTCAGGAGTCTCTGGCCAAAGCAAATATGTGTCATGAAGAGAGTCTTCAATGATACATAGAGTAATGAGATCCTCAAGATAAGATCTAATATCACTTGGACTAGATGTGACTTAGTCAGTCTAGTGGGAGTTGACATTTTGACCATACTCTGAACCAAGCGGGATATAGATAATAAAAGGATGAATTTCATGACAACATTGCATATGGAAGGGTTCGTAGTCAATCTGTTGACTTTTCAGTCAATTTGGGGTCATGACGTGTTGTTAGATACCGCTCTTGACTTACTTGAATTAAGTGTTAATTTAAGTGGTCAACATAACTGGAAACCTAATAGGTCACACACATAGGAGATCCGAAAGATGAGTGAAATGGTCTTACAAGAGTTAAGACATTTAGTGACAATTTTCTTGTGACTAACTATTGTTTTGTCTCAAATAAGAGGTTTTTGTGACAAGACAATTGATTGACACTATTGTTTGGATTAACTGTGATGATTTATTTGTTGTCACTAATATAATAGTAATTGTGACAATTTAGTATCTTTCACAATTAAGTTGTTAATATTAATATATTAATAAGTGACAACTTTTCTTTTATCACTAAGTTTTGTCATTAAAAGCCTATGAAATTTGGCGCCAAAATAATTTTTACGGGAATAAATTGTAATTGTGACAAAACATATGTTATTATAGGAATGAAAACAACTTGTCATCTCATAGTTTGCTTACGGAGAAGTAAAGGAATGAAAACAACCAAGTCTTTTTCCATTTTAAGCCCTTTTTGGTTCAGATAAGATCAATTACTCCAATCTATACCTATTAATAGCTTACCGGCTTCTTGTTTTGTCTGCACATCAATTTACTTAGTCTTAATTTGTCATCTAGAATGTTAGACATTAGTTTTTTCGTGGGTGATGAAAAAGAGGCATTGAAGTCTTTTGATTGATGCAATTCTTAATTTTGTTCTAATAATCAATTGTAGCAATCCAAAGAAAAACATAATATTACTGCAGCAATCGCAGAGGTAAGTGCTATTTAAATCATTGGTAGGGAAATATATTTTTATGGCTTCCAGTGGTTGTGTTCCTTTCTGGAGACACTCCATGATCTATTACAGGAAAACTCTTAACCTATTGAAAATTAAAAACAAAGTTCTTGCCAATGCTCAATCATTGTCATCGTCGCCTTCCTCATCTTCACTGACTAAATTTGTTTCATCATCATCCATAAAAGTATCTTCATCACAATCAGTTTCTTCATCTTTTCCAGCACTCATAGTATCAATATTTAACGAATTTCCTTCAACAGTTGCAGCATCTAGATCAGATCTATCCGAAGATATTGTATTAGTATCATCCTCTAATGTAGATTCGTGGAGCATAAAGCCAAAATTTTCATTTTGGCATGACTCATCTCCTATATCATCATCAGGAAGATCATAAATCATGAGGCTTTGTCTTGACAACAACTTGCCAATTGAGCTCCTTAATATCTCTTACATAGTAAAATTGTTCAACTTGAGAAGCTAAAACATATGGTTCATTAGTTTTCAACTTGCGTGTGACATTTACCATAGGAAACCCAAACTTGTCAACCTTATATCTAACTTTATGATACAAATCCCACCAGTCAGCCTTAAATAAAATGGTATTATTTCCCCCATGATAATTTAATTGTATGATATCTATCAAAACATCAAAATAATCCAAATTTCCTGTATTCACATCACCTTCTACAAAAATTCCACTATTTTGTGATTTCTATTGCAAATCTTTGTCCTTTTTGTTAAACCTCCAACTGTTGATGAGGAAGTTTTTGTAACAATTAACTTGCTTATCTGTCCCATAAGCTAAATGCAATAATTGATCACTAACCATTTCACTTCCTTTATCATGCAATTCGGTGACCTATCATGAGTAATGAGCATTAAATATTTATATTATATAAATTTTAATTTATAAAAAGTTATAGGTGAAAATATATTTATAGTACTTACATATTTCTTGAACCCCTGATGGAATTCTTTTTGAGATCTTGTTTCTACATTTCTAGGATCCTCCCTCTTAAGGTTTTCTTTATGCATGATTCACATTAAAAATAAGTAAAATATTAGTAGTTACCTTAAGAATATATAAACCATAAAACAAATTATGTAACATAACTAACTTCAAAAGTTTAGAGAACTTACTCCACAAACTCTTTGATTTCTTTACAATTTTCTAGCACATACATTATAGCTTGAGTTCATTCAGCTAAGCTCAACTCATCATATTTTTTCCGAGCAAAGGCCTACTAGCTTGTGAGAAAACCTGAAACCCATAATGAGAATGAGCATCACTTCCCTCATCATTTCTTCCAACACGATTCAACCTAGTTTTAGTTCCATGCAAATACCTTGAACAAAAATGCATGCATTCTTACACAATATATGCCTTAGCAATTGATCCTTCTGGACTAGCCTTATTTCTCACATATGGTTTAAGCCTACGCAAATATTGTTTTATAGGATACATCCATCGATATTGTAACGGTCTAGCAAGTTTAGCCTCACTCACAAGATGAATGGTTAAATGCACCATTATGTCAAAAATGAGGGAGGAAGTATTTTCTCTAATTTACAAAGTGTAAAAGGAATTGATTTTTGAAGTCTCTCCAAATCATCAAAATGCAAAACTTCAGCATATAACTCTCATAAATAAGTACACAACTCAAGTAATACTTCGCACACCTCTTTACCCAGTAACCTACGTATAGCCAAAGGGAGATATCGATGAAGAAATATATGACAATCATGACATTTCATTCCAAAAATTTTGCATTCAGTAAGACTCACACATCGAGAAATATTCGAAGAATAGCCATCTTAAACTTTTAGATCAATTAAGAACTGACAAAATGCTCATTTTTTAGCTTTAGATAGTGTATAACATGCAAGGCGAAACGCATATCTTCCATCACTTGTGGGAGTTGCATAAAGCTTAGGACGTATACCCATAGATTCTAAATCAAAACAAGTATTTATAGTATCCTTTGTTTTCCCCTCAACGTTCAACAAAGTCCCAATTATATTATTACATACAATTTTCTCGATATGCATGACATCCAGATTATATTGCAACTTAACTGTTCTATAATATGAGGGTTGAAAGAAAATACTCTTTTTTCTCCAATTTCCGAGCAATAAAGCATCTCCATGCTTTCTTTTCCTTACAATCTTTCCAAAATTCACCTGTTTAATAAAATAGTAGAAATAAGAAAAAAAGAATACAAATAAAATATACACATAATTTAAAATCAATCAAACTTCACCTGAGAAAATTGATTATATTGTTCAACAATATCATCCATGATAATTGTTTTGGTGCGCTTCGATTTTCTTTGGTACCATCAAACGCTTTAGCATTTTTCCTCCACGAATGATTAGTTGGCAAGAAGCGACGATGACTAAGATAGCGTGTTTTACGTCCATTTTGAAGCCTACGAGAAGGCGTTTCAAGATTGGAAATAGAACATGGTAACTTGCCTTTGGTGCTCCATCTTGATAAATTACTATAAGCTGGAAAATCATTTATGGTCTATAATAGAGCTGCTCGTAATTAAAAATTACTCTCTGAAAATGCATCATATGTCTCTACACGTATCTCCCAAAGGAATTTCAACTCATCAATCAATGGCTCTAAATATACATTAATATCATTTCCTGGAGCTTTTAGACCAAGAATCAAAAGTGACATAATGAAATAAGGATCTTTCACGTAGAGCCATGGTGGAAGGTTATAAGGAACTAACACAACTGGCCATACACTATAAGAAATGCTCATATTCCCAAATGGGTTAAAACCATCACTTGCTAAACCATGTCTAACATTATGTGGGTCTACTGCAAAAAAGGGGTGCACGGTATCAAAACTTTTCCAAGCTGGAGAATCCGCTGGATGTCCCATAAACTCATTATTACACAGTTTTTCCTTATGCCATCTCATATCTTTAGCAAAATTAGATGGCATGTATAATCTTTGCAAGCGAGGAGTTAACGGAAAATATCGCAAGACTTTTTGCGGAATCTTTTTCCTACGGTCATACTCAATAATCATATTCCCAATTTTCCCATTATTCTTCCATCTATATTCACCACATATTGGACAAGATTGAGCATTCGCATATTTATTTCTGTAAAATATGCAATCATTTACACAAACATCTATCTTCTCATATGAAAGCCCTATATCTCGAGAAACTTTCTTACAATCAATATATGAGCTAGGAACTTTATTACCTTTAGGAAACCATCTTTTTGTTATTTGAAGCATTCCATCAACTGCATTTGCACTAATCTCGTAAAGATATTTCCAATTCAATACTTCAACAAGGAATGATATTCTGGAAGATTCCTCACAGCCAGGGTATAACTCTTGCTCCAATCCTCTCAATAATCTATAAAACTTAGTAGTTTCCTTATTTGGACTGGTGGGGCCACCTCTGATAAGATCATCTCAGCTTCTTCATTTAAATCATAAGAACTATCCCTCGTAATATTTCGTAAAATATCACGCATTCCATCATCATTTTCACTTTTATTACTCTGATTACTATTATTTTCGTCATCAGAATAATATTGTAGAACCTCTCTGTGATGGTGCCACTGCTTGTAGTTTCTTTTTATCCCATTTAACATCAGATGTTTATAAATTGATTGACTTGTCCTGAATAAATTATTGTTGCATTTTTTACAAGGACAACGAACTGCTCTTCCTTCATCAAAATGTCTAAATACAAAATCTAAAAATTCATTAACTCCTTTTTCATATTGCGGCAGTGCTCTATTAGAAATTTCCATCCAAGTTTTGTCAATCGTCATTGTCTTACAATACAAATTAATTGAATGGGTTCAGCAAAATTTGACACAAAACTTACTAAGATAGGAAATTTTATAAGCATTAATATTTTCAAATTTAACATTGAGGCATTATTAAGAAGAAATCAAAATACACCCATGAACAAGCCAGGCTCGGTTAGCTTAAAGACCCAAATGAGGCAAAACAGAGAAGGTGATAGAGAGAGAGAGAGGGAAAACACGTGATGTTGTTGTCCATGTTGTTGTCAGAGGTGGTGCCTCTGTCGCAGTATGTGACTGATCGCCCCTCTCTATATTTTTTGGTTTAATTTTTGGTCCACATCTACTGTACATCTCTTATTAATGCCTGCCTCTGCTTTCCGCGAAAACTCACCAAACGTCTACGTTTTCGCAAGCTCCATCTGATCTGTGTTTTTTGCTTTGCTTCATTACACTGTCTTTTTTTCTTGGTTATTTATCCACCTGTTGTATAGTCGTTTCTCCTATCCTCTGCTGCGTCGTTTTTGGTTGCGTTGCGCGACAGATCGCTCCTCTCTCTATTTTTTGGTTTAATTTTTGGTCCACCTCTATTGTACATCTCTTATTAGGACGGCTTATCTGCTTTGGCCAAAGCTAGCCACATACGGGTGACTAGCCACGTACTACAGGCTCTGTCATCGTGCACGGTGCACCCCTATGAGTAAGGGGTTCTGTCACGATCTTGCTCCAACTAATGTGTGTTTGCATTTTTGCGAGCTCCAACTGGTGTGCATTTTTTTTATTTTGCTTCATTACAATGCGTCGTTTTTGCTTGGTTAGTTATCCACCTACTGCGCAGTCGTTTCTCCTATCCTCTACTGCGTCGTTTTTGGCTGCGTTGCGCGACAGATCGCCCCTCTCTCTATTTTTTAGTTTAATTTTTAGTCCACCTCTACTGTACATCTTTTAGCAGGACGTCTTATCTGCATTGTCCAAAGCTAGCCACGTCTAGCCACGCAGGGGGTGACTAATTAAGTCACCCCGTGACTACGAGTTCTGTCACAATCGTGCTAGCTCATGATCGTGCACCCCTATGAGTAAACGGTTCTGTTACCCCTATGAGTAAGGGGTTCTGTCAAGATTGTGCACCTCTGCTGTCTGCGAAACTCACCAAATGTCTGCGTTTTCACAAGCTCCAGCTGATGTGTGTTAGTTATCCACCTACTGCGTAGTCGTTTCTCATGTCCTCTGCTACGTTGTTTTTGGTTGCGTTGCCATTTTGCTTCATGCTTCCAGCTTGCATTGCCATCTACTGAATGCTTTGTTCATGGATTGTTGTGTTTTTGTTCTTCCCAACAAATACTGTACATTTAATAGCTACACCTAGTTTCACGTGAGGAGATCTAAGTAATTGTCAAACAGTAAATCTGGTGGAAGAAGACGAATAGTTAAAAGTCGTGTTATTAGTGGTGTGAATAAATTTCTTCTTCATCTGCATAGTTCTCCACTCTGCTTCATTGCATATCTTTGGTTACAATCTTCTCTCCACATATTCCAATTCCTCAGCTCAACTACTAACAGGTAAATGACCATTGTTGTTTGTTTAACTTATTCTTCTAAACCTTTTATAACAGTAGTAGAATAAAGGAAACCTCAATCACCGTCACTGAACTTTTTAAATAGGAAATGTAAAACTACTATTTTACTATAGAGATTTAGTGGGTGAAGCCTCTTGGAAATATTGATTCAAAGTTAAAATTGAAGATTTTGTTTAAAGATAAGATATTTGTTAAAAGATAAAATTTTATCTTTTAAGATAAAGTTGTTATCTAGTTAGAATTTAAACTTTTAAATTTAATTTGTGTTATCTAGATATCAGTTAAGTTTGTTATTTTATTATCTATATATTTAGGTCTTCATGTCAATGTAATTTGAACCAATCAATAAAATGTCTCTTGAATTATCTCTTCCCTATTCTACATTATTTTAGTTAGTTTCTCATTCTAAATTCCAACAAAGTCTTGCAGTTTTGTCTTCCAAATTAGAACGTAGCTCATTTTTATAGTTTTTCCTAACTCTTTGTTTACTCTCTAATGATGGAATGTCAGAAAAGAACTAAATGTACGTTTAATTTGAAGACCATAACTATTTATATTAAGGTAAAATTCTAATCTATTTTTTCTAATTTCTAATTTGACACATCATAAAATTAGAAATTATAAACTCAGTCTCTACACATATAAAGCCTACAGTTAAAATAAATACATAAAACTCAAAATACCATAAACAATATTAGACCACTTTAATTAATTGAGCTCAACTTTATATGATAGCCCTTATATACAATTATGTACATATAAGTCTACATGTTGGAGTAAAAAATCCTTACAAAGTGTTCATGTTTGTTTCAAAGGCAGGAGACTGGAGAGAATTTCGATGCTGATCTTTCTGTATAATTTCGTACGTAGACTTGTACTCAGTCTCTCTTGCGTTCTTGTTTTCTTCCTTTCACTCACCCTACCCAGACAATTTACATTTTGAAGGGATTTTCAAGGAAAATCATCGTGCAAAGCAACTTCTTCTACTTTTATATACATGCACGTATTGGCTTTCTTATTGTGACTTACATACAATCTGCCTCAGCATCTGCTTCTTCCTATGGCTTCCTCCTCCGTATCTTCTCAAGGTTCTCAGAAATATGACGTCTTCCTGAATTTCAGGGGTGAAGACGTCCGTCACAACTTCGTCAGCCATTTGATCCCTGCTCTTAAAAATGAATCTCTCAATATTTTCCTCGATTCCAAACTTGAAAGGTGCGAGCATATTGAAACAGCACTTATGGACGCAATCCAAGATTCCAAGGTTGCCTTAACTATTTTCTCTAAAGGTTATGCTTCTTCCTCGTGGTGCTTGGACGAACTTGGGAAGATTATGGAGTGCAGAGAAAGTGCCAAACTCAAACAAAAAGTTTTGCCCGTTTTTTACCATGTGACTCCTTCAGATGTTAGAAACGTCCAAAGTGGGGTTTTCGCTAAAGACTTTGCCAAACATGAGAGTGACCATCGAAGTAGCAGTAAAGTACCACGTTGGAAGGCTGCCATGGAGGCTGCTGGTTATCTGTCTGGGAGAATTGTGAACGAGACGAGGTATAATTACTAATTCTGTGATCCTGTAATAGATACTATGGAGATGGACTTCATTTTCCCCTACCTTCTTGCTTTTGCAGCTCGGAGGCTCATGTACTAAATCAAATTGTGGATGATGTTGTGTTCTTGCACAATCCAAAGGGTAATTCCAGCAGCTTAATGTAATCTAAGAATAATACCCCTCTTTTTAGGCATGGCTCACGGCACAACACATACCTGGAACTCTTGGCCCAACTAGATCACATGTTAATCTCGGGCTCGGACTGTTCAGGCTTGGCCGAAAATGACAAAAATACATCATTTTATAAAAAATGAAGTTATTTTTTGAATTATTTTAAAAATTATAAATCAGGCTAGGTTGAACTTATCGAGTAGGGTCTTGGGCCTTGGGCCTTGGCCTCTCTATGTTCCAGTTTGTTAGAGCTTTGGTCAGGCCTGAGCTTGAGATATCATGAGCTCGATCAGGCCTATTACATCCTTACAGTTTTTTAATTATAATCTAACAAATATTTCACTCATACATTAAAAGTGAAAGGAAGAGGAATGTTAGGAAATAGATTCCAACACAATTCAATTTTTACTGAATCTTGTATTTTGTTTCTGGAAATATCATAGGGAAGGTGGAAGATTGTCCAAACATTCAACAACAGCAGCAAGGTCTACACGTTCAAGAGGACTTGAATAAAGTTTTAATGTCAGTGGGGGTCCAAGTAGGAGGGCAGCCTTTCGAGTCACATTCGGGTGGTCTTGACGGAAACAATACAAATGGCTGTGGCCTTGAAGGCACAGCGGTTCCAAGCAGTTCTGTGTCAATGTCAAATGGCAACTGCGGCTACTGTTTAGACATGGGAAATGGCCAGTGGGGCTACGGCTACCCTGTGGACTATGGAAATGGCTACTGCGACTACCACGTGGACAGTGGAAATGGCAATTGGAGCTACTATAGGGACAGGGGAAATGGCAGCTTGTACCCCTACGAGTGGGACGTCGTTGAGCAGGCCGGGCAGGGGGGAGGGGCAGTAACTATGTTCTTTAGAGAGTGCTTGATTGATAGATTGAGAATCAAACGAAAAATGAGTGATTGAGTGTCGATTATTATTATAAAAGTTAGTTTTTTTTGTAATTAAAAAAAATATTCACATTTTTATTTAATAGAAGAATGAAATATTTTTTTTAAAAATAAATAATAAATTTTTATTTTTTAATATTTTCTACAAACTAACAACTGTTAATAGTAACGGTAATTATTCTTTCTTCTTAATCAACTATCATAATTATAATAATAATATCTATTTTTATTTTTCACTATATTTATTCTTATTCCTGTTACCATTTTTTCATGCGAACCAATCGCTCCTTTAGTAATAAAAAACTAAAATCTACAAATTTTTGTCTAAAAAATAAGTTTAGTAAGTAGACATTTATTTTTACTTATAATCTATTGTATTAAAATACAAAAATATATTAGGAAAATTCTAAATTATTCTAAATCATTGTCAATTAATAAAATTTATTTTCAAACATACTTATCTTATTCAAATAAATAAATTATTATAGTTTTTAATTTCAGGTCTATTTTATTGATGTATTGATTATTAAATCTTGACGAAATTTTTTTCTTAATTATGCAATTTGATATAATATTTAACTTTTAAGGATGACAAAACCGAACATTATTTTATGGATTCACTAATTTTTTGCTTTTCTAAAAAGTAAAAAAGTTTGGACCTGAAATGCCTAACCATGCACAACGCACTGCTATATCTACTAATTATTACTCAAATTAACTATCAATTTTTTATTCTTAAAATTTTAATTATAAAGTGATTGTTTATATTAATTTGTTAGAAAAACAATTTTTAATCACAAAATACATTGAAGCAAATAAACATTACCTAATTTCATTGATAGCAATACCTCCATTTTTCATTATTTGAGCTCTTATGGTTCCTGAAACCAATTCCTACGTGCCACCACCAACTAAAATGCCCAAGTCGCAATTCTTGCTTTTTTTGTGCCAATCTCGAGCTCCAAGCTCTTACCTTTTTCTCATTAAGGTATTGGGTTGTGTTTTGTTTATGCCCTTTTTGTGTTATTGTAGCTCAAGTTTAGCTCTTTTTATGTGAGGGAACGATGATAAGTATAAAGCTGCAACGATGAGTTGGGTGTGCCGTTGAAGAGCCCAATTCGCTTGCAAGTTTGTATCTTTGATTAGTTTATGCTCTGCCTTTGGACCATACAGATGAGAATAAGTTCATTCTATTTTAATGGTTTCTTTCGTTGATGGTATCAGCAAGGAAATTTGCCTGTTTAAGTTCCGCACCGGTTTTGTACGCAGTCCTCCGCAATGTGGAGATCACCGGCTATGTCTTCTCTTGTGAGCATTAAGCACTTACCCTTTAAAGTCTTCATTTTGATTATGTATTCCTTTAACTGATTACAGTTTACAGCTCAGACAGTTAAGTCGAGCTAGAGTGGCTGGGATTGAAGGGTTTGTTTCAAGATACGGTACAATGGCTCAATCTCAACTTTCTAGCTATAACGCCCCAAAGAGTGCGTCTTCTGTGAAGGTATTCCTAGAAAATGCATAATTTTATTGCTTTACCTCTGTTACATTTTGCTTATCTGATTAATGGGTTCGAACTTTTAAGCGGTGAATTTTTCTTTGAAGCAAAGAAGTGAAATAGTTGTTGCCTCGTTGGTGATGAAACTGTTTACATCTATGTGGGCAAATTGTATATCTTGGTTCATTTCCAGGGTTGCTGTTTTGACGTGAAGGTTTAACTTAAAACGTTAGGTTCCATGGAACTTGATTTTGAGTAAACTTGGAGCATATTTTAGTGGAGGATGGAGGTTTTCTTATACATTGTAACTGCTCACTTATTTTCATATTCTTAGCCTTCCCGAATTTAAGATTTCTTTCATGTGACCAGTAAGTAATAAATGTTCATTACTTATATTGGGATTCTCTGGAACAAAGTTTCAAGGTTTTAATCTAGCTTGACCAGGTAGATTCTGTTTTTTTCAAATTTTCTACCTATATGATATTCTCCCCGTGCTTCAAGAGTTTGTGAAAACAGGCCAAAGCATTGTGGAAGCTTTCTTGAATAATGCTCGAGTGAGCAATTAAGCCTGCCTTGGTTTGTTAAAGTTATGAAGCACATATCTTGTTGTCATCTTCCTTTTGAATTTCTGCTGCAAGAGTATGTTTGCTTTACTGAAAGCCTCTTATAATTTTCAAACTTACATAAATGCTTTTTGACGCCATCAGTTGAACTTGCCAAATCCCATATAAGATTTTTGCCATAAGTGTCATGAAGTTGCTGTGCCATTCTCCTTTATCTTTATGCTATTAAAATATATCTTCTTTTTTGAGATTTATCTACGGTGTTTTTGTATTTCATCTGGCAAAACTTACTGGATAAATTGTTCTAGGAAGAATTTCATCATCAGTCGACGTTGAAAAATTCAGACAGTGATGCTCAGCACAAGCAGAAGAATCAGATCGGAAAGCATGTTTCTGGAAGGGCTAAGGTTGACGTTCTCCTGAGAACGGTGAGTCTACAAGTTTGCAAAATTGCCAATTTCTCACTTACAAACACAGATCTCTGCTACAACGTGAGTGACCGCAGTGCTAAGCATTGGGCTTGGACCCCATAATCTTCGCATTTTAATGAAAATCTCTTTTTAAATGTTTGTCGAGGCTTCAGTACAAATCATGCCTTTATAAATACCCATCTGTTTTGGGACTCTGATATTTAGTGAAATTAAAACCAAAGATGAATGATTTAGTAAGTCAAGAGACCTTGTCGGTCCACTTGTTTCCATGATTTATATCATAATTATTGTTGCTGCTGCAATCATTCAATTAGAAACTAGAGGCACTGGATTGTTCGCTAAACTCGAAATAACAACACTTAACCCTTACT
>JANZLX010000008.1:24632764-24644195 GCA_025531955.1 Erythroxylum orinocense
TGAAGTCTTTTGATTGATTCAATTCTTAAGTTTGTTCTAATAATCAGTTGTAGCAATCCAAAGAAAAACATAATATTACTGCAGCAATCACTGAGGTAAATGCTATTTAAAAAGAAAAAAACTACATTAGAATATCTGATAATTTTAAAGATGTCAAGGACATAGAATATCAATTATTTTTTAAGCCCAAGTACTAGGTAATATTGCAAATTCAAGAAAGAAACACTCAAGATTCAAGCCTTAATGCTGAAAGCATTAGATAATATTAAAAAAAAATTGAACATCATCTCATTCTAGGTTCATTGAGCATGGAATTAAACATCTTCTCATAGGCTGCAAGAAATTGAAATTATTAAGATAAAGGATGCAATTATAAATAACAGGAAACAGGATGACAAGTTAAGGAAGGTCCACCTGTTAGTATCTCATTGATCTTCCCCTTTCAATTTCCTTGGCGATAACCTTTGTAAAGTTCTTCATTCACCTTAGCAAAATTATTTCGCCACAAATTGAAGCTGGCCACACATATTACCTCTGCATTTAAAGAACAAAGTAAATAACCAAAGCTTTAGAATTTCACAAGAAAATAATCTCCCACAGAAACAAAAATATGGTTTTGAGTGTGAAACTTAATATTTTTATGCTTCATCCCCAGAAGTTCCTAAAATATAAGTTATCTGAAAAGTGACACAATGTATGATGATGCTAGCAAACAGTATTACAAATAATTTGAGTTTCACTATAAGCCCATCTGCTTATGGAGAATATTATACGGATCTCTAAAACTTTCGCACAATACACTTAAATAATGGTTACTCACATGCAGATTCAACCAAAGAAGGGATTCAAGAGAATGAAAATTCAACTAGAAGTGCAATACTCAAACAAGGATCACTCACCAGAACAAAACTAGAACAAATACTGCATTCCTGTAAAAGTTATATAATATCATGTAACCCATCTGCTGGTAATTCCAATGTCCATGCACCAAAAGAAGGGGAACCAAAAATCTGAATTGTCCCATTGCAAAATTTGATGCCATAATAACTTGTCGACCCTCTTGTCCACTTATACCAACTCCAACATCAACCATTTGAATCACTTAAACAAAAAATTGCATCTGAAAAGCACAGATCATGTATATTATAAACTTGAAGCTTATCATCTCCCTAGTCATATGAGTTGCCAAATTTTTTCATCTCCCTGTTAAGAGATTAGATAAGCAGCAACATAAAGTTCAAAGTTGGAAATGGCAAGACCATCTGATTTTGTTATAAGTATAACAATTGGCACGAGCTTGATCTATTATTCGAATTTCTAAACTTCAACAGCTTAAGAGCAAGTATTTCTAACAAAGCATAAACATTAATAAAGGAAAATGGGCATAATTGGTACATCAGCCTTAAAAATTTCTTGACAATTATAATGGGAATGCATACTTACAACCCAAATCATGGAATAGAAAACTCAATTATTTGGACAGATACAACTCTAAGAAATTACTAACAAAACATGTTTGGGAATTTTCTCAGAACCTCTTCACGCGGAAACAAATCAAACTAAGAATAACCCAGTCTCAGTTAGCTTAAATACCCAACTAAGGCAAAACAGAGAAGACGATATATATATATATATATATATATAGAGAGAGAGAGAGAGAGAGGGAGAGGGAGGGAAAATACCTTACGCCGTTGTCGTGACTGTCATAAGGTAAAGGAGAAATTAACCCAATCTCCATTCACCCATGAATAACCCAGTCTCTGTCACAGCACCCTCACCAAATGTCTGCATTTTCGTGAATGAGAGGAAAAATTAACGCCTGCCTCTACTGCTCCGCTGCATCGCTCGGCTCGACAAATCGTCCCCTCTCTATTCCTTGTTTAATTTTTGCTCCACCTCTACATATCTGAGCCATGCAACTAAACGCCTGCGTTTTTGTGTCCAGCTGATGCGTGTCAGTAATCCACGTGTTGCATAGTCGTTTCTCCTATCCTCTACACTGTCGTTTCTCCTCTCCTTAGCTATGTCATTTTTGCGTTGCCTTCATGCTTCCAGCTTGCATTGCCATCTGCTGTATGGTTTGTTTCTGCGTTTTTGTGCCTCCCAACACAAACTGTAAACATTTAATAGCTACAACTAAATTTACGTAAGGAATTCTTAGTAATTGTCAAATAGTAAAGATGGTGGAAGAAGATGAATCGTGAACAATCGCCTTATTAGTGGTGTGAATAAATTTCTTCGCAGTTGTCCACTCTGCTTCCCATATCTTTGGTTACAGTCATCTGTGCAACTCTCCACTCTGCTTCATTCCAATTCCTCAGCTCAAATATTGCGCAGTTCTGCTTATTTCGTGAGTATACTGTAACACTGCAATTAATCTAATTGCCTTCATACAAATTATGATGTTATCTTCAATTGTTGGTAGCTAATTTATGATGTTATCTTCAATTGTTGGTAGCTAATTTTAGCTAAGTTCTAAATGATATAGGGTAAATATTCTTATCCATGCCTGCCAGCTTTCAATTCATATCTTTCCATTTCTAGTTGCTACAATAGAAATGCTATATTTTCGTATAGTATCCATTCCCTCCTCTTTTCTTTAGAATCTTCCCTGGACAAGCATTCCATGTGCATTGAAATGATACTTGAAAATATCTACGCATCAACATAATCGTTAAAGATGAAGAAGAATGAACAATCTTTAGATTGGTTTGGAACTAACTTATATTGCCTATATGTTTCATTTTAATTGCTCTATCCCTTTATTTTTCCCAAATAGTACTTGAAAATATCTTTCTACACATGCCAGAAGGTTGCAGCATTTGCTAGTTCCTTCATTTTTTTGTAACATGAAATAGTTGTAACTATTTAAGTAACAAAATTTGACTGCTTTCAATATCTGTTCATTATTTTTATCCCTATGAAATTGCACTCTTAAGAATAAGTGGATACACATGATCATAGCACACTAGGAAATTTACAGAATTCGTGTTCTCTTACAATTTGTTTTAGCTACTTATGTTACTTGTTAATAATATGTATTTATTTTTAAAAGTGCAAGATGGTTAAAAGTGCAACTATTGAGAAGCAAGCCATAGAAATAAAATAAATTTCAGCTGTTTTTGCACATTTGGCAAATACTAGAGTAATTTCTACTTTGTTACTCAATTCTTCTGCCTTAATTGAAGATCCATCAAGTGTCATAACATCAAATACCCCAACTACCCATGTAAGTTTATAAAATCTATAATATTTAGTATCATTTCTTATCATTATCATTATATTATTATAAACGTTAGTACTAAATTTATAGCATAATATTTTATAAACTAATTATCTAATTTTATTTTTAATTATTTGTAGGAAGCAAACCAACAGTGAATTTCATTATGAAGAATAGCCAAGAAATTTTGCCTTACAGAGTTTTAGTTTAATGTACGTAGTAGTTTGAGATAATTGTAATAAATAATTTTCTTGGATATTAAAATTTCCAATTTAATATATTGGAAATTAGAATTTTATACATTTTGGTGATTTTTATATATTTTATATATACTAATAATTTTTATTTTTTTGTCTGATAATATCTTGGCACTAAAAATCTGTATCATTTGTGACAACTTCTATTTTGTGGCCACCAATGCAAAAATTTGTATCAATTAAGTAATTAAATTGTTAAATTTAATAATATTATTTGCGACAAACATGAACACATTAGTGATAAATTTATTGTAACATATATTATGTATGTAGTGACAACATTATTGTAATATATAACTTTCATACTTGTGACGAAATCTTTTACACCATATAGACATTGATGCAAATTTCTTTTACAGCTAATGTAATTCCGTTGATGAATTGATAGTTTCATTTGTGATAATAATAAATATCGTTAGTGACAATACTTTTTTGTAAGAACCAATTTTCATTTTTGTGACGAAATGATGTTGACACTATTTTATTAAAATTTTAGTGACTAAGAAGTAATGGATGTTGATTAAAAAATTATTAGTGACAAATACTTTGTCAGCATTTATAATTATTTTAGTGGTGATATGTAACACTAAAATGAAGTCCTATTACTGCTTTATTCGTCATTACTTTATATTATCTGTGTCAACAAACTTGTCATAAATATAGGAAGTTGCTGTGACCATATAGTGTTGCCACACATTCCATATGTTTTAGTTTTTACACTTTTGTCACAATATAATGAAGTATTATTACAACTTTATTCGTCACTATTTCATATTATTTTGTCGAAAACCTTGTCATAAATAAATACAGTTGTTGTGACCATATAGTGTTGTCATACATTTGATAGGTTTTGGTATCGAAAATTTTGTCACAATAAAATGAAGTAGTGTTACGACTTAACTAGTCACTATTTTATATTATTTGTGACGATAAACTTGTCATATATATTTAAAGTTATTATGACCATATGGTTTTATCACACATTTAACAAGTTGTAGTGTCATTATTAGTGTCACAAAAGTTTTGCATAATTGTGACCATTGTTTAAATTAGTCACAATTTTTATTAGTGATGAAAGTATTTGCGACAGGAGGTGACGACTTCAAATGTTAGTCACTAATAATAATAATGACAAATATTACTGCTTTTAGTGACAACTTTTACCTTCACTAAAAATACAATTTCTTGTAATGATTGGTGATTTAAGATATGAGAATTGTATTGTGATGTGATCGTGGTAGAAAACATTGCACGGAATGGATTAGAAACAAGTGTTGTTGGCTACCAATTTGGCATTAACTCCCTAAACTTCTATTAATGCATGCTATTCGTGGTCATTAATTTCCCAAACATCCATTAATGTATGCTATTCATGGTCATTAACTTCCCATAACTTCTATTAACGCATGCTATTCATGACCATTAACTTTCCATAACTCTCCATTAGTGATGGAGATTATGAAAGGCCAAATGGTGCAAAAAATAGAGATGATGAAAGAAAGGTTCTTTCTAACACACACACACTCTTTTTCTCTCTAACTCTTACAAGTGTTCTTATCTTTACTAACATAAAGAAAGAATTCTTACCATCTCTTAATGAGATTTCATACTTCTATCTTCGTGTGGACTTTCATTAGAGACGGTCTACGTTGATCGTTATAGTTTACGACAACCCAACGCGGACAAGATTAAAGAACAAAGGAGATCGTAGGAAAGGTATGTAAATATCTTACATTTCATGTTTTTGTTTTCTATATCTATATACATAAGTAGATCTGGTTTTTGAAGTTCCATTTTATTTTCCGCTATGTATATTTGATATATATTATGTATGAGATGCATGACCGAAACCTTACAAGTCTAAACCATAAATACTTTATTTTAATTATGGCCTAACAACAAAGATAATTCGGTTAAGAGAATTCAGTCATCATGATAGTAACATACGGTACCAAAACAAATCAAAGTAGATTTCATATATAATGAGTCGCATTCATATATGCCTACAGTGTTTTGGCAATTTTTTAATAATGTAAGAGAGGTAGAGAGAAGATGGTTTCTCCTAATATTCTAAGTTTAGCATAGAATTCCTAGTTTTAACTAAATTTAAATTATCTAACTTAAATTGATAGATTAATTGAGGGACTTAATTTTTAATTGGAAAGTCACCTTTATTGTTGCACAATTTAACTCAAATGGTAGTTTCTGAGTTTAGCTTCATGAATGTTAGTACTTATTTATTTTATTTATAACCACAATTTAGTCAGATGTATTAGAGCCTGGGGTAGTGGAGCAACAAAATCATGATCATATATGAGATCTCAATATTCTACACCCAACTTAATTACATGCCTAAACTAAGTGGACCAGATTCAGTCAAACTACTGACTTTGCAGTCAATTGGGGATAATGACATGTTGCTAGATACCGCTCTTAACTTACTTGAATTAAGTGTTAATTTAAATGGCCAACATAACCGGGAACATATGAGTCACACATATAGGAGATCCGAAGTATGAGTAAAATGGTCTTGAATGATGAATCAAGATATGAGAGAGTGTTTTGGAATTGTATCACGATGTGATCGTGGTAGAAAATGTTACATTGAATGAATTAGAAACAAGTGTTATTGGCTGCCAATTTAGCCATTAACTTCCTAAACTTTATTAATGTCATGCTATTCATGGTCATTAACTTCCCAAACTTCCATTAATGCATGTTATTTATGGTCATTAACTTCCCATAACTTCCATTAATGCATAATATTCATGACCATTAACCTCTCATAACTTCCATTAATGCATAATATTCATGACCATTAACCTCTCATAACTCTCCATTAGTGATGGGAGTTATGAAAGGCCAAGTGGTGTAGAAAATAGAGATGATTTTCATACATCTTGTGTAAGACACAAGAGAAAGAAGGGTTCTTTCTAACACACATCCTCTTTTTCTCTCTAACTCTCACAAGAGTTCTTGTCGTTGCTAGCACAAAGAAAGAATTTTAGTAATCTCCTAATGAGGTTTCATCCTTCTATCTTCATGTAGACTTTCATTAGAGACGGTCTACGTTGATCGTTGTGGTTTACGACAACCCAATGCGAAAAAGATTAAAGAATGAAGGAGATCATCGGAAAGGTATATAAACATCTTACATTTTATGTTTTTGTTTTCTATATCTATATGCATGAGTAGATCTGGTTTTTGAGATTCTATTTTATTTTCCGCTGCATATATTTGATATATATTATGTATGAGCTGCATGACCGAAACCTTACAAGTCTAAACCATACTTTATTTTGATTCTAGCCTAACAACGAAGATAATTCGGTTCAGAGAATTTAGTCATCATGATAGTAACATGCTGTACTAAAACAAATCGAAGTAGATTGCATATATAATGAGTCACATTCATATATGCCTACAATGTTTTGGTAATTTTTCAATAATATAAGAGCGGCAGAGAGAAGATGGTTTCTCCTAATATTCTAAGTTTAGCATAGAATTCCCAATTTTAACTAAATTTACGTTTTCTAACTTAAATTGATAGATTAATTGAGGGACATAATTTTTAATTGGAAAGTCACCTTTATTGTTGCACAATTTAACTCAAATGGTATTTTCTGAGTTTAGCTTCATGAATGTTAGTACTTATTTATTTTATTTATAAACACAATTTAGTCAGATGATTTAGAGCCTCGGGTAGTGGAGCATCAAAATCATGATCAGATATGAGATCTCAATATTCTACACCCAACTTAATTACATGATTAAACTAAGTGGACCAGATTCAGTCTGGTTGGATCAATGATAGCATTATGCAAGCCAAAATTGCCAGAAGAAAAGTGGTGAAAAAGAGTCTGTGTAGTGTGCTGCAAGATAAGTTCACCTTTAAAACTAAAATAATTGAGAGGTTATTACAATTGAAAGACAGGTATTACCTTGGAAGATAGCACTGAAGTGGGGTCGAATATATATCAATATAAATGCATGTTTATCTATATACATAACTTCTGAAATTGGCTGAATCGGAAAATGATGTATTATCCTCTGTTGCAATGATTTCTGACGGGCACGGCCATTACATATCTTAGTGAACTGATGTAAATACTCGAGTGTTCGTGGTTACTATCCCGTTTATCTCCAATAAGAAACTCTAATCAATGCGGTTCCCAAATAACTAAGGACTAATTGACTTTTAACTTCTTCAACTGTCACAGACAGTAAACTTTTTCCTTCTACTCTCACAATTCCCTCAGCTTCCAATATATTGTCATAGCTCAATTTCCATGGCTTTAGTCCTAAATCTGACAGTGCCCTGCTCTCCCTAATGGTCTCCTTTCTGTATTGGAGATCAGAAAGTGCAGAAATATAAGGTTTAAAGAAAAGGCATTCCAAAGCAATTCTTGCTTCTACAAGGTGATAAGGTAGGTAGCTTTCAATTGATTCCAACAAGGCCTGGAATTTAGTTAACATGCCATCAAATGATGATCTGAATTCGCTGCAGTCACTCCATACTCCAATTCCATCCCCTAAGGTGATTATTCCTCTGGAACCCCAAGTATTGGCACAACTATGCCCCCTCAAGAGGTTGATGGATTTCTTAGCTATCTTCAGGAATTGTACAACTTGCTTTGGAGGCCTACCTTTTCCCATGTGAGGAAGACCTACCATGCAATTGAAGATTAACCATTCGTTTCTTCCTCTGTGCTTTAGCTTCTTCGCTTCTGATACCAAGTCCTCCAACTCCACCTCCATTATTATCAATCTCACGTCAGAAGCTTTTGCATGTTCGTTTAGCAAGCGAGGAACAAAGCTACCGTTATCTTCCTGCCACTTCACTATAGTCAATTTCACCAATCTTTGGCCTCGTTTCTCAAGTAACTCTAAAACTGGAGGCCACTGTACTCCATTTCCAATGTCGAAGTCCACTATATGAACCACAGCTGCATCCCGAGGAATGGATTCCATAATTGCGGAATTGGCAGTGAAGTGAGCAAACCTTCCGTAGGGAAGTATCTGATAAAAGGCTTGAAATGCTGCACTGTAGTTCTTGCTAGCCTCTTGTCTCAGGTAGTTCAACTCAAAGGAATGAATCAGGTAACAAGCAAGACGTTCTAGGATTGAGCCCACTGCACTAGCCTTTTCTTTAAGCCACCGCAAAATTTGTTCTGCTAACTCCAACTGTTCCATGTCCATGGCCTCCCCATACGCTTTGAGCATATGGAACATGCTCAGTTGACTATCGCCAGTACCTACAGATGCCTCAGTAAACACTGGCGTCTCATTTAGACTCCTCGCATCAGCCAAGAGTTCTGTCAAAGGTGGACTTCTCTTATCATCAGACATCCACTTGCAGGCATCTTCAATCTCATCCACCATTAGTTGATGATATAGATTCATGTCGTACTCGAAGGTTAGATCAATGCCCTTTTCTGCTGGCATAAACTGTTTTTCCTGATAGCCCTGTAAGCTTTGCAAGTTATAGGCATACGACGGGAAGGAGAGAGAAGATGAAACATCCGATAAGTTTTCTTTGCATGAAGAAGAGAACTCCAAAGTACACATTTCTGAAAGGAGTTCAGATTCTCCAAGAGATGAGCGTGCCATGTCCTAATGTAATCATAAGGGTCAAAAGTTCTGAAATTGAGTCATAATTGTGTGCTCGTGGCAGAAACTCAACTGAGGAAATTTCGGTTGCTATAATTTTTCACGGCATTGGATACATGGTTCGGACGATTCAGTAGCTGGTGACAGAATAAGACAAAGGATCATTGCATATTTCTTCCTCAAGTGTCTCACAGGTATAAAATATTTCTGCATCTTCCACATATTCATTACATATTACCTTGATACGTTCTTTCGTCAAAATTGCTAATCCGTCGCATCTGCTTTATTTATCTGATAACTATTCAAGTGTTGATCAAAATATTACAATAACTAAAACGTGTATGGACGTCTGCGTTAGTCCTGCCCCTTACGGCAAGTCTACGTTGTACCTAATTTGGCAGAGTACGATAAAACATGTTTCTTGTGTTCATACGATTAATGGACAGTTTGGATCATTAGAATTTGTTTACATCCAAATTATAAACTAAAATATTTTGATATATGATTTATTTTATTTAAAACAAACTAAATTATATAAATTTAAATTAAACCAAACTAATCTAAATTAATTAATTTGATTTGAGTAATTTAATTTTTAAATATTTGTTAAAAAGAGAGTAAAAAAATCAAAATCTCTTTGATTTTCTAACCATCAAGATTAAGAATATTGAATAAATTCAAATAAATTTTAATAGATGACAAAGTTATATTATAAAATAACAATTTTAATCATATTTACGTACAATTTCACTTTGTATTTTTTTGAAAGAAAATTGAAGATAAAATATTGTTAAATTTCCTCAGTATTTATTAAAATAACTTCTCAATTAAGTGAATAGTTTAAATACATATCAAAATTTAGCATGAAAATTATTGATTATAAATTGATAAACATGGAATTTTATCATTCCTATGTCAAAAAATTTAACATATGAGAATGATTAAATATTTTTGTAGACTTTATGAGCATGAAAATGGGATTAAGAGTTAGAAATTTATATTAGGTTTTCCTTAAGTCTAACATATGCTCTAGCATAGTTTTTGACTTATGCAAAACAATTTTTCTTTCCACCTTTTATGAAACATTTTGAAAGACTTCCCTTTTGAGAGCATTCTTCCAGGAAAACCCTTAGAGTTATTGCTAATTATGGAATTATAGATATTTGGCAAAAAATCTTAGATACGATATGGATTGAGACCAAGAGAAAATAACCACAATAAAACAAGAACTGAAACTATTAAATAAAAACCAATGGAAGATATATAATAACAATTCAATACATACTTAACTAAATACAATAAAAACATGAAGAACAAAATAAATAAATAAAAGTATTCAGGTAAATAATACAATACAAATACAAGATAATATATATATTTTTAACATGTCAAAATAACTAAAATTATTTTACGAGTAAAAAATATTCTCAATATAAATGAATTTACTTTTTTTTTTGATAAATCAGTAAATAAATTAATGAGCAAAAGAATATATACAAATAGTTTACAGACTAGACCTATTACAACTCAACCAGCTAAAGAGATAGCCTAAAAAATGGGAACCAAGATAAGAAAAACACCAAGCCTAGGGAAAGCGACCAAAGCCAAACATTTGGACTATCAACAAGAAAACCAATTGACATACAAACATGACCCAAGAAAAACTAGTCCATACAATGAAATGTCAGCCGATGGTCTACCTTCCATGGAAATCCTAAGTCAACCAATCACAATTTAGGCCCAAAAATGGCTTGCAAATTGCCACCGAGAAAGTAGCTGAGAAGCTCCTCGAAGCAAATAGGGGCAGTCCAAAGAGAACCTCTTCTACAGTAACCAAAAAACTCAGCAATTAACTTGTTAATAAACACAAAACTAAGCTAAATTACCTCCTCTCGGTGTTTAGGCTAAACAGTTCCCTAACATGGGAGATTATGCCCGAAAGCACTCTCTCCTTCGCCAAGGCTTCATTCGCAAAGGTTCGGGCATTACATTCCTTCCAGATGTGGTAAATTGTAGTGGAGAGCAATAAAGGGAAGTAACGTGTAACTGGATCTCTAGAGCTGGAAGCCGCTAAGAACCAGGACAGGATAGTGGAAAGAGTGGAAGGGGTGGAAATGTCCAAATTGAAATAAGAAAGACAATGGTCCCAAATAGATTTGGAGAAAGGACAGGTAAAGAAAAGGTGGTCAACGGATTCATTTGCGGAGAGACACAGGGAACAATGGTTTGGAATATAGAGAAAGGAAAGATTGTCCCGAGTGGGTAGCTTCTTCAAGAAAGCAAGCCATAAAGTAAAGGAGCAACGGGGAAGACTATATGTGGACCAGACCAGCTTAAACCA
>JANZLX010000008.1:24679969-24690956 GCA_025531955.1 Erythroxylum orinocense
TGAAGTGGTTTTTGGCACTAGAAAGGTGGTATTGGAGAAGAGTATGAGGAAAGGGGATGTTAGGATGGGTTTAGGATTCTTTGGAGGGGTTTTAGAAGGTGAAAATTTTGTTACATCCAAAGGTTACATGGTTTGCCCGTGTAAAATCACACAGCTCGTGTGTTTCTAGGGCAGCTTGTTACACTCGAAGGTTACACGGCCTGCTCGTGTTGAGTTACACCACCTGTGTGTTTTGACCCTCTAAATGATAGAATTTCAATTTTGTGTCTTCACAAAAGTTGTAGCCCTAGATGTCTTCTTTCCAACCGTCAAAAAATGAAGTTAATCCGACACCTATAGTGAGAGTTATGGCGATTACGCCAAGGCATGTTCAATAGGAGTAAGGATATAAACATGTTGGATTTGTTTGGCCATGACTTCTTTGTCCGACCTCCGATTGAGGTGATTCTTGAAGCGTTAGATTCCTAACACGTTTTTATACCTTTACAAAAAAAATTGATAGCCTTTGGTGATGAATTGAAAAATATTGATGGAAAGAAAATGAGGGATCGGTTGGAAGAGCACAACTAGATTATGAATATATTTTGGATTTTTACGTATATCTTGAGCTATAGAGCTCCGAATGAGGTGATTTTTGTTTCAAAATAAATTAGATACATGGAGCTATAATTTTTCTAAAAATTCAAGTGGTGATTTGGGTGTCTGACTAGTGTGGGCTCGCTCTTTGTGGTTTGGGATATTATGAGATTGAGGATGAAACAATGAAGGCTAAAGAGATTCTATAGAAATAACATTATAGGAAATACACTCACGTCTTATGTTTGTGATATTTAGAGTAATTGTTGGGCTTTGGAAACGAGGCCCAACATGAAAGATGTTACTGTCAGTGAAGGCCTTTGTAGATCCAAAAATGGTCTTAAAGGGAATATGGGGACCCACTCCTGCTAGCGTGGGTGTAGTCTCTGCTGCAGCCGAACATTGCCCTATGTTGTCCATCAGTCCACTTTCAGTCAGTGCATGAAAATGAGATCCTGTCCTTGAACTGGAGGCGGGGTTCTTTCCCAAAGGTGGCTGACGTGATTTGGATGGCAGAGGGGCTAGTTGTGTCTGTTGGGGCGTGGGTCGGGTCTTTCGTTGAACATACACCCATAGGCTGTGTGTGCTGTTGCCCATATTTTGGCCGTCCGCGTGGGTCTACTCCAGCATAACGTCGGCGTTATGGACACTGCCGACTCCCCAGGTGCTTGGACTGGCTCGCAATGACGTGTTAACTGCGTGGGTGCGTTGCAGACAGTTGGTCGATGAGTGCCCAACTTTCCCACAAGAGTAACACAGCCACGAGAGTCCCTCGTACAGCACTGGGATGGATTCGCCATCCAACTCTACCAAAGTTGTCAACGGTTGGGTAAGGTCTGTGTCAACGACGATTCAGGCATAGCGACCGCGGTGAGCTTGGAGGGTCACTTCATCAATTTTAATCGTCTGTCCGACGAGATTGCCCAACTCCGTGATAACACCAGGGTGGTAGCGAGCTATCGGGAGGTATGGGATTCGGATCCATATGACGGCACACGTGATGCTCCCCTGCTTCGGGCGAAAGGAAGGGGATCATTGTTGAATGGCCAACGCTTGGCCGTAGATGAGCCAAGGGCCATCGATTAAAACATGATAGGAATCAGCTTCATCCAAGAACCGAACTAGGTAAAACTCGTATTCCAAATCAACTATTTTTATAGGTCCTCAAGGTTTCCAAAGATTCCGCAATCGAGTGCTCAATGCCTGATAACCGATCTTTCGACCTAAGAGCTAGACCACCACCGCCTTTGTCCACTGATGGTCAGAGTTTATTCCTAAATGATTGAGAGAGTGTAATGCCTTTGCCCTACTTGCCTGTGAGATGTATGATATCTCCCTCTGTTATCGGTATCGTTTCCTTTGCTGGCCAAGGCAAATCATCCTCCCCATTATGCCTGACAGTCATCCTCGCTACTGCGGCTTTATACGAAATCGGTGGAGTCTGCGGAGTCATCGATGGGGGAGTGGGAGTGTCGTCATTGCGTTTTCTCGTACGACTCCTTTTCGGCTAAGTGCCCTCGGGATCGAGGGACTCCATGGCTGTCGAATACTGAATATACACCAACACAAAAACCAAAAATGAAAGCTACTACAAAAGTCTGCCCAAGATCAAAGACGAAACTCTACTGAATCTCACCATCGTATCACGTACGACAGCTTTCTCTCACTTATAAATATGTACGTAAAACACGGAGTTGTACAGTTAAAAGTTTGGGATAATTTTGTCTTTTCTTGGGCAACTATTAATTGTATTTTTTTTGTTTTTTAATAAAGTTACATAATTTGATTAAGATAAAGGTAATAAAATGACTCAATAAATTATTTAAATCAATAAGCCGAATTTCGAGAGGAAAATAAATCCCGATTAGTATAGATCGGATTTATATCGTGCTTATGATGGAAGAGCTCGATATGAAAATTATATAAAGTTAAGGTCTTTTGCAGTTGCTTATATCATTCGTAAGCATATAGATCCTCTGATCCGTTAAGAACACTTATATATTCAGAAAATTGTAAAAAAGATGTTAACCACATGTCGGTGCATGTTTTCCGTGAAAGTCCCGAAAGATTGGAGCTTGTTTTAACTACGAAAACTACTTCGAAAGTTGGGATAGAACAGAAATTAGATATTACGCATTTTTTTCATTTTTAACCCTTTTATGAAGACACGTAATAAGGTCTATGCTATATGTTACAAAATGAGCCTCGAACATGTCTTATACACGATTAAATAGATGAGGATTATGATCTCCATAATTTGTCCTATATGTAGAAGCTAAACGTTCACAAGTGTCCAATAACTCAGGAGTTTCTTACCATTGCTAAAAATACAGTGGTATATGGCCATTCATTTTCAGAGAACTTAGTCAACAACCAACTAACAAAGTGTGGCCCCTCAAGGAATTGGCCAGTAAACCATAAAAAGTAGAACCAGGATATTGTGAAATAAATAGATACATTAATCATGTTTCGTGAATCTATGTATATCCAAATAGAGATCAATTTTGGCTCCCAAGAAGAAGGCATTGTCATTCTAGCTTTTTACCTTTTCCGTATCAGAAAGCATTGCCTTTTGCAATGGCCAAGGCCCAAAAAAAAAAGAAAGTCCTTGCGCTTAGTCCTCTGTTCTAGTTTTGTCTTTACAATCTTAAAATTTCTGATTTAGTCCTTGTACACGAGTTTTGATAAGACAGGGACTAATGGAGCCTTTCAGATCACCTCTACTCAAATACTCTCTGCCCTCTATTCCCATTACATCTCCAACAATAATTGTTTGAGACGTAAAGGGGGCAGAGGCCACAGGACACTTAGGTACAAAGAAATCCGTCCCCTAATGGAGGGTATAATTGGGAAACTACTGACTAAAAGGTCTGTTAGCATACCTTTTCAACCTTGGGGCCTTAAAGGTGGCAGTGCCTCATAGCTAGCAATCACTACTTGATGGCTGCCTCTTACTCCTAATATAGAGGCAGAGATCTTGATGAGAGCTGCCTGTTGCTATTCCTTGACCGAGTCTGGGTTCCCTCTACCTTGAAAGCTCGATGGTTTCTTCTAGTTTTGCGTAGAACTAGAGCATCTAATATAATGTAACTAATTAGTTTATGAAATGTAATGCAAATGTCTTTAGTGAGAGTTAGAGGAAAATGAACATGAATAAAACGATACCTCTTCTCTGCACGGTTAGCGGATTTAGCTGTTCACATGACGCAGTTGTAAACATTGCTAATAGGGATCGAGGTCCAGATATTATACGCAACACTTATGAGAGCATGTCAATTGGACAAGTTACTTTGTGCTACCTTCCGTAACACAGCTGAGGTAATAAAGAAAGCACCCAGAACTTAATCTACACTTGTATGCAAATTCTCAGCATCATTAACTCTTGGTGTTGTTTTCCACATTTCCGCAACATTTTAAGCAATGGAACGTCTTAAAAGCCAAATTTTTTACAAGTTGTATGGCCTACAATCACATGTAACTGCTAAAACAAACCGGTTATATGATATAACTTTTGCAGGTCAAGATGAGTAGTAGATAGAACCAAATCAAACCTAGATAAGGCAAGGAAGGTTCAAAACATGATAGTTACACATGACAGAGAGTTTTCATTTAAGTGAACAAAGATGTTCCAAATGAAGAGCCATCCTAAACCCATCAACCCAAAATAACACCTGGTAAAGAAGTTGGAATGTATCAAACAGGCAAAATGATGCTCATTTGGTGAGAGGTGGAGGAGGGGAAAGTTAACAACAAAAATCTCAAATGCATCATGCGTGAAGCACTAAGAGGAAACTAACAAATCTTTATTGTCCGTATAACCATCTCATTTCCAAATAAATAGAAAACTTAACCAATGAAGAAACAAATAACACACTCAAGACGTCTTGGTTACTAAAGTTCACTTCAGAAAAGCTTAGACATGTCCTAATGTCCACAATATAACTTTTACGTGGAAAACATCCAGGTAGATGCTTCCAAGTTATTAGTGATTGAGCTTTCACTTTCCAGCACAGATGGCTGTGGAATGGTTACTCATCCCTCACATTAACACCATAATTGTGCTTTTGACACCTAAAACCACATGCTTGTCATTACAGTTATCTACAAACAACACTTGTTCAGGGCATAGATTTCCCTGATATTCCTCAGATTCATTCTGCTGCCTTCCTAATTTTACCGACAAATTCTTTTGCTTTTTGCAAGATTCACAAGTACGTTATCAGTCCATTAAAAACTGGATGATAACTATATGTTCAACAAAGTCCTTACTTCAGAACATAGACGGATTCAGAAATTTTTTTAAATAGGAGCAAAATATTTAAAGTGTTCTTATATTACTGAATTAAATTAATGGGGGCAAAATTTTATTTTATTTTTATGGGATCAAAATTTAAAATAATAATATTTTTTATGATTTTTTTTTTAAGATAGTGGGGGCAAGTGCCCGACTTGCGCCCAATGTGCATCTGTCCCTGCTTCAGAATAGTCTTCTAAGTTAGAGACCACATTAGTATTAAACTAAGTGCAGAAGAGGATAGGGATGAAGACAGAATAGACGGCTTAACATAGAAGCTATATTATGAGTTTTGCCCTCTCGCAAGCAATGTGAAATGCCGTCATTCATGGATATACAAATGAAAACATCTCTTATATACCACCACCAGGCATTATCTTTGTTATATATCAGATACTTTGGCCTACATTATCAAGAAAGCAATCTAGGTATGTTTTGCCCCCATTATTTAATTCTAGTTCAGAAGTGAGATTCATGAGTAATACTCAAACATAAGGTGTATATATGACATCTTTTGCTATTTGAGCTTCCAGAGTCTACAATGATGAGCAAAATGGCCAAGAGATGAGGGCCATCTTTTACACACAAATGAGTGTAAGCAGATTACAGTCTGAAAGAGGGAAAAAAAAAATCTTTTACCTACTACTGTTGCTAAAGCGAAGCAAAATTGAGAGAATTTCTGAAAACTGAGGACGCTTTGATGGGTTATTGTTCCAGCACTTTGTCATAAGAGATTTTAGGATTGCCGGGCACTCTTTGGGGATCTCAGGCCTTAGGCCACAAGCAGCTATGCCAACTGCTGCTTGCACAGGTGAATATGCCGCATAGGCCACCTCACCAGTCACCATCTCCCAAATCACCATCCCAAAACTATATGCATTACTCATGCAAGTCTCAGTAACATTCTCCGGATCACCAGCAATAATCTGTTTCCAACCAAAAAATATAGCTATTACATATATGAGCAGCTAATACAGAATTTACAGATGTAAAAGGAACATAATCACCTTAAAGCTCATGAGATCCAATGATGGAGAATGCTTATTACAAAATACACTATTATAATATATCTCAATTCCAACAATATTGTAAAAATACAGCATCCTTACGCAACTGATAGGATAGAAGAGGAACCACTTCAAATGAATGGCAAGTATAATAGGCTCCCATGGACATTAAAAATAAATAAGGATTGTGATTTTGACGTAGTGCCTATATTCAGATGCTTCAAGATATATAGTTGAGAAAAACTTTACTCCAGATCAATGTCAATTCATCCATCAACATATAAATTCATGTGGGAGATGCTACAATGAGACTAACGAAAGAGTACAGACCTCGGGAGCTAGCCATCGATAACCATCAGTTTCATACTCCACGGCCTCACCCAAAATCTTACAAGCAGTGACAATGCCCATATCCCCTAAACAGGCATTCCCGTGCCGGTCCAGCAGAATTCTCTGGGTGTTAAGGTCTCTATAAGCAACATCATGATCATTTACAAATTTAATTGCTTCAGCTAAATCTGTAGCAATTCTTACTATCTCCTTCATCTGAAGCTTCCTGTTTCTCAGAATCAACTCGCTAACTGACCCACCTTCCATCAATTTGGTCACCACACACAATCCATGATTCTCATCTACACATACACCATAAAATTGCAAAATGTTCTTATGTCCACACGTCATTAACTCCAAAAGATCTCTGTGGAGTTCAAACTCATAAGCATTCCCTTTGTCACACCCTTTGAGCTTCTCAATTCCAACCCTTCTTCCCCTGTAAACTCCCTTAAAAGTACTTGGTCCGACCTGATCAATAAACTCAAGATGATCAGAGTTTAAAAGCCATTTCGCAATTTCTTCTCCACCTGACTGGATCGTTTGCCATTCATCAACAGATACAACAAATGATGAAGTGGGCAAGGGCATCTCGACCTGAATCTTCATGTTCGAATTATCAATCCCATTCTTGTAGCTTTGTTCGGAAGGATCATCTTCAAAATCACCAAGTTCTCTCCATCTAGTGTTCTCTTCTTGACAACCACAAAGGCTAAAAGGAAGCTTCACCGTGGTAGGTTTGGGCCTCTTCATAGCTGATTTCAGAGCATTTTCTATACGGACTTTGAACAAGTTCTCTTGTCCTGCTTGTACTAAAAGATGAACAACCCCAAGAGTAAAACCTTTCTTCTCAAAGATCTGTATCTTCTTGCAGCACATGGAAGCACTATCCAGTGCGCCAGACATGGCTGGCCAAGAAATGGAAGAGTTGCAGGCAAATGTGAGTTTGAATACAGAGCCTTGTACTTCATCATTAGATACTTCTTGGATCACCATTGCTGGGGACTCATCGACTGACGCTTGTTCTATCAACTTTATGTGTAGAAACACATCTTTCATGTCAAACCCTGCCTGTGAGTAACTGTAAATGGAAGCAAAAGCACCATGAAAGAAATAGATGAGAACATAAAATTAATGGATAACAAAAATCCATGACGGAAAAGAAGAAATTCAATTAAAGGCAACAATTTTAAGCACGACTCTTATCTTTTTCGGAGAATATCAATAAATCTGTACAAAACATCTTTCTACCTCGTTAATAAGACAAAAGAATATGGAAACTCCATGGCAACAATATCTATGTAAATATAGATGCGCGACACAAAATTCATTTCTTTGTAATTACAAATTCATGATTCTGCTTTTTCACCGCAAACAAATAGGACTAGATCCAAAAATAATAGAATAATGTTTCAAAACGTCCAAACCTGAGAGGAAAGGAATCATAATGTTTCTTGATATTGGACACAAGCTTCTCTGGCAACTGACTTCCAGGATACAATTGAGTGAGGCTCCGAACAACGCTAGCCCACACAACCTTCCTACAGTTCTCAGCCTTATTACCATTACCTTGTTGTTGTTGTTGCTGCTGCTGCTGCAGCTGCAACACCATTTGTTGCCGACTCATTTGAGGGTCACGAGCAGAGTCGAGATTCAGAGAGTTCTTAAGCGACGCAATCGCCTCAGACACGTTGCGGCTGAGCTTCTGGAACCGCTTCTGCATCGCCGACGAGGGTGCAGTGTCCCTGCTGGGCAAGATACCATTGGCCGAAGAAGACGAGATTTCGGACTGTAAATTAGTTTCCGATCGGTCTTGGGTTCGCATCAGGACTTGCTCCACCATGTCCTCGTCCGTGCTGGCTCGACTCGACCAGCACTCCAGTGCTGCAGCCATTGGCTTCTAAGGAAATGTGGGTGTCGAGTCACTCAAGCCAAAGCTACGATAAACAAACCAAAGCTAAGTGATTGCAAAGGCAAACGTCATGGATTCCCCAAGAAGCAACCCTAAGACTAGAATTGGAATCTACCCAGAATGCGACACAGAGAGTGCAATGACACGTACCTGTTATTGTTAAAGTTAGCAGATCAGAGCAAGTATGGAATCCGAGAAATGGACAGAAACCCGAGTGTTTGGTTCCAAAGAAAGTAATGCACATCATTATGTGTGAGAGGAGTGGTGAATTCTGGTGTGATTGTGATTAGAGGGTGGGGTCCACGTGGAAGACAAGTTCCGAGTACATTATTTGTTTTCAATCATGTGACATTGGTTGTTGTCGGGTCAGTTTGTGTTCCTAATCTAATATTTATAGACTTGTATGTGTATCTAACTACGATCCATAAATAGGGACTGTTGACCTTCCGACAAGCTACAAGGTAAAATTATATAAATTACTGCAATAATTTAAATTTTTAATTGCAAGATTCTAGTAGAGTTGTACATAGGGGAAGAGCTTGAGTTTGACCGATCCGTAAGTTTATAGTAACCTAAATCTTAAACTGATAGTGGAGGAATATCAATGTCGTTGTCCTCGTCATCCTCCAAGAAGGTCAAAGTGGTCACGGTAAGTATATGCAGTTCTACTTCCGCCTACATCCCTCACCAGCACCAGATTTGCCGATCCCCACTTTCTTTTTGACGTATAAGATTAAGGATACAACACTCGTGTTTTTGAAAAGGAATAGAATCATCACTAGCTATTTCTACTTAAATCTTATTTGCCAACTCCTCTTATAATTAGTACGTTGTCATCCTTACATTCATTTAAGTATGATTGCATCACACATTTGCATATTTTTAGAACCCATTGTGTAAGAGGAAACAATTTTTTTCATTAGCATAACTTTATTATATAATATGTTGAAAGTATGTATATCATTAACGTCATCAGTATTAGCACTTTACCAATTATCACAATAAGAGTGATAACTCTTTTATGTTACACTTAATCCCCTTTAAATTTTATCACAGTTTGTGAAAGATACTTTAAAAGTTTTAGTAAATATATTCTTAATAAATGTTATCAAAGCATAGTTTTATATGGAAATTTCTTTCTATAATAATAATTTATAATTTTTTAGTCACATATAGTGCACTAATTATTATTATTTATATAGTGTTAATTATTTTTAAAATTCAAAATTTTATTCAATTTTTTTAATGTTAGTTAAACTATAAATCGCTAAAAAGTATAAATTGAAAAAAAATTCAATGTAAAATGTCTTTTCTTTGACTCC
This sequence comes from Erythroxylum orinocense, assembly GCA_025531955.1. Taxonomy (NCBI): domain Eukaryota; kingdom Viridiplantae; phylum Streptophyta; class Magnoliopsida; order Malpighiales; family Erythroxylaceae; genus Erythroxylum; species Erythroxylum orinocense. The sequence continues at coordinate 24,689,411 of JANZLX010000008.1, forward strand.
TCGATAGTACCTCCCATTTCTCTAAAAGTTTTCTTAACTCCTTAAAATTGATAAAACCATAATTCTTCAAAAATGATATTCTTATCTCAATTAATTCAATGATTTACTAAAGCATCAATATCTCTCATCTTCACTCAAGCACTTTAATCTACTAGCAAGGCTAGGTTTGGCAAATAAGCTCAGATCTGGTCCGACTTCAAATCAACAAGTTTGTTCTAGTTTGATTGAATTTTGGGTCAAGCTTAGGCTCAGATTACTTGGCTCGAAATTAACAATTCTGGTTTGGTTTGATTAGGTTTGAGTTCGAGTTGGTCTACCTAGCCTAAAACTTTTTAGAAAAATGATATTGTTTTATGTAAAATAACCTTATTCTTTGGATTTTAAATTAAAACAATAAAAAAAGGATCAAATTGTCCTTAAGTAAGTGCTTATGCCATTTTCAAAATTTACCTATATCCATAAGCATATTCTTTGTTGTTTTTGTTGGTAGAGTTATTGAGATCGCTGCTAAGCAAAACCAACCATTAACAATTGGTATTCCTAAGGCAATAGTGGAGTAAATCACACGTTAGTACAGCCTTTATATTTGATATACAAAATGCATAAGAAGGGGGTTGAATTGTGTATCCTTTTTTTAAAACAATAATCTTCTTTTTAAACAACTTGCTTTTTCAGAACTATTGAGTAAACGTATCACGAAGAATTGTAAGTACTTGTATAAAACAATAAAAGTAAAAGTTTAGAGTAGAAGGTTGAGAGTAAGAATCGACATAGCAAATTTATACTGGTTCACCCCAAACTATGGGCTACGTCCATTCCTCAGAATTCTTTATGAGATTTCACTAAAACTCTCAAAGTACAAGTATTCTTTTCACCGAGCCTCTTTAGGTCTCTTACAACAAGTAATCTTTTTCACACTTAGCCTTTTTAGGCTATCTGCTTTTCTTCTTTCTATTGAAAGATGTTTCGAGCTTTCTTATAGACAATAGTAGCTCTAAGTTTAACACAAAGAATAAAATTTCTAGCTTTTGAATCTCTAGCTCTTTTGAGTTTCTCTAACTTTTGCAGTCTTTAACTTCGATTCGTATTTATAGCCTTTGTCTTCAACTGCTTCTTGATAACTACTTCTTTCTTCTTGTTTCTTGATCTTTGAAGAATCAGTTATTCAATTGAGTTCTGTAACTAACTGTTGGATCCCGTTTTCGGAACCCAACTCTCTTGCTTAAAATCGTGCAACTTAAGCGTGAGTGTAACCTTGGAGGGTTATAAAATTTTTTTATCATTCTTAATCCCTGTGAACCCTTAAAGACATCATGTATACATTCGCAATCTTATAACATCCCAAAATTCACTTACAAAAGTTTCATAGTGTGCTCATGCTACTTAATCACCATGCTTGAACTTGTTTCTCCTACGCGTACACTAAATTTGGAAAACTTAAAATCTTAAATTCATGTTGACTTCTTCACAAAAATCATAGCTTTATATCTCTTGTTCAATTTGGTGAAAGAATTACCTCAATCGGAGTTCTACAACTCAAGATATC
>JANZLX010000008.1:24749229-24767888 GCA_025531955.1 Erythroxylum orinocense
CATACAAATAAAGAAGCTCAACATTAGAAGAAAAGTAGAGAGAAAGTAGTAGAAGAGAAGAATGAAAGCTCCAAAATCCTCCGAGAAAAATCCACTGGTAACTCTCCTCCTTTGACCCTCTGAAAAAAAACCTCTCTTTCTTTTTCTTGCTGCTGCTTTTATTTCTTTGAAACTGAGTTCCCTCTCTAGCTTATGCGTGCGTCTCTCCTCCATATTTTCTTGGGATTCAGCTATGCTTCTTAGGTCTGCGCCTCCTAGCTCTTTGCTTGTCTTGCTCTTGCTGTTGCGGCGCCGCCCACTCCTCTTTTGCGTGATTTCTGCGTCAGGTATAGCTCAAATAATCAATTGTTGTCTTTACGCCCGATCATTGCTTGTTGCTTCATTGTCCCTTGTGCGTGGATGCGTGGATAGACTTTGATTATTTTAATTGCCTGTTGCTTCCTCCACGCTGATGACACTTAAATGATTTCCAGCTGTCTTGAAGTCACGCCTGCGTTTAAATTTCCAGCTTGCTCTCCTGTGCGTTGATCCCTTGTAGGCATGATTTGCGTCACTTTCACTGTTGCTGATTACTACACCTGGCTTTAACATGACCTTGGTTGATTTTTGTGTCCAACGTCCTCTAAGCTTAATCTCTGCCAGCTGTCCACACGCACAGCTTGTGTGTTTTGGTCCTGTGCGCCACCTGACACTGGTGCTTTGCTTAGACGCTGTGCTGATTTAATTTTCAACTGTTGCTGGAATTGCATCTGTCCCACACGAGTCACATGCATTTTAGACCCTTTGTTGTCATGACTTGCCATTGGAATTTTACTTGAGAATCTCCTTTTAAGCTGCTCATTCCACGCAAATCACCAAGCATCACGTGTTCTCCTCTGTAGCTTTCTCCTTCTATTTCACACCCATTTTTCTCTTGGTGGACCATCTTTATCAAGACCCCTTTATTGCATCAAATTGGAGACCCATCAACGTGAGACTGTTGCTGAATTTTATATGAGCTGCCGCATTTGTCAAATCACCACTTGGTCTTCCAATGGTCTGATTTAATTTTAGCTACTAACGTGTCCATCACACAACATGAAGTTCCGCCACGGGATTGCTCTCTTGTGTTTTTTTTAAAATCATCTCTTGTTGCTCATGATTGACACTGTGCTTGATTAAGTCTCCACACGCTACCCATTTACACTGGTCCACTTGCTTTCTGGCTAATGCGTTGATTTCTCTTGACAGCTGTCTTTCTCCTTAAACCCACTTGATATGTGCCTTAATTTGAGAAGTCTCTCCAGCCCTCGTGAACGTCCATGATGGCCGTGCCTCCTCTAGTTGATTACATTCCTCCTGTAGCTGATTTAGCCCATGCGCGTCTTGATTAAATTTGCTCGCCTCTTTACTGTGTAATGACCATGACCAGACCAATTAAATTCTGCCTTATGCGTTACACGTTAATGCTCATTTGGTTAGACAATTAAAATGTCTCTTTTGTTTCAAAAATATACCAATAAATCCATCATAGCAGTAAATACAAATTAATCCTAAATTGAGTATTTTATCATAAAAATAGGATTGAAAGCACATGTAAATGTATAGAAAATTATGAGAAAATTCAATCCTATCATTATCCCTAGAACAAGTCACTCTTTTATAACTTTTGTATATACTATATAAGACTTAAAATCCAGTAAATTAGTTTCTTTTGTATATTTATGGAAAATTTTAAAAATTAATAATATTATTTATAATTATTTACATTTTATATGAATACTCTACTTTTTATCAATTTAAAAGGGTGAATTGATGAAGGTGCATGCAAATAATGGAAACACAATCTTACCATTAATTTCAAAAAGTATATTTTAAAACATGTGGTTATAAATTTTGATTCTCAAAATTAATTTAAATTAACTTTCTTGAACTTTGGTCTTGAATTCTTTCAAAATTTCTAATTATGTTTTTTATATCATAATTAAATGATGCATAAGAGGGAAAGGTGGATTATGTTTATATATTTTTTTATTTTTAGATTTTAATTAATAAGTTATTTATTCTAATAAACGATTATATAATAATTTCAGATAATTATAAAGCAATCACAATAATAATAAAAAGAAAGTAAGGGAAAGAAACACAAAACTGAGTTATAATAGTTAATCTTAACAACCTTGGCACAATAAGGAATTTACTATCTTCCTTCAATTGACGAAAAATAACTCTCAATATAACATCTTATTTTTCATAGGTAAAGAAAAACCTTTATAACTATCTTACTTTGCATTTAGGTATTTTGAGTCAGTTTTTAAACTTTTTCAACGTAAATGTTTTTGTGTTTACTTAACAAGTATTGTTTTAAAGAGCAATATATATTAATATGCCTATATTTACTATAAAAATGACATTTCACTTAATAAGAGTTGAAAATGTTAGTGCCATGTGAGAAGACTTATATTAATATGACTTATATGTATTTCTTGGTCCTTGTAAAAGATATTAGTGATATAATGCTCATTTTTAAATAAGGAATTAAGAGCTTTTGTTATATTATGAAAGTTCCTATCATATGAATTGATATATGACATATTCCTTTCATGATATTGAGGCCTATGAGAATTGTGAATATATGCCAAGTGCTTGTATAGTGGTCTATGATGATTGTGAGCATGTGTAGTGCTTTTTGATAAATGTTGAGGCCTAAATTGACAATTCATATTATTTTGATGATAAAGAGCACTATATGAATGAGAAAAGATTTCAATCTCTTTTGCTATGACCTTATATAAAAATTGTACCTATTTTTAAATTATGAAATATGGTTAGACATATTTGTTCATATTTTAACTTCTAATGGAGAATGGTTGAGTCATGTAGTTCAAAGGATTAAAGCACGTGGCTATAGATAAGGTTGTTAGAGGTTTAAATCCCTCCTTGCTTATAACCACTCTTTAAAAGAAACGTGGGTTGTTTTTTGCAACCAAGAAAGAGAGAAAAAGGTTCACAAGCAAATATAAAAGAAAGAATTTCCCATTTTTAAAATGGTTTTAGTGGATATACTTACGCTAATTTGGTCATTTGTGTTGATGTACCTTTTGATTATAGCATGATATTATTAGATATGTTCATATGGCTATTTTATTTGTTTTCCATATCTTTGGTAGGTGAATGCTTGCCTCTCACAAAAGTAATCATAGCATTAGATAGTGTACTTTTACGAGTGAAACCAATTATATGCCTATACTGGATAATTCTCATGAAAAATATAATTCATTTTATAATCTCTAGCAATCACACTCTTATATTATACCATTTCATGCATTTCATATTTTCATTCTCAATTATACATGTATCTAATTTTTTTTTAAGTCTTTTTATGCTTTGAAGATAATTTGTTCCTTTTCAATCTCTTCATTTCTAGTGAATCAATAAGATCTTCATAATAAAAATGATCATCATTATCATCAAGAAAATTAGAATTAGAAGATAGCTTGTCATTATTTTTTATATAAAGCATATGTTTTCCACTTCAAATTTGGATTCTTCAATCTTTGGATTGCTTATATTATCCAATGTGGCCTTTGGTGCCTTCTTTGTCTTATGATCCTCTTTCTCATTTTTCTTACTTCTTTCTTATCTTGCGACTACATTTTTTTTATCCATTAAGGTCATCATATGTAACATCAAGTGTGTCTCAAATATCATAAGTATTTTCACACATTTATACACTATTTGGTATATTTGTATCAAATGAACCAAGAAGGTTTCTCTATTATTTATAGTATTCAATCTCATCATTGGCATCCAATAATTCTTCTTTAAAATATCCCACAATTTAAAATATTTTTCCATTAAAATATTTCTTTAAAGCAAGTAATAGTTTCAATAAAAATGGGACAATATTAATTTATTGGCTTTCTTGGTTAAAAAGTAATATAATTTATGTCATTATGATTTTTACTCCAATTTATTAGAAACCTATATGCAATAAATGATACCCACTTTGGTACCAAATATTAGTCACTAGATGGCACATAAGATGTGGTATATTAAGTGTTTTTACTTTTCCCTATTTTATAACTAATGAAAGAATTACCTAGTATAATTAATGATTATGACAATTTCATGTATGTTAATCATAAAACAGTCACAATAATAATAAGTGTAAGGAGAAAATAGATATAAAAATAATTTATAGTGATTCGACCAAGACAACCCTTAGCCTACATTCATTATCCAAGTTCTACTTAAGAATTCACTATTTTCTTTCTTCAAAGGGTAAGAGGAACACTCCATATAACATCTTCTTTGTCACGGGTGAAGAAGAAATGTTACAATCGTCTTACTTTGAGAAGGTAAAGAGAAACCCTTTATAACTCACTTTCAAAGTCAAGATAAATTCTCACAATGTTTATCCTAAGAAATAATTGTATTTTAAACAATTGCATAATCATATATAACTCAAAACCTTAATCACTCTCTCATCCTAATGAATTATGTCTTAATATATGTTGTAATGCACATATGTACTCTATAGCCTCTCAAGACTTAACAAAAATCTCTAGTATGCCAAAAGTTTCCTCCTACAACTTCATTATGGTTTTTTCACACTTAAAACAAACTCAATTAATTATTAGACACATAAATTAGTCATTACAATAACCAGTTTCAAGATAAGATTACCAATTTCAAGATAAGATTAGCTAGCCAATTACTTACATTCAACTATACCAACATTCATTTGTTGGAGTATCAAATAGTGGGACCTGAGTTATATAAAAAGTATCATCTCAATAACTTACAAAACTCACCGTTGTTTAGCCAATCACAACCCTTTGGCTAGTTGGTGGTTCACTAGTTAGCCCATCAATTAGTTAATAGTATAATCAGTTGCAAACCACCCATTATGTTTCTTTTTAATATTTTATTTGATTAGAATAATTAAACCTTTAGACTAGCTGAATTTCTATTAAAAAAAACTAATTTGAAATTTTTAACTTTTAATTTTTTTCGAAGATGAAATGCATTTCCTTAATAAAATTTTAATTCAAAATCAATTAAATAGTTTTTAATTTTTGTTTAAAGATTAAGTTTCTTAAACTTTAAAACAAATTTTCTCTTGAGTATGAAATAGTTATGTTTATCCCTTACATATAAATGATCATGCAATGATTACGCTCCTAATTTATTAAAATAACTAAAATAAGTTTTGATATGAATATTTGGCTGGAAACCACCGAAAGCCTAAGTATAAGGAATTAGAACCCTAGGATCGTCTTCAAAATCAAGAAAAGAGAACTCAAACCTAATCAAACTAGTTAATTAGAACTAAAGTAATAATGATTTTGATCAAATTACTTTGATATGAATATATTAAGTTCTTATTAATCAAACAGAAATTATCACAGAAGTGAAAGAAGGTCTCAAATTGCTTTCTATTATGATAATCCATGAGTTACATCAATAAGATAACCTTTAATAGGTATAAAATTCCTAAAAACTAAAGTCTTACATGGAAAGGATATTCCCCTTTATCTCTTATCATAATCTAAACAGGAATAACTAAACAAACCATATAAGGAAAAGGCATCTCCCTTTATCCCTTATTATATTTTAATTAAGAACAACTAAAAAACTTTGAAATTTTCAAATCCTTGTAAAGCTAACTTCATGCTTTTGGTCTTTTTCCTAGTCATTAAACTTCCAATACCTTATAAAGGATCATAAGAATGATTGGAAAAGAATGGAAAGGAAGGATCATAAGAATGACTGAAACTAGATGCTAGTGTAAGTTGAGATCTATTATTCCCTCCTTCGTCAAAAGGATTCATTCCTCGAATTACCTACATTATACAATGATAAATCAATAACATTAAAAGTAGCTCTCACATTACATAATTACTTTTAAAATCTAGTTTATAGGAATTGTTAATGATCGTGTCCAATACTTGAAAAGATCAATCTCTTCTAGGATGCAACTTAGACTCCCTTTGTAAAGGAAACCTCTCCTTATACATATAAACCCAAACCTTATCTCTAGGTTGAGCAACTCTCACATTACATAATTACTTTAAAAATATAGTTTATAGAAGTTGTTAATGATCTTCTCCAATACCTAAAAAGATCTATCTCTTCTAGGATGCAACTTAGACTTCCTTTGTAAAGGAAACCTCTCCTTATACATATAAACCCAAACCCTATCTCTACGTTACAAAATATTCTTGTTGCATCCCTCATTACCTTGCCTTATATAGCCTTCATTCTTTTCTGTCTTCGTTAGTATGAACCTTGACATGCAAATCACTAACAAAAAATGCCTTATACTTACCGTCCAAATTAGCATGTATGTTAGCAGGCATAGGAAAGATATTTAAAGGATTAAAGTCATACACAACTTAAAAATTAGGATAAAGGGAAGTATAATGAATAGAACTATTATATACAAGTTCAACATGCAACAAACATTTCTCCTACTATTTTAAGTTGTTTTGAGTGATAACACGTAATAAAGTAGTATGTATCTTATTAACTACAATTTGTCCATCCATTTAAGGATGTACAATAGTAGAAAATAAGAGTTTAGTTCATAATTTATTCCATAAATTACACCAAAATAATTTAAGAATTTAACATCTTTATTACTTACTATTATTATAAGAAATCTATGCAAATGTATTATTTCTTTAAAAGTAAATCATTAATATTTTTTGCGTCATTATTTTAGAACATAAAGTAAAATGTGCCATCTTACTAAACCTATCAATAATCACAAATATGTTGTCCTTACCACTTTGAAACCTAGGAAAGGCTAACAAAAATCTATAGGTATGTCAATCCAAGTCTGATTAGGTATAAGTAAAGTTGTATACTAACCATCTGACATCAAAATTTGCTTACTTACATAATATACACTTATTCCAAATATATTACACATCATGTTTCATATTACACCAATAAAAATGTTATACAATATATCTAAACTATTTTCCACACCAAAATGTCCTATTAGATTGCCTTCATGAGTATCTCTAACCAACAATTTACATATAAAAAAATTATATGCGTAGTAATTTATCTTTCTTAAATAAAACATGTTATGCGTATAATCTCACTATATGCACACGTAAAACATGCACTTTATACTTGGTAGAAATCAACATCATTGAAATAAACTTTTTAAATAAAACTCAAAGCTAAGTAATTCAATTTTCAATGAAGTAAGCAATGTATACCTTCTTGACAATGCATCAACTACAATTAAGCAATGAGTACCTTCTTGATAATGCATCAACTATAACATTTTCCTTTCCATTCTTTACTTAATCGCATAAAGAAATTTCTTATTAAACTCTAACCATTTAATACATCATTTATTAAGCTTACCTTGGGATTTCAAAATTTTCAAAATCTTATAATTAGAATAGATTATAAATTCCTTTTGTCATAAATAGTCCTTCCAGGTTTGTAAAGCTCTTATTATTTGATACAAGCTACTTGCCGTAAGTAGGATAGTTTAACCGACCTATTAAGCTTTTCAATAAAGTAAGCAATCAGTTTAGAATCTTGTACCAAAATAACCCCTATAACAATTCTAGATGCATCACATTCAACCTCAAAAGTTTAATCAAAATTAGGCAAACATAACAAAGGTGCATCAAACTAGCTTTCAAGTTACTAAAACTTTCTCATGCACATCATCCTACTTAAACACGACATTCATTTTAGCAACTGAATTTAAAGGTGTTGATATATAACTAAATTCTTTCATAAAACTTCTATAAAAACTTTGTAATCCAAGAAAACTCCTTACTTCATTCTCATTTTAGGCGGGTATAATCCCCAATTACCTTAACCTTATCTTCATATACACGTATTCCATGTAAACTTAAAACAAAATATTGAAGTAAACTATAACAAATTTCCAATTAAGTAGACTATAACACATTTCTAATGAAATAACGCATAATAGGACCCATTAACCTCATAAAGGTGCTAAGTGCATTAGTTAAACCAAATAACATTAGTCATATTTGGTCATAAAGAAATTTACAAACAACATCAGTCATATTTTGTCATAAAGAAATTTTCATTCATCACCCTCTTTGATGCGAATTTTATAATATTCATCTTTAAATCAATTTTAGAAAACATACATAAACCATACAATTCATCAAGCAAATCATCTAATTGAGGAAAAGGATATCTATACTTTATAATGATTTTATTGATAGCTCGACAATCAATACACATGAGTTATATTTTATATTTCTTTAGCATCGAAATGACAAGAACCAAACATGGATTAAGACTCTCCCCTATGGATTCCTTTTGCACTATCTCATCCACTTAACTTTGAATCTCTTTTGTCTCTTCAGTATCAGTTCTATAGATTAGTCTATTAGGGTTTGATGAATTAGGAAACAAGTTTATTTGGTGTTCTATACCTTATAAAGGAGGTAAATTATGTGGAATTTCCTAAAAAAATAGATATGTAAATTCTAGTAAAGAAACAAACATAATAAGCAAAGAAGTATTAAGATCGTTAGTTGAAAAATAAACATTCATGTATAAAAGTACAAGTAGTTGTTACCTTATTAACATAACACTTTTAATCTTACTACTTCTAGCAAAAGCTCTACCTCTCTTAGTTTTCTCTCTATTTTACACTCCATACTCTAAATTTTTCTTTTTTATTGTACATTGTTATATCTTTTTTACTTTGTTTGCACACATTTACTTTTTCATCACTCTTTTCCTTTTCTTTCAAAAGTTAAATGTGATTGAATTAACATTATGAGAAATACAAAACTTGATTGTTTTATAAACCTAGCTCTTTAGTTATGAGCAACCAAACCTTACTATAAATTTTAGCTAATTCAATACACGTTGGTTTTAACTACCCTTCATTTGCTGCCTTACACTCTTATTAGGGTGTTTTTCTAGTTGATTTACCATCTAGTCTTCATTCCCTGTAAGATTTTTTTCTCTCATCCTACTTCATTTATTGAACGTTCACTTTTTCTCTCATCTTAACACTCTTTAGCTATCCTAATCTAATCCTCTATGCTTCACATTGTTCAATAGGTTTGATATAATATTTCATTTATTCATTAAAAAGGTGTATCTATTCTTCTATCCATTATGAATATCCTTCCTTTCAAACTACCATGGATGCCACAAGATTATATGATTAGCATTCATTTATGCTAAACCACAAAGAAACTCATCCTTGAAATTTCTAAGAGAGAATGCCAACTTAGCTTCTTCATGTTCATTCAACCATCGCACCTTATACAGTTTAGGATGTTTTAATGTGGCCAAATTTAGCCTTTCAATCAACAAGCACTAACATCATTAGTATAACTACCACTATTAATAATTATGCTACGAATTTATTATTCATATGGCATCTAAGATGAAAGATGTGCATATATTGGACCTTATTACTATATTCTTTAGGTTGTATATTAAGAGCATGTTGAGTAACTGGTACATCTCCATACATAGATCCCTCAATATTGACATCCCATGATCCTCTAATAATGGCATCTCTTCATAACCTTGAACAAACACACTCTATGTCACCATTATATATAACAATCATAGTTTATTTTATTTGAAAATTGAGAAGCTATGTGCCTAAATTTTTAGAACCTAAAGCACTTAAACATCATATGACTTAGTAGATATTTTATTTTTGATTTTCTGTTTGGAAATAGCAACTAAATCCTTCACATTTAGTTGTTGTCCTTTCAATTTGACCTCTACGAAGAGCTAAAAATTGAACCATATTTAAGAGCAACCTTAAACCTTAATTGTCTTTCCACCTTGGTAGCTTTTTACAAAGAATCTTTCATTTCCGTATATTTCAATTTCATCACTTTGACTCTCTTTATTTAAACCACCAATGAATTTAGTTATAGTCACCTCATAATCCTCCGTTACATTAGTTCTAATCATGACTATCTCCATCCCCTTGTAGTGATCCTCTATGCTTATGGAACTATGGAACTTTGAGTCAACCCTTGCAAATTTTTATATGAGTCATTATAATAATGTCTAATTTTGAATCTCTTATTCATCATTGCCTTCATCTTTTCCTATGATTGAATAGGTTTCTCATCCTTCCTCCTCTTATTAATTACAAGTTGATCTCGTTAAATACTAGCATAATCCATGAACTCAACTTCTTCTAATGTAACCTTCTTTTGTCAAAATAATAATAATAATAAATATATTCTACCTTCTTATCCTACTCTAAGTAGAGTTCGGGATCATTCTTCCCTTGAAAGGTAGATATTTTCATCTTAATACTAACTAAATCTCTATTTGTATTAAAACAACCTTTTTACCCTATCTAAAACTAGTCTCGTCATAATTAGAATCCTCCTCTTCTTCCCCCCATCGTGTGCTTCCTAGAGGATTTAAGTCTAGATAAAGACTCTAAATTATGCAATCTCATATTTAAAACCTTAAATTTTTCTTGGATAGCATTCGTAAACAACTCAAGATTGATTTATGCATTATCTCCACCACCACTCATTTTTAACTTGCAAAGAAAATGTTAATAACAAACATATTGGTTTTCCTCATTTATTCCCTTATATGTTTATACTTGATATTAGGTTACTTAATCACTCGTGACTCACCGAAATTAGCTTTTTTTTTTTTATCTCACCATTCTTGCCTTTTACAACTCAATTTTTCCTTATACGCCCTTCAAGAAGAACTTCATCAATGGTACTACCAAAACAACAAGCAATGTTGGAGTTTATAATTTTTCTTTAAAAAATCAACAAGAAAGAACAAAAGAAATGAAATAGATAAGAAGGTAAAAAAGTAAAGTAAAACTAAGGATCCTTTTAAAATAGGAAAAGGATTATAACACTTTATAACACACTAGAATCCTTCATAAGACTCAAAACTAAGTAATTCAATCTTCAATGAAGTAAGTAATGTACACCTTCTTGACAATGCATCAACTACAATTAAACAATGTGTCCTTTCTTGATAATGCATCAACTATAACATTTCCCTTTCCATTCTTATACTTAATCACATAAAGAAATGTCTTGTTAAAATCTAACTATTTAATACGTCTTTTATTAAGCTTACCTTGGGATTTCAAAATTTTCAAACTCTCATAATTAGAATAGATTATAAATTCCTTTGGTCAAAATTTTCACTATTTTGTTTGTTTTATTCATCTTTTGATTGCTCAATTCATTCAATTGTCTCCCTTTACTAATTTTGTCCTTTTATTAAACTTCATCTTTCAAATATTGCTTAATTTCATTATAATAGTATTATTAATGCCATTAAAGCAAATTCATTAATAATATTATATTTTTTATCATTAAAATATATGTAAAGACCTAACTCGATCCCACGATTATTTTAGAATCATGTTATACCATAAATATGCTACACGTTTATTTACATCAAATTTGCCACGTATGTTTGGCTTGGAAGTCTTTTTTAGCATGTGTCAAAATTAGAATTGGATTTCCAATGGACAGGACCTGTTCGTACTTTATTATCCAGACAAGCTCCCAAGTGGTTGGTAAATAGATCTCTAACCAATCAATGTAAAGTATAGTACAGAGGTTCGGAAAACGTTAATTACACCTGATGTTGCAATGATATCATCTGGACTTTTGTTATTGATAAGATTAAGAACTGCTGTTGCAGTTCTTGCAAGTGCTAATATATCATGCAAGTTCACAACTACACTACTTAAAATTTTTGACAACTATATAACAAACAAAAGAACGTATCTATATGCAGAACAGTATTGTAGACAGTAGGCAGTGTAAGAATCCAAGCGTAACAGAAGAAGGTAAGGTTGAGAATGTTTCAGACAAATTGGAAGCGCATGAGGAGCCTCACTGAGCTGTATTGTTCTCCCTTGCGATTAAAGAGAGGGACCGCCCTAATGCCTGGTCTTAGCTCGGAAACAGGCAAGCATGTTTGTCCACCAAAATCATCGGCGTCAGTTATGTCATGTTCGTGAACTTCGATTCTAAGTAAAGCCAGTTCAGGAACTCTTAAGGGAAATGTGAACTCTTGATCCCATACAGGTGTCCAGTTGTCCTCAATTACTCTTGTCTTCATCTTTTTCACATCACCAGGCACTCCTGCTATGGCTACCTGCCATACAAAAGTACTTTGTTTAAGCTCAAGCATCCCAGTAGGTCACTATGTAATCTTATGCTAAATTTTGTGCAAAAATTCCAACTTTACCTTGGTGTAGAAATCTGGTGGGGAACATAAGTCGAACTGTGTTCGTTTAAAATCCAAGTCCCATCCGTCTCCCATGTATACTTTGACCTGTCCAGCAATTATAGAAAGTTTAGTGCTGTCTAAATCTGAAAATAGGAAAAGGACAACAGTTGGTGGTGACAAATGCTAACATTCAAAGTTTTCTTCACCGGAAAATCGTCTTTTGGATTAAATGCTTCACCGTCCATGAGAAAGTCTGGTTTCTTCACGTACCCACAGCCTCCATTCGCCCTAAACATTCCATGCATCAACCAAAGAGACCTACCATATCCCTGTAGTTGATATAGAGAGAGAAGGAAGCCTTAGTAGTAGTAGATGCATCCGCAAACCACATATTATGAGTAAATACACAACTTCGGTCATCCAACGTTAACTGGAAGGGATTCAGCAATGTTAAGAAACCATTTAAGCCAAAAGCTTGAGGTGTTGGGAAAGGTCCAACAATGATCTTATGCATTTTTCCATAACGCGACTTTACATATAGTATGGACAAGTAAATAAATCACAAATCCATTAGAAACTAGCGCGGCACAACTTTAATTTAGGATCTTCCGATCACATAAAGCTCTAGTGCCATATCAAGAAACCATTCAACTCAAAAATTTACTTGTTAAGTGAGAATCAGGAGCGGATCATTTTGATAAATATTTGCATATTCTTCTGTTACTTCTACTATAGTAATTACTTGGATGATATGAAAAAATAATATTTTCATGCTGAGGAAGGTGCAGAATGAACTATGCTCTGGAAAGCCACTTTCAGGTTTCTGCACAATCTGGTGGCTACCCCTCAATAATGCAATTTCCTTTAAGTGATGGCATAATAGACTTAAATCTTTACATTTTGGAGCTTATGGGTCAAGTGGACAGATAAATAAAATAATGATAAATTAAGGGGAAAAAAATGAAGGGTGAACCGTAACCTGCATATTGAATGCAACCATTTGAGCTCCATGCATCCAGCCAAGTAGAGGCTTGTAGTTGGAAGAGTCAATCCTCATGCTTTTGGGATACACTCTTAAAATATTTTTCTGGGTGAATCTGCAGATGGAAATGGGAAGCATCTTCTCAAGTTTTCCAATAACAGTATAAACAGAAAATGTTCCTTTTTGTCTAATATATGCGACCGCTATTGCAAGGGTATAATAGCATCTGAAGTTGGAATACAGCTATCCTTACTTGCTAACATCTGTCCCGTGATGCTCTGTAGCCTTTTCTAGAGTTAATTCACTCAGACTGAGGCGTCTAACTTTATTGGCTTCAACTTTAAGTGCTTCCTTCAAACCACCCTTCGCATTTCCAGCATGAATGGTAATTAGGCGCTTATATTCTGATTCTTGTTGCCCCTCATCACTCTCTTCATGCGTGTCACTACTACTCTGCAAGGAAATTGGTAAAACAAGACAGAGAAATTAAAACCTTAGCCATTAGGCTCTTTACATTACGAATTACATAGAGATTAATTGGTAGTTTCATAAATTAACTCACCAGATCATCAATATATTCATCGTTTGTAATATCTAATGGTTCCTTTCCCCAGGAATCATCATCAGAATCTTTTTCTGATTTACTTCTTTTGCTTTTGTCAGATTTGAGCTTCTTATACTCTTTCGGAGGTTTTGAAGAAATAATTATTCTGTACTTCAAATCATCTGGTGAAGGAAATTCTTCCAAACATTCACATTCAGGACGATACAGCTTCTTCCCAAATATTTCAGTGATCATCTAACAAGAAAATCGCATTACGGTCAGTACACAGGGATTACAAGTGTAAAAAGACTTGGCTTTTATACATTGAGGAAAACCAAATATCACCTGAGCTACTTTAGCTTGAAGTTCTGGGGTAAGGTGGTCTTCAAGAGTTATTATCACAGGATATGGCGAGGATGAGAAGGCATATTTATCTATTGTTCTCAAGCATGTAGGTAGTTCCACTGGAGTTGTTAGGGTCCTACAGTTGAATGAACATAATGTCACCTAATCCAGGTAAGAGACCGAAGAAGTGAAAGTATTACAGCCCCAAATTAACAAATACAAGACATAGAAAAGTGTCACATATGTTAAAGGTATGAAATCCGCACTTATTCACCACAGTATTACATGGCATTGAGGGGCAAGATATGAGTTCATCTTTAATAAATTTCCACAGATGATGGGAGATGAAACATTCGAACAACATGTGATAGTTTTCACCAACAGAAGGAAGAAAAACACGGCACCCACTCCCTCCCATTATCTTTTGTTATCACCCAGATTGCTGGAAAAGTTACGAGATTTGGGAGACCTACTTTGGCTACCTAATCTAATAAATAGAAAATGCAAGGCTGTTTCAGAGAGAAAAATGTGTTAAAACAAAAGAATTTGAATATAACTTGCCTACCTTCCATGTTTTACATGCACCCCGTCTGAGTTGGGCCATAAGTCAAGCTCTATCACTCTTACACCTCTCTTTAATGCCTTCATGATTGGAATATCACTACAATCACTATTAAGCTGGTTTCCTGTTAGGTACGAATTGTGGCCGGTATATATGAAGTAATGGGACAAGGGTTTTGCCATATCCTGGTGAACCTGAAATGAAGACTTAAAAATGTTGGAAACTACATGTCTCAAAAATAGGGAGTTAATACTTCCCTTCGTCAAGAAAAGATACAAAACATTGAAGGCTTTGTCCTCTGCTCAGATTAAATTACCGGCAACGATGTTTCTTGAATTCAAAGATGCCAGTAATGGCATTAAAATTACGGGACAGATGTTATCATGAATGCAGCTAAAATTCATGAATATGTATTGATCCTATGAACCATTAACAGTATAAATTTCCTAGCCTTACAATCAAGGCCTAAATCCGTTGAAACTTAAAAGGTAACAGTTGACCAACCCTTCTTAGTTCACAATCTTCTCACTAGAAAGTAAACAACTCTCTAATGCTTACGATCCTCTCTATAACGTTCTGATAAGGATGACCAGTCTCACAGAACGTGTACAGCAACTACACTTATAAGGCTAAAGACAGCAAATTCAAGAGTCGATAAAACAAGAAAGTAAAATACCTGATTGTTAATGAGAGGGTTGTGATCTGCAGAGAACAAATAAAAAAAGAAATCATCAAGGGTAAGACCATTCCTCGCAAACCTAGTGACATGGTGTCTCTTGTGCAGAATCTGGTCAACGATCTTTTCCGCCTCTGCGCCGCTATCACCCTGAACCTCCACCAAGAACCGCCGGAGCTGCTCCGTGGTCATATGTGACCCACCTGTAGTATAATCTTTGAATGCCTCTCTAACGTCCGACGGCGGACCCGCCTCCATAACCTTGAACTTCCTCATGAAACATAGGCACATTCTGTAGTTGCCCATCTTTTATGATCTTTCTCTACTCTCTAAATGATTGAAAGGCTGTTGTTTTTAAAAGTACATATATATAAAAAGCTTCAAACTTGAGAGAGCATAAGTTTAGAACAGAATTTCATAAAACAGTGCGGGTCTCTCTGCTTTTGGATGTTCTGTTTTTTACCTCTAAGCTGTCTCTTCTCTCTGACTTTCTGTATACATACAGTTTTTTTTTTTTAATATAATTTCCTTAAAACGGTTTACCTTCCCGCCCTTTTTTCTTATAGGAATAATTGAGTATTATAATGGAAGTCTTACCTTATTGTGCGCTGAGCTGGGGGTAGTTGTTTAGTGGTCAAAAGCAAGCGTTCACACGTTGAAGCAACTTAATTGTGCTTGTGTTATGCTTATGTATTGAGGTGATGTAAGTTGGTTTTTATTTCTGAAACACAAAATTTAGAGTCATGCCCCGTAGTACTCGAGGCCGTGCTTTATAGGCATGTAAATTCTGCATCATACTCTAGATTTTGTACTAAAACCGACATCTAACCATGTTTTCATTGACCAAAGCTTTGCTTGGCCCTCCTTTATTTTACATTTAATTTAGTAGATTTTTTAAAATTAAAAGGACATTATTGCCATCAATGTTGATAATGCCAATGCCAATGCCTCGATCTCGATATGATCCACGTGGTTGATAGCATTGACTTGAAGTTTTGGTCATTTTAAGGGTTGAATATTTCATATATGAGTTATCACTAGTTTCCCACGTGTTCCTCGTTGAAATTAATTTCAGCCCAAAATCAATGTGAGAAATTATCCACTGTGAACGACACCATGTAATTGGTCAATAGGTAAAGTCATTCTTAACATTCATAAACAGACAAAACAAGTCATACCCTACTCTTGTCTATTAGTTGATGTTGACCACATACCCTACATTTCTTAACTACACACCCAATTCTCTCCGCAATTGTCAATTTTTATCCATGGAATGTGAAATAACCCAAAAAAAAAAAAAAAGGAGGAAAGACCGGTCATAGCGGTTGTTGCGACCCAGGTTTTAACTGTTCTTCTGATGATTATCCCCAATTTTTATAAGAAAAACTTGCGTGGTTGCTATCATGTGTTCTTTAATTATACGCACAAAATTCGATGCTACAGAAGGTGGTGACCTTTTGCTTTTGCCACTCATTTTATTCTAGCAGAATAAACGACAAGTATCAATCATTCATGGATTAAAATTGTCTATGTATTCTGTATTCAATATAAGCATCTTCAACATTACCTCAACGTTCTCAAACTCTACTAATTAACTGAAGTCTTTGAAGCAGATAATAATTCTACTTGAAAATTTACTCAAGTCTTTGAAGCAGAAAATAATGAGAATTGTCAACCAACGCTTTGATGCCGTCAGGTCAACCGAATGATGGAGTGGCTGATGAGATCAAATCGTGCCTCCGTCAACAGATAGTTCATCTAATATAAATTATTGTTGACTATGTTCAGGTCTTCGTGGACATTTGGAAACATGCTATATGTTGGGGCTATAATAAGCAATTGGCGGTTATGGGCGTGCTGGGCTGGGATTGCCACAGCTTTTAAAGCTTGCATTGAACACGAGCCAGCCTGATAAGAAAGCACCAAATTTGGAATAGACAAGTTATAGAAAATTTGGGGTGGGATCTAATTTTGAGTACAATAGAATAAATATAAATTTTTTTATTTAAACTTTTAAATATAAAATTATTAATATTTATAATAGGATTAAAACATGAACGTAATAAGACATAAATTATAAATCCCTACTTTGTTGTATAGCTTAACTTTTGTTTTTAGGTTTCCTATAAATCGTTCTTGAATCTAGAAAATCACAATCACCATGTCCCCGTATGAGTCAAAACATTAATGGTATCAAACACGAACGGATTAAAAGACCTTTACAAGTGGTATAGAGTGAGTTAAGCAAGTTTGGACCTTTTAATAATTAAATTGCAATAAAATTTTAATTTAATTTCATTAAATACTAATTGGATCCAAACAAAATTTAATATCTTACATTGGTTTTTATTTATAAAATATTTCATAATTAATCCAAAAGTTTTTCAAATTTTATATTCAAGTCCAATTTGATTAAAACATTTTTTTCTTTAACTCATTTTTTTTGTGTGTGACTCATTATATTCTTAAATATGTTAACAATAATATAAATTATAACCTTAACTCTTGTTAACATTTAGATAAATTAAACTCTTTTAATTAATCTTTATTATCTAATTAAATAATTTATATCGTAGATCAAGGTTAGCATCTAACAACATATTATAATCATCTAAATATTTAGCAATATCAAACTAATTTTGATTAAACTTTTCATGCATGATTTTTCCCTATAATTCAATCATATAATTACACAATATTTTAATTAGATATAAAGCGTATAATTAATATCTACTATAATCTCATTAGTTCTTTACCATTAACAATTGATTACATCAACGATATTTGTACACTATTTTACAAAATGTTATTCCACCTTAACCAAGCTTTTTTTGAATCAGTATTAATTAAGAATAATGAAACATTATCCCTAATTACTTTAGGATAATGAATCTTATATTGATCACTTAGGTATTTTATATAATTCATGCTATATCCAATAACTATCAATTGCCTTTGACTAGAATAAGTTGTAAGTAGTATCAAAACATAACAATCCTTATATAAGACACTTTAAAGATCTCAAATCAAATGATCACTTATATAATTATCGCAATCAAAGTTTCCATAGTAACATTCTAAGTGGAATTCTCGTATAAGATCAATTTAGTGAACTTATTCTTTAACAACCATCTATATGTTTATTGAAATATCTTTGTACTTTAGTCTATGTTAGCCCCGAATTTTTTTATTATTATTTAGCATGATCCGATTAATTGAATGAATTGAGTTAGCATTAATTAAGATAACATTAATTAACATGCGACATTGATAAAGGTAAGTAGCATAAGTTAAATGAGTTAGATAGCATAAATTAAAAAGGGAAATATTAATGAGTTAG
>JANZLX010000008.1:24868159-24881651 GCA_025531955.1 Erythroxylum orinocense
ATCTTTCGAGGTCTTTGCCATGCTTAAGGTTTTATGTTTTCGCAAAAAGGGTTGGGTTCCGGTAACGGTGCCCAACAGTATTGATTGAACTGGGTTTTTGTATGAATGATCTTAATATGTTATTTGAATTGTTCTATTATGAACTTATTGCTATAATGTTGAATGTAATTCGTAATTATTACATTTGATGTTTATTAGTAGCATTTAATGATTGTTAATCATTAAGAACAATATAACTTAGGTTAGATAACACAAACGTGTAAGGTTACCACCTATATTAATCGTTTTCCAATTCGTAATGTGGCTGTCAAATTAAATCTAAAAATCGTATCCTAGGTTATTCGATAGTTAGGTTTAATTAACAATCGTATCTTGATTAAACAAAACCTAAGAGAAAATTGGGATTAGTAGAGCGTTCTATTAGTCTCGAATCAATAGTCTGAAGAGAGTTGTAAAGACGTTAGGATGATGGAATATGCTTGATCATGTTTATGTCGAGATTAACCCTAGAACCAAATCTTACTTATATTCGACACTTTTCTCATTTTTTTATTGCTTGTTTTAGTTTTTTTATAGTTTACCTTTACTTTAAATTCTAAATTGCTCAAAATCCAAACCCCCTGTAAAACCTAAACACTAGTTACTTTTATTTTAGAAACTTTACATACACACTCTGTAAAATCAATATAGACTTACCACTATTATAGTAGTAGTCTAGTTATTTTATACGAAAAATTGGACAGGTACATGTTCTATATAGTTACCACATGTTATATATAGTTACCACTCTTTAGCACGTGAATAAAGCTGATGATAATCCTAGTATCCTTTTAAATACATCAAATCAATAAAGAACAATGTTTTTAATAATATTGAACCATGGAAAAGTCCCAATTTGTTGTTGTAATGCTACTAAAGTTAAAATTAAATTGATGTCATTACTTGCTCTCTTATTAAGCATTTAAGCTCATATAAAATTTGTTGATTCTTTTGGAAATGATCCCTCTTTTAGTTAAGGGAAAGGTTGTGTACTACTGGATCCCTCAGACTCCGTGCATCGGCGATATTTTTTACTATTTTGTTGTTGTTATTGTTATTGTTGTATAATTTGTTGATTCTTAATAATATCTTGAAAGATTATGTTGTATCTTTCTTTCCATAATGAATTAACTATTCTTTCAAATGATATTTTAAATACAAAGGAATCCCTTTTGCCTCACCCTCATCTTTTACTATTCCAAGAGATGGTATCATGCCACTCATGTCTTACATATGTGAGTTTATAGAGATTTTATATCTCCTCCTATAAGTGAAAGGAAAAGTTACACTAGAAAAATATGTGATTAATGGACTTAGGTTCTTGTCTGCAAATTGAATAATAATTAATGATCTTAGGGCCCCCATATAATTTGTCTACTATGGTAAGCCTCCTATTATTGGCAATTTTATTTGAAGTTAGAAATATGATCTCCTTTTGTTTGTTTTACTATCATATTGTTCACAAATATTTTCATATTCCTTCCTAGTTTCTTGTGGAAGTTTAAGATTATTAGCTTATGATAGGTTACTCTTTTAACCTTTATGCCTAAAGTTATGATTATATAATAACATATCCCTTTAGATAGGGAAAAAAAAGGATGTCTTCTCCTCATTTACTTAATTCATTTTTATTTGAAATGTATCTTGAAAAAGTGATGTATGGTAATTAGATTTTTGTTTATAGCATTATGCTTATGTTTTAGATATCTTTAGAGGATTTAATAATACAAATGAGTTATGTTATATGCTAGGTTTTGTTCTACATCTTCAAGGAAAAGGGGTAAATATGGAGAATAAATGAGTCCATCTGGTGTAACTCTATAAGAAATGAATGAAGATTAATGAACATGGTAGGAACATGAAATTGTGTTATTGGTTATGTTCTCCAATGCCCTATTCTATTTCTACTAAAAATCTACAATCCAAGGAATATGGTACCTACATACCTCTATATTTAGGTTATATTCAACAGGAGACTTTCTCTTTTCTCCTTGCTCACCCTACACACCCTCATGTTCAATCCATGTTCCCCATTATGATGCATATATAGCCCCATATTAATGGTGCTCATTTATGCATAAAGTTATAAAATATGGTTTTAAAAAAACAAGAAGGTTATACGTAGTCAACATGAAAGAAAATATCTTTCAGCCATAGAAGAGTTCTAAAGCCATAAGATTCATTTGAGAGCCAAATAAATTTGTGAAACATCAGAAAAAATGCCATTCTTGCCAGAAGAACAAAATTTTGAATAAGATTCATCAAGAATTCAAGATTCAACACTCATGTTGATAATTTTTTTCTTTTGTTCATTCTTACTTTCATATTATTATTTCTTATTTATTTATGAACTAATTAAGATATGGATTTACGAGAGATAAAGCCTAGGATAAAATGGTTTAGATTGTTTTTTGATTTAATGAAATGTCTAGTACTTTAATAAATAAGGACCAATATGAGATATTAGATCTTATTTGGGCAAAATTGATATTTAATTAGAATTATTCATAATTATAATTGTTTTTAATTAAATTACTAAAAGATTCAAAATCTATTATAATTAGGCTTAAGCTCTAATGAAGCTAGCACTCCTTATTTAACCATCTCTGCAATAATGGCATAATTCTCTCAATATGTTATATGGATATCGTTAGAAATCGGGCACTTGTGCGACTACACGGTAGTTAAGATGGACCGATTTTAAAAATGATTCAAAGGATACGATAAAAAAAGATCAAGTTTCAGAATAAAGTACAGATTAAGATTTACTCTTTATTATGATTAATGTGTTGATTATTTTATAGAATTAAAGTGATTTTGATTTTTAGGAAATTAAAATATGAAAAAGTTTTATAATTATTTCGCTACAGTTGAAATCGGATTCTGTCCCAATTTTCTAACAATTTACACTTAAAGAGAATCTCCGATCATAAAACAAAAGAACGAAATGATCTTATTTATTACACTACTTGCAAGCCAAAATAGTAAACAAAAAATCTTTTAAGATTACGGGAGTGAAAGAGCAGAAGTGGACAAGTTCCATGGATGGTAACCTGGCAATTGATCAAGAAGTTCTCGGAATGTACACATTTTCAAGACAAGCAAATTGTTCTAACTGATGGGATGATATTGGTCAGATATGCGCTTGGGAGGCAACTTCCGCAATATGAAAAGTACCATAGCTGATGGCACAATCTCCACCGACTGCACAAACAAATACCAAAAATGTAAAATATAAAGTGATGCACGAGTCAGTTCATAGCTTGTAAATGGAAGGCTTATTGTTAGTCCAGCAATTGTTTTCTAATCCATGGTATCAAGATCATTTAAAACGGTATCCAAGTTGCTTCAGGTCATCTTACCAGCAAGCTCTACTGCCCCTTTTTGTGTATTTTAGTTCCGTGGAGACTACGAAGATAACTAGGACATAAACCTTTTTTTTTACCATAAGGATCCCAAACATACCACGTAATAGATAAGATTCAGAACAGGATGATCTAGGACATCAATATCTGCTTTCTTGTTAAACGCTGAAAGGGAAACCTAAACCATAAACATAAAATATGTCACTGTACTCATCCAAGATCCAAAGTTTCTAGGTATGCATATAAAATTCAATCAAATTAGACTCACGATGAAGCATCTTATCAAGAAACAAGTACAACAAATTCCTGTTACGCAGCCAACCTGTCAAAACAATGCCACTGTTATAAAACCCAGTGTATACTTATAACATAACAGACTAACAGAAATGGAATGTCTTAAAGCTACTTCAGGCTAGTGAAAACAATCTACCAAAGAAAAAAAGAAAACGCATGATATACAGCTTTTGATGTCAATCTATATCACGTGGCATGCATACACCTCTGGCACAAACCTCATAAAGCTTCTTTTGACGACCTCTAGATTCAATTGGAAATCGTCTCAGCATCACAAATAGCCTGGAATATTGAATCAAGGTAATAGAGAAAGTATCAACCATGACATTACGAACATCAGCTGCCTTAGGCTTTCATTTCAAATATTTACCTCCCACCGTATATCAAGAATCCGACAGAAGCACATAATGAAATAACTGCAAGAGAAACGAATAAATTAGTGGCAATTCCTGCTACTATTAGGTTCATGAAACCACCATTAATAACAATTTTTAGGTGAAAAGAAAATATGATGACATAGAAAGGAAAAACGCAAAGGACATCATTCTTGGTAAAACTGACCTGCAAAGAAGAGCTTTCCAACTTCATCAGCCACAGGGTTCTTGCTTAGTCTCATGAGTATCCAGATGCATGCCTGAGATCATGATACATGTCAGGTAGCAAGTACAAATAGAGCTCGACGAATTTCCACACAATAAGGTAGGATATTTTCCCTTACCTGCGTGATATATATTACTGAATTGACGGTGAAATAAGTAGGCCTTAGTTTATCAATTGGAAGACTCCTCGCCTGAATCATGTAATGAGATCACTTGCATCAATTTTATAAAAATGGTGAAACTTCTATTGAAGCCGAAGTAAAAAGGCAAAGAAGATTTACCTGATGATATATCTCAGCCCAAAACAACACAAGTAACGTATATGTGGAGAAAAATAGAAGACTGGGAACATCCAAAAGCATAACTTCAAATGCCTATTACAATAAGAAGTCCCAACTTATTGAAGAAACATTGAACAATGGTAAATTAGAGGATAAGTTCTTCACAAAAATGTAGAGCTACATGGCTTTCTTCTTGTATCTAGTTCATTTAGGTTAGAATAATAAGAACTGGCCTGGTAGGAAGAAGAATAAAGAGGAAGTGGGAAGCCGTAACCATGAAAAGGTTAATATGGAATGTTAACAGACCTTAATAGCCTGAATAAACAATTAACAGTGAAAGATCCATTTATCAGTAGATAGCCTGATTTTGTAAGATTAATTGAAACCAAGATCAAGGAAGACGTAGTAGGAAAGAGTATGTGGTTTCTTGATAGAAGCTGGAGATTTTTGACAAATCATGAGAAACATCACTATGGAAGAATAATAATGGCATTTAAGCTATCTATACTCTGACTAGTTCATGGACAGATCAAGTTATTCACTATGATTTAATTGAGATCGACGCAAAAAAAACATATCAAGATGTCTGTGATTTTGCCTTAAACCATGGTTTGCAAAGACAATACCTGTGGGAGGAAATTAATAGAATGCATAGCTATGTGAGAGGTCCTTATTCCTTAGTAGGAGACTTCAATTGATTCCTGAACTCTAGAGAGGCAATATGAGGTTGCAAGTGGTCAAGACAAAAAATATCGAGAGTTATAGAACCTTCTTGAGAATACTGGACTAACAGACCTTAAAGGACTTGGGAGCACTTTTCCTTGGTCTAACAAGCAAATAGGAGATCGGTTCAGATAAAAAAACTAGATAAATGCCTAGTAAATGCACAATGGATTCAACTATTTATAGGAGCTCATCAACTTTTGGAGAGCATATTACAATTGATCACAATCCTATCTTTATAGGTTGTGAAGTTATAGGAGAAAAGAGGAAGACCCCTTTTAGGTTATACAACTTCCCGATGAAACATCCTAGTTTTATTGAGGCAGTCTAAAAGGGCATAAAGATTGAAATAAGGGAAGTTAAGAGTTTTTTATGTTTACAAAAACTAAAAGCAATTAAATGGAATTTGAGGGCAATCATAAAGAGCAATAATGATCCTATGTTCCTCACCAAGCACAATGCATTGGAAGAACGAGTGCAATATTAAAGAGAAGTCATGGAAAAACTAGGAGATTGTAGGATAAAAAGGTAAGAAGGGGAATTACTAAGGAAATACAATAAGGCTTTGGAGATACTAAAATCACAATTAACGCAGAAAGATGAACAAGCTACTATTTCAACTCCATACAAGCATGCAGAAACAAAAATAACATCATATTCTTAATTGATGAGGAAGGAGTGCAAAAGAGTGAAAGAAAAAAAAAGAAAGTAATTGAGCCAGCATATACTTAAATAGATAAACTGAATGGTATGAGTGAGATGCTTAGTGAAGAGCTGGGATTGTAAAGCTGACTTTGCTTTTATAATCTCATGTGCTTTTATAATTCTCATGAGATTAATACAATTATATTCAACTTTCAAAAAAGAAGGATAAAGGTATTTACAATATGCCATAAAAATTATGATGATGACATTGGAGATGGTTATAATAGTGGTAGTATTAAGCATTACTGGCTCATAAAGTGATTCATTTGATGTAAAATGTCATAGATAGGGATGAGGGATAATAATCTCAATAGTAAAATCATATTGGTAGTGGAAGTTAATAAATCATATATTTTTATTTGAGCTACAATTTTCTTTTTTTAAAAAAAGATAAATGATTTTTCTTTCAAGGTAAAACATTTCATTCATTAACAAAAATGGTAAAAGTATTTATAGATGCTAGCCCAAATGGGATCCCATACATCAAGTGGATTACTATAATTTTCGATGTTAGATGCATACCCTTGGCTTAATGAGAAAAACACTTTTGTATTGTCCAAATAGCATAGCCCTCACTGCCACAAAGAGTTATTTGTTGTTATAAATCTCAACAATTGATAAAGTATAATTGTGAAAAATATTATCGATCCTTACATCCATTCACAATAAAATTCATCAAATGGAAGACCTTTTGTGTTGTCCAACCATATTCTGGTACTCTCATTTGGATACGGCAAAGTTGTACCTATCAATTCAAATAACTATTATCACATAAGAAAGAAACAAAACCAAGATTTAGGAATAGCATAATAAAAATATCCCGAATGTTATAACTTAGAGAGCCTTTATGTAAAGTAGAGGAAAAATAAGGAACTTATCTTCCCACTTTTTCCTTATTTTATCCAACTCTTATATCAGTACAATTCATAAGTAGTAATTGGGTGAAGCCACCAATATTTTCATTTTAGGCATTCCATCAAGTTATAAAAGTCTAGCCAGTAAATGAAACTACCAACTAGGATATATGTGCTCATCACAACTAATTGCAAGTTTAGTTTTTTAATTAGTTGTGTTGCATAATCAAAAAGATCCTAAACATTAAATTCATCAAAAAATTCTGTAAACGAAAACTTGATTGTATTATAAGGCAAGAATGACTTAAAATTCTTCCATAAAATTATAATCATAAAGACAATGGGAGTTAATAGGAAAGGTCCCAAAGCAAGTGGGTAGGGATTCAAAACACAACTCTCTCAAATTCAATTAAAGATCACAAACAAAAGTTGACAATTCAAAAAAAATTATTTAGATCAGTATAAGAATGAAAATATAATGACATAAACACCAAATTTACGTGAAAAACCCTCCAGAGTAGGGGTAACAAATGTGGGATAAACCAACAAGTAAATCCACTAGATTCAAATAAGAATTTACAAGATTCTAAATTCTGAACTATTGGCCCTTGTTTAAAATTATGTCACACCATAACTACAAGTTTTCCCACTAAGTTTCAAGATTTAAAACAAGTTGATATAACAACTCGGTCATATAACTCAACCAATAGTATCAAACATCTATGTGCTTTGCCTGTGAATGAGATATAGTATTTTTGTTCAAGTCTATAACACTTTGACTATCAAAAAATACCGCACAATCTTCTTGCTTTATATCTAACTTTTGAAAGAACCTTTTTAGCCAAAGCATCTCCTTGTTAGCTTCTATAATAGCTACATACTCTACTTCAATCATGGATAAAGCTACACACTTTTGTAGTTGGATTGCCATGAAATGGCTCCACCTATAAACTTGAAATGGATTTTCTACCATTAAGATCTCCAGTCATATCTGTATTTGTATAACGTTCTAGAATTAGTTCCCCACCACCATTTCACAAACTCTACTTAAATGTACCTTGTAGGTATCTCAAAATTCATTTCATTAATTCCTAGTGAACCTTCTCCATATGGGGAAAATACCTAATCAATAACCCACAACCTATGTGCAATATCTGATCTTATGAATACTCTTGCATACATCAAAGACTCTACTACCATAAGTATGAAAAAGATGACATGTTATCTTTCTCATTTTCTATTAAGGGGCATGCACACTTATTTAACTTGAAGTGAGGTTCCATAACATTCTAACATGCTTCATATTGAACCTTTCTAATAGTCATTCAATATATATCCTACAAAAGCCACAATTTTTTACTCTTCTTATCTCGAATTATTTTTGTTCCTAAAATATGCTTTGTAAGTCCCAAATATTTTATATTAAAGGATTTAGACAAGTTCTCTTTCAATTTTTGAATTATTCTAACATCTTGACCACAATCAACAGATCATCTACATGTAGAACAAGAATGATTAAGTTTCCACTTGTGAACTTCTTGAAATAAACATAAGGATTGACATATGGTCACTTGTAACCATTACCTATCATAAAGGAGTTGAACTTCTGATACTACTTCCTCAGCTTGCAAATCAAATACTCATTGCCCTTAACCTTGAATCATTTTGGTTGCTCCATATATATTTCCTTTTTCAAATCTCCATATAAGAAGGTTGTCTTAACATCTAATTACTCGAGTTCAATATCCAAACTGGCAGTTAGACCCAACATTGTTCATATTGAAGTCAGTTTAAACACCAGTGAGAAGATTTCATCAAAGTCTATGCCTTTTTTTGGTTGAATCCTTTCACCACTACTCTTGCTTTATGCTTCACCAACTTTTTACCATCTTTTTTATCTTGAATACCTATTTATTTTTCAATTCCTTTTTGCCTTTTGGAATCTTCACTAGCTCATATGTTTCATTTTTCTTTAAAGAACTCATCTCCTCTTTCATAGCTATGATATAGAGATCTTATCCTTCCTATGATTCTACCTCTTGCACATTCTCAAGCTCCCCCTTAGTGGTAATTATAAAATATTCAAAACTCAGATACTGTCTAGAAGGCCTTTTCTTTGTATTTTTTCCCTGTAGTCAACTATGGAAGCTGAATATCATTCACTAATGGACTAGGTTGCTCCTTCTGCTCATTATTTTCAGTGAACTTATCTTTACCATTAACTAGATGTGGTTTGTATAGCTTATCATTATTCGGTAATGCTAGATCACCATCAACATGTTCATCTCCTCAACTTATAGGCTGATCAACAGAGATTGAACTTAGAAAAGTATTAACAACATCATAAGATGAACTACTATAAGCAGTATCATCTCCTTTAAGGAGATCTGTATGTATCTCATGCTCATAGAATACCACATCTTTGCTCCTAATAACTTTATGCTTCTTTGGGTTATAGTGTATGAAGCTGAACTGATCATTGTTATAACCAACACATATGCAAGTTATCATCTTTAAGTTAAGTTTCTGTCTATGTTCCTTAAGTACTTGTTTAAACACCTTGCAACCAAATACCTTAAAATGTTGGTATAAGGGATCTTTACCTATTCACTCAATTTTAAGGAACCTGAAGGAGTTCAATCGATTGCATAGATGGTAGTTCTAACTACTTCAAATCAAAATGTCTTCAGCAACTTATCTGAGCATGCGACAAATCTTCTTCATAATTGTTCGGTTAATTCTCTCAATAATACCATTATGTTATAAAGTATGAAGTCTAACCTTCCCTTTTGAAATGCCATAGAATGCATAATAATCTTCGAACTACTTAGATGTATACTCTCCTCTATTAACTATTCATAGGCTTTTTAATTTCCTCTCTATTTCCCTTTCTACGATGTCATGAAACTTCTAAAAAATTTCAAAGACTTGACACTTTTCTTTCAACATTTATACTCAGGTCTTCCTTAAAGTATCATCAATAAATGTAACAAAATATTTGTTACCTCATAATGTATCCTTTTTAATGGGACCACAAACATCTGAATGCACCAAATCTAATCTTTCCGTCATCTTTATAGATCTTTTATTTTTGAAAGATTTTATGCTACTTCCTTGCCAACAAATGATCACAAGGAATATGAGGAAGGTTTTATTGATCGAGATAAAGGACTTACCAGCAAACAGCTTGATTCCCTTCTCACTCTATGCCCTAATTACTGATGTCACAGATTAGGAGAAGTATCCTCTACAATTGTATATCCTTCTTTACCGTCAACTTCACAGATTAGGAGAAGTATCCTCTACAATTGTATATCCTTCTTTACCGTCAACTTCAACTGTGTATTTTACAATGTACAACATAACTCTCCTCAAGCAACTGTCATGGCTTTCTTATATAGTTTCCATTTCTTATCCCCAAACTTGTACTAAAATCCTTCTTTACCTAACACATTAGCTGACAATAAATTCAACCTCAAATCGGGTATATGTTGTACATCTCTCAACTTTGGCATGCATCTAATGTTAGTCTAAACCTAGATATCACCCATGCATACAGTTTTGACAAAACTTTGATTTCTTATCTTAACATAACCAAATTCTCTTCACCTATAGTTCAGACGTACTCCCTCTTAGGAACATAGTGATAAGAAGCTCTTCTATCAATCAACCACTTAGAACTCAAATCATTAACATGGAAATATTCATTTGTTGCATAAATTATGGACACTTTGTCATCTGTGCTCTGTAGCTATTACAGCCATATTCTTATCATCTGCATCATTTTAATGGCCTTACTTTTTTTGTTCCCTCTTCCACTTGTAGCAAAATATCTTAATGTGACCTGGCTTGGTGTAATAGTGACATGTTTTTACCCTTTTTTTTTGCTTCTGGACTTCGATCTATTCTTAGACTTACCATGCCTTTTGGGAACTCTCTTTGAATTACTAATTGTCACCACCAACGTCTCCCAACTATTTGGTAGTGAACTTAATAGGTACAAAGCTTAAAGCTTGTCATCAAGAATGATCTTTAAAGTGGTCATCTCGTTGATTATTACTTGAAAATGACTAAGGTGCTCTGACACAAATTTCTCAACTTTTAGCTTTAACTTTACTGGCCCCTTAATTAGAGAGGCCTTGTTATGGGCAATCCTCTTTTTGTAAAGACCTTTCATATTTTTTCTCATCTTTTTTCCTCTTTTTCTCAACCATGTTCTTAGGAACATGGTTGGACATACTGATATCAATCCATTATCAAATTATGCCTAGAGTTTTCTTCTTCATATTTTCCCATTCTCTATTTGACATCTTCTATGGTTTAAAAGGAACATCATCCTTCATATCTCTATCCACATTAATAGGATTAAAGGATATCCTTGTAGTACAATATGTCCTCTTCATAGACCTCTAAATTTAGTTATTTTTTGACGTCAACATGACCATAGACTTGTTTCCACCTTCCATAACTAATGGCTCTAATACCATTAATGGTTTTGATGTGGCTTTTGGGGAATAATTGGACTAAGTCTAAATGAGCTCATATACAACTAAGACATCATATCTCAACTCAAAACCTTAAGGTAATGGATTACGAGTCCTATTTTAATATATAAATCACTTTATCTTTATGTTTCTTTCCAATGTTGGATTATCCTACTTATAAATTTCCAACATCTCCCCTTTACAAATGGATCTATCTACATTAGACTAACTCCCCCTCAACCTATATTAATGTAAAGACATTTGAGTCACTTTGTGAACCACTCATATGACCTAAATCCAAGATTCTCTACTCATTGAGCTTTGTCAACCTATCTCTGATACCACTTATAGGGATTCAAAACATAACTCTCTCAAGCTCAATTAAAGGTCATAACCAAAACTCAATAATTCCAAAAAAATATTCAGATTAGTATGAACAAAAAAGATAAAGATATGAACATCAAATTTACATGGAAAACCTTCCAAAGCAAAGGAAAAAACTCTAGGCCAAATCAATAAGTAAATCCACAAAATTTAAATAAGAATTTACAAGAATTTGAATTTAGATCTATTGGACCTTGCTCAAAACTATATTACAGTACAACTAAAAGTTATCCCATCAAGTTTTAGGACTAAAAAACAAGTTGACTTATCACTCTTCTCAAACTAACCTTGAAAATAATATATTTACAAACAACTTATCGCTGTAAACTATCAACAAAAGAATGAAAAACTTTTTTTTGCTCACTCTCACTCAGTAATTCTTCACTTTTCATTGTTCTAGCTAGTTATCCATAAAACCTATAGCTTTTTCTTTTTTTATTCCAAAATTTCAGTTTTTATGCACTATACGAGGTTACATACACGATCGTGTAAGTGATCATGCCCCTTTTAAATTTAAAGTTACCATGAATGTACATAATTTTAGAGAGCTATGTGATCATCACACACGATCATGTGTGTCATCAAATTGGAAGTGTACATGAGAATGTATGTCTTCGAGTCTTTATAAAAAGATGTGCATAAAAATGTGTTCTTATGCACACATTTTTAGTGACTTACACGATTGACCCACACGATCATATGAGTAAAGGACATAGATGTGTAACATCCTACATGACTGTGTCTCCTAAAAATACTTAAATTCAATCATTACCTAACTTGTATTCACTCGTTCGTCGTTCCTACAATACAAAGAGTGATTGTGATCGCCAAAAGGTCATGTTTGTATCAAAATAGGGCTACACACTAAAGATTATTTATAATGGTTTTAAATTGTAGGTAAGAGTTTGAAGAGAATTTTAACACCATTATCGACGTTAAACAAGTTACTGTGAACAGTTTTGAGGGGAACAGGGGAGAAATTGGAGTGGATCCAAATGAGCCCATATACAATTAGGGCATATATCTCAACCTAAAACTTTAAGGCTATAAGTTATGAGTCCTATCTTTATAAATAACTCACTTCATCCTTAAGTCTTTTTCTAACATGAGATTATTCTATTTGTGAATTTCCAACATTTCCCCTTCATAAGTGAATCTATCTATATTGGATTAGCTCCCTCTCAACCAATAAGTTATGCAAAGCCATTTGAGTTACTTCATAGTCATCTTTCATTTGACCCAAATCTATGAATCGCCATTCACTATTCACTAGACTTTGTCAACCTAGCTCTAGTAACAACGAAGGGTTTTGAGGGAGTCTAGGGAGAAATTGTACTAAATTAGTGAGCTCATGTATAATCAAGACATTATATCTTAACTCAAAACCTTAAGATTACAGGTTGTGAATTATATAACTCACTTCATTTTTGTTTCTCTTTACAATGTGAGATTACTCCATTTGTGAATTTCTAACATATTGAAAACATCATACTTTAGATCAGACACAAAAATGGGTGCAATAAATGTTTACAGCTAATTGTTAAATAGCGAGTCTCATTGTTAATAAAGACTAGCAAACAATGTTATGAATACTGTAACGGACTTAGTACCGGATTAAGCTCTGGAACGGAACTGTATCGGTATCGATTGGTACCGGGTACCGTTTCGCGAAATTTTTAAATTTATAAAATAGTCCCTAAAATTTTTAAAAATTACAAAATAGTCTATATTGGTATATTATATAGTTGTACTGTATACTTTACT
>JANZLX010000008.1:24915691-24927164 GCA_025531955.1 Erythroxylum orinocense
TTTCTCATAAATTTGTCTTAATTTCATCAAATTTCCTTAAATTCATAAATCTCACCAATTTCTTTCTCATTGAAATTCATTTTAATATTTCTAATTTTTCATCAAAAATTCGGGGTCCAACATTTTGTATTTTTTTAGTTAGATTTTTGGGAATTCAAGGCTTTAGCTGCATTTCAAGCTTTACTAGTTCTAGTGTATTTTCAATTGTTGGTTCTTAAACTCAAATGATGTATTATGGCTTGAAATGCCATTAAAGCTTTATAAAGACTTTTGCCTATTAATATGATGGAATGTATTTTAGATTTGTTTATGACCACTTTTAACTTTTCACATTGCATTTGATTTTCAGATGAGTTTAAGGTTTTAGGAAGTAGTTTGTGTTTATATTTATGTGTATTTTTGTCCTTAGGATTGAATGAAAGAGGGTGGCTGAAAGGATTTATATTTGCATTAAATAAGGTAGGTTGAAAGAGGTTTTGGGTTCTACTTCAGGGGTTTTCGCCGCAGCAAGGCCAAGAGTTCGTTGTCGCAAAATTGACTTGACGCTTTTTATTTCGTTGGCTCACCTTAGTGAAAATAAAATTTCAAGCTTGCCACAACGAAAGTTAAATTACTCACCGCGGCATAAAATTCCTAAAGGGTCTAGGGGATTTTCCCCATATGTTCATCGTAGTGAAACATATATTCATTGCGACGGTCCCTCTTTGCCTCTAAAGGATTTTATTCTACTTTTTTAACTTCTAAGCCTCCCTCCACGCTCAAGCTTCATGATCTCATGTCCGTTGTTGGGCTCCGAAAATGGGGTCCAACACAAAGCCAAAGAAACATTGACCTTAACACATTTACTGTCTTGCTATTCGTTGTTGTTTATAACATATGGTCCGAAAAAAATCTCATAAACTTCAAAGATTAAAGCCATGGAAGTGGGGAGCATCAACACTAAAGTGATCTACCAATTAATGGAGCAGTTGTGCTCAAACTCTAAGAGTAGGTAAATTGTGATTCTAATTACTTTCTTCTAATTCAGTATTACAAATACTGGTTGAGTCGACAATCGTTGAGTCGACAACAACCTACTAAGAGATAGGTTGAGAATCAAATGATAAGCACAGAAGTTGTAAAGCCATGGAAGCTTCGTAGGAGGGTACAATGATTGCTATCTTCAGGCAGGAAAGGATGCTAGCACCAATAAGTATTAAAGAACATAATGTCATAGAAATCTACAATGCACTCCTTAAGTAACCCAACAGTAACAATCTCAAACTTGAAGGGTATATTAAAGCTGGAGGACGAAATCAATGATTCTAAGGAAGATGGATGAGATCTGAACTACACTATCCCTCCTTCACTGTGGTAATTTTTGCAAACATGTAAACATTGTGTTCCTAATGTGTAACTATCTAAAAAATTATTATAGTTAATCTTGAATACTTTCGGTTGTAATACATACTCTGTGGGAATTATTGTATTTTTGGTAAGGTTCCCCTTGATATTGTCATCTAGTGGGCTGATAAAGCTTAGGATGCTGCTTGGTTGTGTAGGAATCGGGAGCAATTATAAGGTCCCTCATGCAAACACGTTCGGTCTCTTTTTTTAATCGCAATCTTACGAATCTCTTGATTGTACATACCATTTTTATTTATAAAATTACTAAATTACCAAAAAAAAGAAGATAACAAAATGAACGTAGCAAGTGAAATGTAACATCCCATTCCTATACTAAGGGTTAGAACCCTAAAATTTGGTACATGTGAGATCAAACAAAGCTTGAGAAAAATGCATTTCATGCTCATGCATAATATAACATACACACACATGTGAATTTGATTATTGCACACATTAAAATAATTGTTCATGCACTCAATTGACAATTTTCGAGTATAAATGGTTGTTTTAATGTGAATATGATGCCAATTATGGTTTTGTGTCTTAAAAATTGAGTGGGAATGTATAAGTAGTGAATTAGAATTTTTGGTGAAAATTTAGGAATTTCTGAAATTTAAAGGTATTTTGGAGTAGAAAAAATACCAAGTGGTAGACCAACTGATGAATAGTAGTAGAAATAAGGGTCAAATGGCCATGGAAATTTTTATAAATGACATATTAACAAGTACCATAGAAAATTGGGAGACAATTGAAGTAGAAATTGAAATTGATTAGACTAGTTAAATAAGAGAACTAGTTTAAATCCATAGGAATTTGGACATGTGGCAAGTGACAAGTGTCACTTGCCAAACCATGTATTAAGTCATTATTTTTATTTTAAAGACCCTCCTTATTGCCTCCCAAGATGCTATCGTGTATTTGAAATACAATTAAGCGGTCTTGTATTTTTGCTTTCTTCTTCTCCATTTTTGTGGCTCTCTCCTTCTCCTTCTCTATGATTTTTGTCACCAATCTCCATTCAAATCGAACCTAGCTCTCTCTCATCTTTCACTTGCCTCTTCCTCCATAATTTCTTCTTCTTTTCCACAAGAAAAACCTAGCCTATCCACCTTCAAGATGAAGATCGTAGGATGCTTGGGAGCTAGGGCTAAGTGGTGTTTTGAAGGTTTGAAGCTAAATCAAGTAAGTTATGGTTTAAATAATATGGCCAAGGTTAAATGAAGCATTTATGATGGTTATTAGAGGTTAAATAACATATCATTGGTGTTTTATATATGATGAATGTGGGTGGTGAAATTCTTAGGTAAATTTATTGTTTTGTATATGTATGATGATTAATGATTTATAATTTGTTATAAAGATGTTTTAAGGGTGAATGGCCATCTTCAAGGGGTTAGAATGAGTGCAAAAAATTAATAATGAAAGGGGTGAATGTTTATGTTCTGTTTTAGGGTTAAGGATCAAATATAGATCATAGACTGATTTTTGAATGTTTTGGATTTGAAATGGGGTTGAGAATGAGGAGTGTTGCGGTAGAAAAGGTGATCTTCGTATGAGTTCTGTTGTGGTAAGATTTGAAAACAAAATTGATAGTTGAGCTGGAAAATGTTTCAGCAATATGACCTATGAGTATGCTTCTGTGTTTTAGCCATAACTTCTTCTAGAGTTGTTCAATTGAGATGATTCTTGATTTGAATTAAATTAAAGATATATGGATACATTTTTCATGAAAACATCGAATTCAAATTATGTCATTAAGAGTTTCTAATTTCGACTTGAAGTTGAGAACTGGGTGTAGGAAAAAGTGCAAAAAAAACTATATACATAATGGGGTTTTGTTCTGTTTTCTTGATGAATTGATGAGAATCTATTTGGT
Organism: Erythroxylum orinocense; assembly: GCA_025531955.1. Taxonomy (NCBI): domain Eukaryota; kingdom Viridiplantae; phylum Streptophyta; class Magnoliopsida; order Malpighiales; family Erythroxylaceae; genus Erythroxylum; species Erythroxylum orinocense. Next base: position 24,918,954 of record JANZLX010000008.1, read on the forward strand.
TGTTTTTATGATGATGTAAAATGAGTCTAAAGCTAAAGAAAGGGATTAATGTGGTGTGTAGAAATGTGAAGGATCAAAGTGATCGTTAGAAGTGAAATGAAAGTGGAAATGAAGTTGAATATGTGCTGAAAATTGATGACGAATGTATTTGTATGTGTATGTTCTGTTATTAGTTTTTATGATCAATTATTGGATATAATTTGGTTATGGATGATATTGAGTTGAAATGGAGTTCAAATAATGGATAAATGATGAGAATTGAACTAGAAATGATTGACTAAGCATGAGTAATTGAATGTTGTAAGTAAAGAGTTAGAAATCTAGAAAACATAGAATACAATTGGACATACTTTAATGCAAGAGGCATAACTTTTTTTTTAGATCTTGGATCAAGGTAATTTAGGTATGATTTTAAAGAGTACATCGAGATATATAACTTCTATGCAGACTGTGAAAAGAGATTTTGACGTTTATAAGGTCAAATCTTAAAATTTATATAAGTGACCCGTAAAGGTCCGTTTAACAGACACGAATGTCCATTTAACGGACATTCATGGGTCAAGTGACCCTAATTAAGGCTTAAATGGCTCTTAAAGTGAACCTAGAATGATCCTTGGTTTATGGGACTAATGTATGAAAGGTTTAAAGTGAAAATGAAGGTTATAACTTAGTGAACGAATGGATGAAATCAAAGTATCAAATGCATGAGTATAATGGGAATGAAGATGTTTATATAATTGTAGTTATGTTCAAGGAAGTTGAGTAATATATATTAAGTGATTAATTGTGAATGAAAATTGGATATTATGAGATCATATGAGGTTATAAAAGAGATGACAAGAAATTGAGTTATGATATAGAGTGACCAAGTGTTCTTGAGGTGTAAGCTTATGAATAAGCTAGACACATAAAAGCGTAAAGATTAAATGGATAATTTAAAGTGATCATGTCTAAATTAAGTGTAAGTCTAAGTTCAATTAGACAATATGAATAATGAATTGAGAAAGAGGATAAGAAGTGAATTTAGAAAATATACCCGAGAATTGTCATTGAGCATGCATTATACATTACACATGTACATGTGTGAAAAACTGAATGTTTATTTGATTGTGCAATTAATAATGTGTGTGCAAAATTTGTTTTGCATATTGATGATACAGGATATAACGTCTATTCAGACGTTTCCGAATCATGGAAGCTAATGCTAATATGGAGCGTATTGTGAGTAGACCTAGATGGTCTCATTACATTATTTGTCTTGTGTGAATTTTGGTATTGATTAACTACTGAATGTCTATATGAATGTGATTGATTGTGTTGGTTTCCAGACAGGAGGTCCGATGATTGTGATGCTTGGTTGAGATATTGACGTGTTGCTTATGTATGAATGAGCTGAACTAAGTGTACATAATTTGATGATAAATGTGTTTTGAATGAGCATTTGCATGTAAGTGAAAATGTGATTCTCAACTTCATGTTGAATGCCGGACTAAGGTTCGATGATATGGGAATGTGATTGACTGGGATCATGCAAATGTGATTGATGCATTTCATTTTATGAATGCATGAAACATAATGGCAGTTGTGACCAGAGTAGCCACCGATCAGACCTTAAAGCTCAACGAGTGAAAAAACGCCTTGAGCTCAGATAGTGATTCAGAGCCTCAGTTCAAGATTTAATAAGTCATATATGGGACAATTATCAATGAACCCTATATGAAACAGTTATCAATGAGCCCTATATGGGACAGTTTAGGCACTAGGTCATAACAAACTAATAAATGAAAAGTGAGTCTCATATGCACTATACATGCATAATATGAATTATTAAATTGTATTGAATGTGAAATGTGAAATGATGAATGTGAATTATGTGTTATGTGTTATGTGATTGGATGAGCCATCGATGATGGTCACTTATTGAGTTTGCAAAACTCACCCAAAATTTGCAAATACTTTTTAGGATTAGAAGAATACCCCGTTAGGCAAACAGGAGTATACCTTCAGCATTCAAGTGACAGAGGTCGGGATCAGTTCGTGTCTACGTTGTACTTCTTTATTTTTGTATTGAATTGTATATATATTCTAAAATTTTTGTATCGAATAATGTATTTAAAAAATTTTGCACAATGTGTATATAAATGTATTTATGATGTAATGTAAAGACATTATGACTAAAGTGTTTTGTATTTGAAACTGGCCTAAATGGCTATTGAGATTATAATGATTGTATTACTGTGATTGAAAATATTTTTGAAATAAAAGTGGCCTAATTAAGTGCTCTAGCATGTCACCTTCGCGGGGCACGGTCTCGAATATCACTCAAGATGTCAAGCATGTGTCTTGCGGGAGTGGGGTGCTACATTTGTGGTATCAAAGCCTAGAAGTACTATCTTATATGGGAGTTTTTCTAAAATATGTGTCAAGTTACATGCATTTAAGTCATGATATAGCAGACAGTAGTAATTGATACCTGGTCTATCATATGAATCACATACATGAGCATGTTTTAAGTGTTTAAGCTGATAGAAATAGTGAGAAAAGTGATGAAAATGATGATATGTCATAATGTGAGAAAATGATGGTTGTGGATATGTAGAAATGAGAAATTGTTTATGTTTAGATATTACAGACAAAGATTTAACACAATTGTATTACTGAATGTATTATGGAATACGATGTTAATATTGTACTATGAGGATATATCCTCGAATATGAACTTAATGTGATGGATTGTTTGAGGAAAATAAGGATATAAGTAGAAATGACAAGATTTAAAGTGTATAAAGAAAGTTGTATGAAAACAAAATTTTCTATGATTTAGAGAGGCCGAAATTGGGCTTGGAATGGTTGTTTGATTTTCGTGATAAGAGTTTATGACTTAGTGTAAAAATATGTCAGTGGGATCGAAATCGAAATTTCAGGATGATTATGCATCTATGATTTCGAATTGATTGTGAACATATGTAGGGATGACGAAATAATGGAAATTGGAATGTGAGACGATGATAACGGTATATGAAAAAATTGTCAAGGTTAAGTTGATTTGCCTATGTGAGTGCACATATGATAACAGGGTCACCATGACATGTGAGAATATTAAGCATATATGTATTACATGTGTGGAGATGATATAGGAAGCAACCGGTGAGTTATTGAATAATTACTAGTCATATTTCTTATAGTTCAATGTCCAAGATGAGTTAGAGTAAGACGTGAAAGTGCTTATAGTGGTCAATTGGGAATGAATTGAGATTGTTAATGATGTTACCATATATGATGAATTTAAGGAAAAAGACGAAGGACACGATCATGGCATAATCACCACGATCGAGGGCAGGTGCAAAAGGGGAAGTGCTGTCTAGAATCAAATGAGATCAAGGTATCTTTAGCATAAGCTACTAATTGGCGAGTTGTCCTAATTACGTCTTTAAATAAGATTTAATGATTTTGATGGTATATACCAAGGTATTAGAGTAAATAATTTGCTTAATACTTCAATGAGCCTTATTAAAAGGATGTTCTGATCATATGAGTTATGGCATAAATTGATCTTAATAAGATATTATGAATAGCTGAAATTGATCTTCTTAAGGCATTAAGAATGGTTGACAAAGTAATGGTGAAAACAGTCGATTGATAAGAATTTCATGAGCAGTATCGATGAAAGTAGAAGAAGAATTTCCCTAAATTAGGTTAAGTAGATCAGACGATTCAGTTTAAGAGTGATCAACGAAGAAAAAATCAGAAATGAATATGTAATGAATCAAAAGTGAATATTGGAGTTACATCCCTAACGAAAACTCAAGCATAGATCCAGAATATGTCGCTGCGAATGTATGCATTTTGTTGATGTAAAGTATCCAACTGGGTGATTGGATTCTTGAAATTGAGGAGACATTAAATATAAGAAATACAAATTAGATTTGATAAATATGTTACCAACACAGGGAATTAAGTTTTCTAATAAATCGAAATGTGTGGAGAAACTAGTATGAATGAAAAAGAATTAAAATAAATCCATGTGAAAATAATAGAAAATTAAATGAATTGAGAAAATCATTCGAGAGAAGAAGATAATTGGGAAACTGAGAATAATATAAGAGAATATTACCTCATTGTGGAAATTAGATACTTATCTTGGGCACAAGGAGTTTTAGGTTGTAATTGTTGGAGTTAACAATGCCCCTGACAGTATTATATTAAAGAGTAAAGTGTCTCAATTTTGTTTGGATTGGTTAGTGACTATGATCATAAATGAAATATTGAATGTGTTTGAAAAGTGGAGAAGAATATTTTGAATACTTGAGGAAACCTTATATATCATGGAAGTAGGAATAATTATATGTCAAGTTTAATGAGAATAAATTTTAGTTTGATAAAAAAAAATTGGTTGTATCATATCTGGACATGGCATATTGAGAGACCTAAAGAAAAGTAAAGGTGATGATAAAGTGAGAAATTTCTAGGAATATGTACGAGATTCAGAGTTCTTTAGAACTAGCTGTATGTTGGATACTGTAACACCCACATACCCCCTGAAAGGATATATGAATGCTACACAAAACAGTATAGCAAATCAAAGCATATGAAAACTTCCAATAAATAATTCAAGTAAACATACATTAAATTACATAGCACATAGCACAAACTCGCTGAAAAATACAAACCAAACTGAAATATCGTTGTTACAAACTTACTAACAAATCCACATATACATATCAGATACAAGCCCAAAAGTGAAATAAAAAAATTACATTATTTTCAAAACAACTCTCAGACTCCATTAGCCATTGCGATTGTCTTATCCCAGTCTTTATAAACGTCGCTCATAACCTACACGGGGCAAATCCACCGTGCTAAGCATATAGCTTAGTGAGTAATAACTAAACTATGTATAATTTGGCAAATAATCATACTAAATCAAGTTATATCACAAGCAGGCATTTAAATTTCAGAATAGTTGCATAGTTAACAAAACTGAGTATCAAGGAAGGCACAATCCCTTCAGTTCAAACATCATTTTATTTATTTCAAAATTCAACATATATCATAATACACAATTAAATGACTGCTAATTCGTCAACAGAAGTGGGTAATGGGACTTAAACAGAAGATACCATACTTGGTATCAAATCACATAAGAGACATATGTTTCAATAACAGAAGACACCAACACGACACCGAAGTAGAAGACACCGAAGTGTCAGACACTGAAGTGTCACAGAAGCAGCTGCAAACCCTTCTACGCGTGCCTATTTACCCACAACTAGGACTCAACAGTTTTAAAGCAAAACCGAGTCATTTCAGACATTTTATGTGCAAAGCAAATGGTCAATCATATTCACATATAAGTAGCACTTCCAATGATATAATCATGCATCAAGCATCTCGGACAATCATTGTCTGGAATTCAGAACACAATCAGTACACATCCATCAATATCAAATTCAATTCAGTAATAAACAAAACAAATCAAGGTGAGACCATCTTAGGTTACTCACAAAAGTTACCATCTAAATTACTTACCAAAAGCACATTTACTGTTTATTGCCTCGAAGTCTTGGCAATATCTAGAATCGGTCGCTCTAAGGGTTCCTCTATAACATTTAACACATATACAAATTACTATTGCACAATTGAAAACATATTCCTTATGCATAAGTACTTAAATAACTAAAATATGCACAATGCATTGTTTAATGACAATTTCGGGCATCTTATTGAAATTATCATCGTCAAATCAATCAGATATCAAAGCCCTCATTAATAACATTTGGTACTTATAATTTGGACCGAACGAAAACAATGTGAGATCAATTTTATAACCTAATTGACCACTTCAGATTTTCTACCTATATAATTTCGAGTCAACTTTGCATAATTAATTTGATAGGGTAAATGAAAAAATTAGGCAAGACTTCCTTCTGGAAAGTTATTCTACAGTATCTTAAGTTTCTAACGACTCCAAGATCATCCAATTTGATTCAGCATTCAATGAGTTATGCCCAAAATACCACAGACTGTACACATGTAAACTTTTGGCTAGAATATGATCATTCCCTCGAATTGTACAACTCATATCTTTCAGCTCAGATATCCAAAAATTACAAAATTTATACCAATTTAAAGATAAGAAAATAAGCTACAACTTTGGTAAAGAGAACTCAGCATAATTTGACCCACATCAATACAGTTTATTCAATAATCACAGGATATGATTTCTGCCCCTGACAGTGCTTTAACTTAAGCTATAACTCAGTTCTATGCCAATTTTGAAAATCTTAGAGACAGAATTTAAATTCAACTTCTTCACAAAATTGTAGAAATATGTCTCTAGTTTAATTAGAATAAAAAATCAACTCATTCAGAAATTTACAGCTCAAGTTATAATTAGAATATTAAAACATATTCATGAAAATTTCCAGTTCATAACATTTCAGCAAACTTCCACACTTTCATCCTACCAATCACTTTCTAATCAATTCAGATAACTCCAGATTTTTATGGAGAGAAAGGTCTTAGGAATCCATTGGTCTAAGTTTTTAGTTATTTGGAGTTCGAATGAAAAAGTTATAGGCAAAAGACTGAGGGTTGTTCAATGAAAAACTCTAGTTTTTAACTCACACAAATAACCCATCACCTTTTCTCTCTCTAGAACACCAGCCTTCATCTTCTTCACTGAACTACACCTCTTCTCTTCTTGTTTCTTTCTTCCTTTTTTTCTTTTGCTTCATTCCCACACATCAAAACCAATATATATATGCTGCATAAACAATTTTTTTTCTACTTCCACCTCAAAAGAACCCATCACAACTAAATCCAAAATCCAAAAGTTTATACCTACATTACAAAAATTGCACTGTTCACATGAGCATCTCTCATTTTTTTACAGCTTTCTTCCATCTTGATTCCATGTTCTTCTTTTTTTTTCAATTTAATCCTTCTTAAAACACAAGACCATACTACTCTATATTCTCTTTAACTCTAACCTCACAAAATTTCATGTGTAACTTTACCTAAATATTTATGCTTGTATTTAGTGAAAACAGAGCATGTTCCCACTTTACCAGATATATGCTTTTGCGTGTTTCATTAATAATTTCTTCTTCTTCTTCTTCTTCTTCTATCATCTGGATCTTCCCATTTTCATTACAACTTACTAACAAACTCATTTGAATTCTTTCAAACTTTTCCAAAAATATTCACGTACATCATTAAGAAAAACAGAGCATGAACACCGTTAACATCCAACCATTATTTTCTGAAATTATAATTATTTTACTAATCTCCATTTAACTCAAAATATCACAATCTTGATACACTTTCTGCTCATTCCTTAAATTCACAAATTCATCATACCCATTATTCAACACCGAAATCACACTTCTTAAACTCATGCATGCATGTATAAATTTACACCGAAAAATAGACTTATCAGAGCCACTTACATGGCTCGGCTAGTTGCAGCAGTAAAAATAAACCAAATGCATAGCTGATGATTCAAACAAATCTCCAGTATTGATAATAATGAGCAGAGCTTCAGTGCTTGAAAAGAAATTGTAAAGACTCCACATAATCAAGTAACAGTCTGGTTGGTAAGCTTGAATTCGATGAGAGATCAAAATAGGATTTTGAAAGCAAAGAAAACCCAAAGGAAACAATTTGGGAAGCATTCGGTGATCAACCAAAAGCTTCTCTCGCTTCTCTAAAAACACCTATGGCAACATATAACGGGTGTCCTTTACATGTAAGCCACGTGGCTACATGCAAGGCTTCCAAATGTTACTATTTTATAGGTTCATAGCCTAGTCCAAAAATACCCCAAATTTTTTAAAATTCTTTAAAATTTACCAAAAATTTCGAAATAATAAAGACACCCTCCACATAAATTTTCAACTCAAAAAGTTCACAATTCACATTTTAATTTCATTTTTAATAATTAATTATACCCGAAAAATGTCATGAATACATATACAATTATTTGTATATGTCAAAATTCATATACACATATTAGCGAATACTCAATTATGCAACGCATGTGATGTATTGGAAATTCCTAAATTTTCTAACCCCTAAGATGGGGTGTTACAATTCTTCCCTCCTTAAGAAATTTCGTGTAACATCCCACCCTCTACTGGAAGGGTAAAATAGTAAATTTGTCATAGGATGGGATTGGTAGGGATTAATTAGTACTGTTCATGCATAATA
>JANZLX010000008.1:24984203-24995505 GCA_025531955.1 Erythroxylum orinocense
GATTTTGATTATCAAACTCAATCTCAAATTCAATTGCACAAATTAAAATTAAATCTCATTCATCAATAATTCAACAAGTCAATATCAAATTATCAATACCTTAAAATCTATTAAATCACAATCACCATTCTATATTTATTTTCCAATGGGACATTCAGATCAATTCAATGTCAAAATCCAAAATCAACTTCCAAAATCCAAAATGCCAAATTTTGTGTGTGATCACTACGAGGATTTGGAGTATTGGTGGATGATGGATTACGAATTAGAAAGCGAACATTCTAAGGTCTACACTCAATCAACCGCTATGGATTCCCCTATTCTTATGTACTCTATGAGGTGTATCTCGTTGTATAAATGTCAATTAAGATAGGTTTTTTGGTGCAAAATATCCAAGTCCTAATTTTGGTTGGGTTAGGTTTTTGTTTTGCTTAAGGTTAATTAAGTTTTAAACAAGAATTTGACATGTACATCTTATTTTATCTGTCATTATATGTGTTTAAAATTTCGTTTGACGTGGTTTGTGACGAAAATATTAATGTTGGGTTAAATTTAAAAATTAAATATTTAATAATCACCTTTTAAATTTTAGTTTATAATTAAAAAATTAAGTTACCGGAGATAAGGGTTAGATTTTAAAAAATTAAATATTTAATTACTTTTTAAAGTTAGTTTATAAATAAAAAATTAAGTAAAGTTTTTGAACGTATAAATTAAATTAAATACGGAGTTTGGTACGGTATTAATAAAATGTTGAGCATGTGAAAATTTACTTGGCCGTTTCAACAAACACATTTAATAAGCCTCACAAAATCTGAAACAAATTTCGAACATCTTCACTTTTTATGAACACTTGAGTCAACCCAAAAAGCTTTTTCTGTTTAGCAGGAGACCAACCAACAGTCAATCACTTTCAAAACTCAAAACTCAAATCAACAGTCAGTCACAACAGTCGACGGTCTGCGGTGTGCGAGCGAGAAGAGGACGACGGAGAAGGCCGGTAGTCGAGGCGAGGCGAGGCGAGGCAAGGAAGTCGACGCTAGGCGAGGAGGAGAAGGTCGGAGACGACGCGAGGCCAGGAAGAGAAGGCCGGACGCCGGAGGCGAGGTGAGCCAGGCGGCGAGACTTCGGGAGTCGAGACAACGAAGAGGAGAGAAGAACTGAAGAAGACGAAGAGAGAGGAGTCGACAGTCGGGGGGTGGGGGTGAGGGTAGATAAAATTAGGTTAAATTTTATTTTATTTGCAAAATCGTCCCTCGAAATTTTGTTTTTTACGAAACGACTCTGAAAAATTCCGGTATTGGTGGTACTGGTCGGTATTTTGGTCGGTACCGGCCAGAATTCATCTCCGGTATTCTTAAGACCGTTCCGGTACCGTTTTCCGACCGGTACCGACCGGAACGGTACGAAACTCTATACATTGGCCTATACCCATCTTTCACTTATTAATTTACTCTGACTAGAGAAACTCACGAGTAACTAGTTTCCAAGAGTTTCCGCATAGTAACTTTGCAAGAGGATCTAAAAGTACCATACTTCACATAAGATTTCTACGCTGCGGATTCTCCTCTTATGCAAATTCCTCCCGTACACTATTCACTTGCCAATAGTAAATTTTACAGAGCACATAATTTAACGTGTGAGAAAAGTGTGTCTATTAATAGAAAAATAATTAATAGCATCCTTTAGATAATCTGATATAGTTTGAACAACTTTGATGTCAAATTTTGTCCATACTTTAAAAGTGTGGGTTTGAAAAGAGGAAGATTATACATACCATTTCTTATAAAATATATGGTGAATTACTTGATCATACCATATTCACCAGCCAAACTATCTTCCTCCATTTCCTTTTATGTTTGCATCTAGAGCTAATAAATTGTTTAATAATATCAGATGGTTAACGGTGTCTATAGACTTAGACAAGGTAAAATGGGACCGTTGACAATGTAAATTAATGTTTCGAAAAGTAAACATTAGGCAAGTTTCAAGATTGTAAGTAGTAAGTACTCAAAGATTACAAGTTCCAAAATTGCAGGTTACGTAGGCTACAGATAAAGGTAATAATAAATAATTTTAATGATGGTGATTTTTTACATTATAAGTTAACGCAAGACAAGTTTATTTAACATTATAAGTTAAGTTAATGTTATAAATTAACGTTATAAGTTAACATCTTATGTTTATAAATAGTCTTGGAAATATTAAGTATATTTTTACCTTCTAATTTCTTTATTTTCATCAATATATATTTAAAGTGTTTCAAATCAAAAATTAGCAACAAAAAATTTTACGATTCTGTCTTCTGAGTTTTGAGTATAATTTAAAGGTAAAGTTTATGATTTTTTTAATATATTTTTGCTTTTTGTTTTTTATTTTTAATATTAGATATTAAATTTTGCTGTTTATTTTTTTTTTGCTCTATTACAAATATAATATCATTTATATATCTTTGTGATATATTGTGAAGCTGTTGGAGTTTGGTTGTATCTACGTACTTCTTTCAGTTTCAAACATGTAAAATTAATTATATTATCAATTTATTAGAGCTCTTTTTTTATTTCGCCTAGCACCTATAAAATTATAGGAACGGCCACGAAGTAATCTTTTAAAATGTTGATTTTGGTTCTAGAGGGCTCTCTATTCTCAGATCTTACTTAATGAATGCATGAATTTCGGGTCCGTAAGCCGATAGATGGCATAAGTCGAGAATTATATATGTTTGTTATTTGTTTCTTTTTTAAAAAAAAAAACTTGCATTACTACGTGTTTGGTAGTTAATTTGAAAATTTCATTTCTTTAAACTAATTAAAAAATTTAGGAAAAGGGAAAAGATGTGCCAAATCCAAAGAATTGTTAGAATTATTTTTATCTATCTATTTAACATATTTTAAAAAATTCACGGTAAGGGCAGTTCTTCTTGGTTGATGAGGACAAATGTACTGTGTGGAAGCTGCTGAATTTTCTTTTTGTTAGGAAATTTCGTCCCTACTGCTTCCACTTTTGAGTACGAGGCCAAATCAAATGGGTGTTTGTGGTTTTCGTACCTCTAATCTATTATCTATACCCTCTTTAATGATGTGGTTTCAAAAGTCTGGGAAAGTTCTAACTTCATTTGGGTACGGTTTGCTGGTTTCTTGGAAATTCAATCCAAAGGTCTGTAGCCACAAAATCAGCACGTCCATTTTAAATAGTCGCAACTCAGTACGAGGGTGAAGTTTTTATGCTTATTATTTTTTTTTAACAAACTATGGTCAAATTGTAGCCTTGTTTACATTAAAATTCCCTAAAATGTAAAATATTTCGTGATGGGGTTTATAACTAAAGATCATTTTAATCTTTCTTTTAACAAACCTTAAAGAAATAGTCAAATTTTAGCCCTTTCGTTGATTAAATTCTCTAAAATATAAACCATTTTATGAATGGTGTATGTAGTTAAAGGTTATCTTAATCTTTCTTTATAAGCTCACTATAGCAACTCGGTCTATTAAGAATCTTACATTGGATAAGTATGAGGGTATTCAACAATTTATAATAGTGTACAAATTTCCTCTCTTAAGCTAGTTTTTTGAGGTGAGTTAGGCCTTTTAACATAATATCAGAGTCTGTTTGTTTCGATGGTTTGAGACAATGCTCAGTTCTATCCCTTTGTTCAATATACCCATCAGATATTCGGCCCTACTCTGGGCTGAGAGAGGTGTGTCAAAAAATTCACATCGAACAAGTATGAGAACATTTAACAATTCATAATAGTGTGCAAACTTCACCTCTTAAACTAGCTTTGGGGGTGAATTAGGCTTTTCAACACTATCAGTGGTTTAAGTATGCCGGTAGCGTAGATAGCTAAGAGAAGTAACAAAAGACCTAAAAACAATTATATTTCAAGGACTATATTTGAAATTACTAATTAGTTATTTATAAATGACAAATCAATTCTTGTCTTCTTCGTATTTCTGTAATATCTCTCAGTTAGTTATAGCTCAAAACCTAATAAGAATAGAAAATAAGACATCCTTTTGTTTAAGCTTATGCATTTATGTTTGTAAGGTGTTCAAATTTTGAGATGTTCTCGTTAGAAAGTAAAAGAGAATTACATTAAAAAGAAATCCACCAAATGTGAGAATAAGATCACGACAATGACTTAGTTTTAAAAACAACTAAAGAAACAAAAGGCTTCAAGAGCAAGAATTGCTAGAGCATAAAAAGTTATGGACCAAAAGAAAAAGAAGACAAATACCATTATCCAATAAAAAATTATAGGTCTCACTTAGAAACCATACTTGGAGTATGATTTAAGTTATTTTCCTTAGCTAAAGATACCTTCCTAATCCACCAATACAACTGATAGTTGAGCTTACTTGAAGTTTTCTTTTAGTTGGTGACAATTCTAGCACTCTAAGTTGTATAGTTGAAAACTATTTGGATATGGTAATGTCCTCTTTTAAGTTGAGCATCACCCTAAAAGCTTATCACACCAAAGTAGCACAACTAGAGAGATGCAAGATGGAATACTCGTAGATCTATTAAGAGTAAAGATAACTAAAGGAAAGGTAATATTTACTTCCTAATTGCAAGGCTGATAGCGTGCTTATTAGATCTACAAAGAAAATGCAATCCTTAGTCCATGGTTTATATTTTATAGGAATCCAAAGAAAAAATTTAGCTTTTGGAAGTTTATCGGAAACCATACAATATTATTTAAAATGTGGTTTGACAGAGGTTGTTTATGAGTTGTAAGCCTGAATTTGTTGTGAAGTTAAGAGACTTGTGATATGTCCAAATTGCATGGTTTTCTCTTGTAATATTTTGTGTATATATAAAAGTGAAGGTTATCTTTGATGGAATGGTAGACTGATTATGAAGCCACCTCTATACATTGTTATAAATGGTAGCTTACCTTTTAGAGTGCTATAGTAAACCTTTATGATTGATCTGATGTTAAAAAACCTATAAAGAGGTCCCAACAGGTGCCAAATATTAAACCAAAACAAAGTTTCTTCTATATTATGTTCTTCAATCAAATAGAGTGAAATCCTAAACCTCTTTTAGGTTTCCTTAAATACAACTCATTCCACTTAATCTTGACCTTTGTGGCATCTTTTTTTCTCCTTTGTTCATAAGAAATTTTTTAGCAGCCTTTTAATATACTTAACAAGATTAGAGAAAGAGGTGGGAACAATATTAAATATGTAAATTGTTAAGGTCTAAAAAAAAATTGTTGTTGCCTCCCTATATAAGACATATTTCTAATATTTTAGGTTCTAATCTTTATTGCACTAGGTCAGTCAAAATGACATAAGATCAATGAAGGTAAATCTTGCTATAGTAATTAAGTTCCCAAAAATATTTAGGTGGGATATATATGATTTGAAACCCACGAGAGAGTTGAGATAATAAATCATAGTTTCCTACTGAGATATATAGGTAACTCTTATAAATATTGATCATTAGACTTGATAATTTGTTGAGTTATTACTATGAAATTAAGAAACTATTGGATGAATAGATATTGTGCTTAAGGGAAGAAGATCATCTGCAAAATAAAGGTTAAAGAGCTTCAGTCAATTACACTTAAGGTGGAAGTTAAACTTAATATTACTTTTAATATTAAAGGCTATTAAACATATAAGAAACTCTATGTAAAGAGCAAATAGGTATAGAGAACGAGGATGTCCTTATCATATGCCTTTGCCACACTTGAAGATAGGGATCAACTCACCATTAATTAAAATTTTGTAAGATATGGTAACAAAGCTTATACAACCATTTGATGAAGAGAGTTGCTCATCTAAACACTTTCAGTGTATTGATGAGAAAATATCAGTCTACTTATTCAAAGTGCTGTTTGGAAATTAACCTTAAAAAGATAGCTTTTAATAGTAGGGATTTTATGATGATTTTTGATTAGCTATTGAGCTAGCAGAATGTTGTCCTTTATATCATGGCATGGAATAAATGCCCATTGTGAGGGATTGATAACCTTCTTTAGCACCATTTTGAGCATATCGATTAACATTTATAGATGAGTTCATATATTAAAGGTCATTAAATTCAAAACTTTAGGGATCATGCTAATAAAATTAAATTGTTTGATCATTTTTCTATAAAAAACAAATCCAAATTTATTGATTTGACTTTATCTTTACTCAGGTGTCGAGTTTTCTTTTTTAAAAAGTAAGGAGACCGCCTGGACGTGATGCCTTATATTGATCTAGTTTAGCTAGCTTTTCTTCAATATCTTGTTTGTGAAAGGTTAGCGAGTTATTACATATGCTCTTGAGAAATAACGTAAGGAATAAAGGATTTGAGGTGTAAATTAAAGCTAGAATTTTAACTACTTCAATTTTCTTAATGAGTTTTTAAAAAGCTTAAAGCTTAGCTGCTTAATCCCTTCTTGATCAAAGAGAACTTTCCTTGAGTTATTGACAAGTGAGATTGTTTTATTAATGTTTCTGTGAATAAGAATGACATTATAAAATAACATTATTTTATTATTCCCATATTTAAAAAAAGAAATTATAAATTTTTGTTTCAAGAGTGAGTTATAGGCTATAAGAGCTTCTATACAATTTTCGTTTCCTACTTCTCTAACAATTGAAGTTGAATATCCCTTAGATAATCAACGAGCTGCCCTGAGCCATATTCAATTCCAAATTGGTATCAATCACTACTTTCGCAATGTTACTCGTGGAAATGTCATTTATAAACTTGACCTTTGATTTAATGGCATTCATTCTCTTTATGAATTTATAAGACTCAAATCCATATATCTAAGTATTAAGATCTCGAGGCATTACCTTTTCAAACCTTACTTGTCTCACTAAATAATTACAAAATTTGTAGTATGAGTTGGGAGCCTATTGAAATATAAAGTGGGAGTTTGTCCCATATGGAAAGAATATATGGCTTTGAGCAATGACGGGGCCAGAAATTTAATATAGGAGGGCCCGAATATTAATTTTTTTAAATTTTGGGGGGCGCAGTGCACCACTAACTCTTAAATAATTCCGTTCTTTTATATATTTATATATATATATATATTAAAAATATTTTTTAAAAAAAAACCTTGGGGGGGCCAATGCACCGTTGGGCCCCATGTGGCTCCGTCGGTGGCCTTGAGCATGTATACAAGCCTAGTGAATTACTCTTCCTATCATAATTGGTTTTAGGATGAAAACTCATTTGAGCTTATATATGCTTAGTTTATTTGGGCCCAATCTTACAAAAGTTAATAGGGTATCAGAGCAAGTTGCTTTTGGGTTAGTTGTCACCTCCTCGACATGATAGACTACGTCACGTGTTAAGCCTTAAATTAGCCCACACGTAAGGGAGGGTTGTTGAAATATAAAGTGAGAGTTTGTCTCACATGGAAAGAATATAACCTTGAGCATGCATATAAGCCTAGTGAGTTACTACTCTCATGACCGATTGGTTTTAGGATGGAATCTCATTTAAGTTTATATGTGCTTAGCTTATTTGGGTCAATCTTACAAAATTTAACAGAGCCCTTTTAGGCAGCTTTAATAACAATTGCATAGCAGTATGGTTCGAGCAAAGAGGGTTATTAAAAAAAAGGCCAAGATTGAGAAAAATTATTCAACCATTGAGAATTGACCATAACTCTATCAAGTTTTCTCTTAAATATTCTATGACCCTCTTGATCATATGTTCCAAGTGAGTTCATAACTCATACCATAGGTCAGAAAACCTTGAAAGAGAGTTGAAGTTGCCTAAGTCTATGTTAATGGTTTTTGTCTAAATAAATCTCCTTTTGATTCATAGGAACACGATGTGTAGTTGAGGTCACCTAGGACTAGCCAAGTTAGGAGGATATATGAATCAAGCTTAGAAATGCTAGTCGAAAGGCCTTTTATCATTAAAAAGTTGTTAAAGACATAGAAATACATGACTTACACCTTAAACAAAGAAGAAATGACTGTTAAGTTTAGTTGAATGAATTAATTAGGTAGTTGGGACTAAGTCACCGAAAATTTGTTAGGATTATAAGCTACTAAATTCTATCATAGTAAAGAGATTGGTTGTTGATCAAAGAAATCTAGTTCTTATTAACAAAAGAGATCCCTCACCTACATGCTACAAAAAGATGAGAGAAAAACTCTAGCTTCTCTCTAACCCACCCTTTCATTCACCAAACCCTATCTCAGTCCTCTATTCCTTCCTTCTCAAATCTGAATACTCGTCCCTTTGCTATTTTTTCTACTTCTTCCTTTGATAAGTTGAGCTTCACAAAAACTCTATCTTCTCCTATACCTCTTTCCACCCACCAAACCCTAACCCATAATTGAATTTGTTAGGCCCCGATTCCTTTTTAAGCATGTTTAAATTATTTTGAAGTTTTAGTTTGATAAATTGTTTATTTGGTTGGAATAAATTAAGGATTTTTAATGGCTTATGTTAAGAAATATGAGAAATGGGGAATGGATAGGAGGAAATATGGTGAAATATATGATGAAAATGATGTTGATAATGTCTTGTGAGCTTGAAGTGATAACTTCGGATTTGGAGTGGAACGCAAGTATCTGGGTTTGATTGTTTGATCGGTCGGAAGGTTAGGCCAAGCGATGTGCTGGCCGAGCGGTTGCACTGGTCGAGCGATCGCGCTGGCCGAGCGATTGCGCTGTCCGAGCGGTTGCGTTGGCCGAGCGATCGCACAACCGAGTGGTTGCACTGGCCGAGCGATCGCACAACAGTGAAATGGTTTGGAAATGCGTAGTCATTGAAGTGTTATGTAAGGTGATTTGATGTACTAGGAGACAAGTATGAAACTATAGCAAGTAGTATGAAAATTTGGAGATCCTTACGTACGGATACACTGTCGTTAGCTAGATGATGAGGCCGATCGGATTTGATGATGCCGATCGGTATGTAATCTTGGCAATATGCATGAGTTGGTATATATTGTACTAGTTTTGGGAGTTTTGAGTCACGGTTATGAGTGCTAAAAAGTTGATGGTCGGATGTGGTGACCGACCTACTGAGATGAGTGTTAGAAAGTTGATGGTCGGATGGGCTGACCGACCGACCTCTGGCATTAGGACTGAACTGAGGTGACACTGAAATGGAATTATAGATGGGTATAAGGAATGGGTATGGGATAGACATGATACTGCAATTATGAATTATTTGACCGATCTCTGTGCATTGTTGACCGATCGATATCCGATCGATCCGCCCTGTGTTTTGGCCGATCGACTCTGATCTTTTGACTGATTGATTTAATTCTCTGGCTGCTCAACTTCGACCTTTGGTCGATCGTCACTTTGCTTTTCTGACCATTGGGTTTTGGTCTTTGACTGATCGCTCTATCTTTGATCATTTTGGCCCGATTCTGATCGATCTGTTTGTTTAAGCAGCTCGGCCATATTGGCCGACCAACCTCTGTCTTTTGTTTTGGTCGAGCGACTGTGAATTCTGACAGATCGGTTTGGTTGACCAACCTCAGCTCTTTGTTATTATTATGGTCGAGCTCTTGGCCGAGCTATTCGCTTTGATTGGCCGAGCTCTTCTTTGATGAGCTCCTCATAGTTGCCGAGCTCCTCATAGTTGATCGAGCTCTTCTTTGCCGAGCTCCTCACTATTTGCCGAGCTCCTCACTATTTGCCGACCTTGTAATTGCTGAGTGAATTCCTAAGTATTATCCGAGCTCCCATCAGCTGCTTTGATTTGGCCGACCTCTTTGCTTTGTGGTCGACCTTGCATTTGTTAATTTATCCGATCTCTCTTTGATTGACCGACCTCCTCCTGCTTTTTGAATCACAAATCTACCAAACCGAGCTCTGATGTTGTTCGAGCTATCATAGGCCGACCGATCCCTTTGTTATTATAGCCGAGCTCATATTATTTGACTGCTCTGACCGAGCTTTTCATTGTCGACCGAGCTCTTTGCATCACTGTTTGTTTTGGCCGAGCGACCTTTGTTCTTTGTTGATCGATCGACTTTGAATAACTGATCAGTTTTGAGCAACCAATCTCTCTTCCTGCACTCGGCCATAACTTGTCCATCTGATATCCGATCGATCCGATCGACTTTTGCAGGCCGATCGATCTTCTGGCCGACCGATCCCTCTGCTTTGTTTTGGCCGAACGCGAACTCTCATGTCTGATTTTACTTGGTATGGTCTGGCCGACCGACTATCCTTCTTTGTTCTGTCAACTGGCCGAGCAGTCTGGCCGACCGACCGACCCTTTTGCTGCTCCTCCGACTGATCTGATATTTCAACCGACCAGTCTAATTAAATTGCTTTTGTTACCCAACCGAGCAAGGAGTTAAGAGATCGGTTTTAAGTTTTGAAAAAGTAAGTAGATATTTTTGTTAAGGGCAAGACGTGGCAGCCATCTAGTGAAGAGGTCATTAAATGACATGGCACATGGGAGAGCTGTCGTATAAGACCGATGAGCCACAAGAAAGTTCCAGAAGCAAGATCGAAAAGAGAGAAGAATAAGAGAGAAGAAGAATGAGAGACAGAGAGAAGAGTGCAACGGTGAGAAGGAGAAGAAGAAGAAGAGTGATGCTCGGCTCAGTGTTTCTACTCTTTTCCAAAGGAGTTTTCGTTTCTTTTCAAGTAGAGAGCAAGGAAAAAGAATATGGAAGCTTGATAGAGAAGTGAAGAAGCCGAAAATGGAGAGAGAAAGAGGTAAGTGAGAGAAAGTTGGATTTTTGATTTGCTGATTTATTTGATAATTGATGAGGCTTGGAATGGTAATGGATTTAGTTTGTCTATGATTAGAAATTGGAGTTTATGACAAATTTTGAAATTGATGGTTTAGTTTGCTTGAATTAATGATGAATTTAAGATATCGTAAGTTAATTTTGATGTTTATGCTTTAAATAAAGTTTAATTTGAAAAATTGTAAATTGGGAGTTTAGGCCAATTTTGAAAATTGGGGATTTTCAAAATGGGAGTTTGAAATAGCTTGATTTTATGTGGAATTGATTTTTCCTAAGCTCAATTTGAGAAATTAAGTGAATTTGATATTGAATTGAATTGAATTGGTTTAGGTTTAATTTGGAATTTGGGGAATTTTGAAATTAGTGATGTAAATATCTTGGAATTAGTATGAATTGATGACTTATGCATCATATTGAAGGATTAAGTTATTTATGAGATTGAATTTTGATGCAATTGCTTTAGGGAATTTTAAATTGGAAGAAAGAAAGAGGCAAAGGACAAATTGAAGCATTGGACAAGATGTTAGCATGGATATGAGGTGGGTAGTATATTTATTTATTGAATTGTAAGCTAAGAATGAGAATTTGAAAAATTAAGAAGCAAAGTTTTGA
>JANZLX010000008.1:24995605-25018647 GCA_025531955.1 Erythroxylum orinocense
CAGTAGTCCTTTTTTTTTCTCATTTTTAAACTCTTACTATCGCTATTCTTGTCAAGAAAAGCTCTCATTGTTTTTTTTTTTTTTTTTTTGGTTACGGATCATCTCCATAGGAACTTAATTGGTTCTCTAACACTATAATACACACCTTTTATATCGGTGTCAGTTATATAACACCATCTGATTATAATACACCTCCTTAGTGTTAGATCCTATGGAACCATTCCCAAGAAAATAATAAATACCTTTTTGTTTTGATGAGCTTTGTATTTTTTAAATTCACCCTATTGTTGATTTATGATATTTAAGAATAAATTATTAACTTTATTTTGTAAATGAATTTAATTCAAGACAGTGCATCTTTCATGGTCTTCTTGAAAATATGGCCTTAACGAGACCATCTAAATGATCTTCTCTATAGATCTAAATATGTTCTCACATGTCAAGGAAAGCATGGTGATTGGATATTTTTATTATTTAGAAATGGTTTCAACTTAGTTTGCTCTATTTGCATATCCAAGAAATGCAAGAACTGTAACTAACAAAAAATTCATGAAGTCAAGAAGCTCTAACAGGGAGATGTTTCCTAAATTCCTTAAAAGTGTTAGAGGTTGTTAAATTGAGTACTTTATTCATGACTACTATGCTTATTTGGCTAATAAAATAAGCCAATATGTAGAGTTTTACTAGGGAAAATAGTGGTCATGGTTAGATTGAAGTAGAAAAAAAATTTCAGGTAGACACCTAACAATAAAGATTCAGTTAGCCAAAATAGTAAACTACTAATGGAACTAATGTTTAAAATTGAACTGTTAAGGTTTCAAAAGGTTAATAACTCAATTTAAAAATTTAAGGGCTTGGGCACTGGATTGAAAGAATCTTAAAAGATTGGGTACTTTAAGATTAATCATCCCTAAATATATCATGTGTAATTTTTGGATAAAACCCACATGAATTTTTTTGATTTTATTAACTTGAGATTTATATATAACAATTGTTATAATTTTATATATAATTCTTTTCTATTATTATCAAACATTAACATTTAAGTTAAATTTTATGAAAATTTTTAAAGGAGAAATACCAACTTTTTGCCATGGAATAAAGTATTATTCCTTAGCCTAATTAAAGAGTTAATTAACCTTTTTAAGACTTAAGAAGTCATCAAACTTGTACTGTGTTGATATGGTTAGATAACAGTTGATACATTCATGGACTTTTTTTTAAAGGAAATATGAAACCATTTACCTCTTTCTTATATTTTTCAAGTTTTACAGAGAATGTTATAACCAAACTAAGCCTCATATGGTTTCTGATTATTGAGAATCCCGATAGGAAACCAGTTTAGTGAAAAAAAATTGTTATGTTAGCAGCCTTTGCCCAGAATCGTTTATGCAATTTCTTTTCATATAGCAAGTCAATTTCTTCAAACTTAGTCTATGCAATTTCTTTTCATATAGCAAGTCAATTTCTTCAAACTTAGTCTTTCATGGTAAGACAAAGCACTTCAAGATCAAGTACTATTTTCTAAGAGTAATTTAAAAGGAAGAAGTATCTTTGGTGCATTGCAAGGCAAGTGAATGGATCCATTCAACGATGTAAAATATCAAAATATAATTAAAAAATCAATTAAAAGAGATCCTATAATTTCAATTAGGAATTCGTTTGGCCCCTTAGGAGCAGCCTTTCTAATTGAAAATTTCTCTTCATTTTACTGAGTATGATAAAAATTCAAGATTAGGTATGTCCCGTTTTAATTGATCTCAGTTGATCCCTTGTTATTGCTCAGAGGCAAAGTCAGTAATAGGTGAAGAAAAAGGAAGGCCATTATATTTCGACAAAAGACCCACACCCAAGCTCCATAGCTTTGGGTCCGCTATCCCGATCAAAATAACAGATGCCAAAAAGAGCAAAAGACCTTGGACACGTAATGGGTTTTGAAGTACTATTTTCGCATCCCCTCTGACCAAATCCACCCACGTTAGGATTACTCATTAATGGTTGATTAAGTTTGATGGATTCACCAAACTTTGCCTAAAGTTAAATTTAAAGTGCTAAGAAATAACCTAGGAGTTTGCAACTTTAAAAGCAACGAAGAGTCTTTGAATTATGCTTTTGAAGCTACTCAACCGAAGTTGAAGTGTTGTAACTATACAAAACAAGCTTTGTCATCATGCCAAGCAAGCAGTGATATGTCATGCTGAATGTGCAAGAAAGTTTCTAAGAATGTTGCTATTTTTCAGGCACAAACTAAAATGTGCAACTTAATACATATTCTTCAAGATTAGTTATTGTATTTTCCACTACAAGAAAAATGAAATTTAGCAACGGAAATTACTGATGAACAAAGACGTTGAAGAAACGACCGTAGGTAATAATTTGTGACGAACCACAGTATGTCCAACGCAAATTTACCGACGGACATGTTGTGTTACCGTCGGTGAATATACCAATAGTTATTTTGTGCTGTCTTCTGCCGGTAAAATTACCGACGGATAAGATTTGTTCGTTGGCAACCTTACCGAAAAATTGGTTATTCCGTTGGTAAGTTAATGACAATATTACCGACGGTTATTAGTTATATGTCGGTAAATCGAATAGATTTTACCGACAAACTTTGTTTTTCTATCAGTAAATAGTAAAACTATTTTTTAAATTTTTCCTTACATTTAATTTTATTTGAGGATCTTATGGTTGATGTATAATTTATACAGTTATCAGTTATCTATTGATAATATTTTAATTTGTTTCTACATTTAATTTATTAAAACAAAAAGTTGATTGATGATATAAAGTAAAAATTATCTTAATTGATAATAAATAATTATCTTATACATAATAAGTATTTAATTCATACGAAATGACTACAAGTACGTTATTCATTTAGTGACTGCGGATGCTCTAATTGTTGCGATGAGATGTTAACCCTCCCTTTCAACTCATCCACCTCATATGGAGTTGAGTTATGTACTCCATCGACTGTTGCAACTAAATTGCCAATGTCTGTACTGTGTTCCAAAGCTCATGGACTTCATTAGGTACAGGTCGCCTGCTAGATGTTACTATATTGGATTGAAGGATTAGGAATAACATGTGTTCGCAAATAAACCTAAACCGAATATCCTTCCACAACGGTCTCTACCACCCACTGCATGAAGATAGGTTTGACTCTCACCAACGTCTTCAGACTGTTGAGACTGTCGTTGAATGCTTTCTTGCATTTGGTCCTATCAAAAGGCAATGTTTATGTTAGTAAGTGATAATTATTATGCATTAATATTAAAGCATAAATTTTACATACATTTAGTTCCCTACATCGAGTGTTGACGCAGTTCACACCATCATTCTTTTTAGTGTGAGTATGCAAAAAAAGATGACGAGGTGTAAGCTTCGTGTGCATAGAATTTTCCTGTATCAGAATAAAATTTTATAAGTGAACTACAACTTATAAAAATTTTCACAGAATTTTCTCTATTTTTATGATATTTAACCCCTGTTGAACAAAGAAAGTAACTTAACAATACGGTCATATATGGCACCAGACATTTATAACATCATCATTCTCTATAATATGCATATTTTCATTCCAAAATTCACACATCAAATTATATTGAAATACACCAAAGTAAAAAAATCAGAATATAAATGTAAAGTGTAGATACTTACAAGTCTCTCTGTATATTCGTAGTGAGTAATAGATCCTCCGGTATGTACGAGAAGACTTTCTCCCCCCAGTCCTCCAATGACTCTCTGAAATGAAAATTGCCTCGGATGATGTCCAATAGATAATGACTCTATATTTGTTTAGAAATACAAACCGGTCATACACAAGTCTTGTGTATCACACAAAAAAAATCTCAATAATATGTATGTACTCGTATCTCCTATACTTTATAATTGATCATGTTAAATTCAAAATCCAAAAAAAAATCTGAAACAAAAGGAAAAACATACGATAAGTACTTATAATGTAATAATATTTATCTAATTAATGTATAAAAATCAATTAAAAATAAAATATTTTTTTAATCTCAAACTCTTGATAGTAAAAAAAAATTTCGCCTAAGAGATATTCTTCCATATATAACTCTCAAGATCAATCCTCTCCTTGAATTTGGATTTCATGTTTCTTGAGCACGGTCTATAAGGAATCAACCTAATATAAAAACAGTTAATTTTATACCATTTTTTAAATTTAAACATATAACTTAATTATAAACATATGGTATTTTATGTATTTTCACTTACAGACTGTTGAAATTGTGATGTAAGTTCTTCCATCAGCTCTCTTAGCTCCAGACTAGAGATTGCCTCCTTCATCCGCATCGTTTACCCCTGATATCTCTGTTGGTATAGGGGTGGTGGATGGTATAGCAGCAGGTATGGAAGGTGATGCCTCATCTACAGGTGTAGTAGTTGGAGGTATAACATTTGATTTGGTTGCAGTTGCAGAATGTGATGCTTCACCTGGACAGTAACTGGCACCAAATCGTGGTTTGAACCTGGATCACATCATATCTTATGTTCTCTTTGGTGGCATATTTCAACCTGAAATTCATATTTGATTGACTATTTGAGAAATATAACAATTTCAATTCAATATTTCACACAATATATTAAAAAGGAAATAATTGATTTGTTGAATATAATATTCTATTACAAATACAAATTAATTGTTATCAGTACTTAATTGTAAATCAAAATCATCATCTTCTTTTCTTAAGAATTAGAATCAAACTCAGGCTCCTCTTCAGATCTCTTGCCCTCCTCGTCCTCTCTAGATGGAATTTCAACATATTCCTTATTTGGATCGTTCAAAGGTTCATTCTTGTATATGTAACAGATGCATTTATTTCATAAACATCTTCGTAAAAACGCTTCACTTTCAATTCTCTGTTTTCCTTTTCCATGTGATTCAAAAACACATCTCAATTTAACTTTGTAAACAGTCAACCAATCTGACTTATCTCGTCGTAAGCTCGAAAAAAGGGCATCATACACCTGGGTCACTTGCATTGCCAATACGAAAGGTTCAAATTATTTAAATCTTCTTTGCTTGTTGATTTCAACTAGATTATATCGACTATATACTTTTATACCAACATTTAAAGTTGGATCAAACTAGTAACACTTAAATATTACAATTCACTTTATTGGCAATGCAGGGTACTCGATTTCAAGTATCTCAATAATTTTCCCATAATAATCCATCAATTCTCCCTGCATGCAAATTCCACTATTTTACTATTGCCATACTATGGCCATGATATTTTGTATAATATTTATATCCATTAATAAAATACACAAGAAATGATTTCACAGTTCGCAAAGGTCCCTTTGAAGATCACATATGAACTTGTTCTCTATTAGATTTTCTAAGGCCTACACAAAAGAAATTATCATATTAAACAGTATAATGTCATTTGAATACTTTAATCTTATAATTCAATCATTTCAATAATTGTAAGTGAAAACATACATATTTCTCGAACCATCAAGGAAAGTGTCTTTCATCTTCTTTATTAATTTCATTATGTGTTTTCTCAGGCATTAGCTTATGTAACCATTCCTTGTATAATCTAAAAACATTATAATGTATTTCAGTTATAAATAACACTAAATTTTAAAACTCAAATAATCAATTTCAACTTACTACATGAAAGGTTGAACCTCTTGATAGTTTAATAAGATATAACTATAGGTAGCCTTAATTTCTTCCTCTATTAACATTTTTCTTGTTGAACGTCCATATGTTCGTCCAGCATATGTAAAAATGGATAA
Organism: Erythroxylum orinocense; assembly: GCA_025531955.1. Taxonomy (NCBI): domain Eukaryota; kingdom Viridiplantae; phylum Streptophyta; class Magnoliopsida; order Malpighiales; family Erythroxylaceae; genus Erythroxylum; species Erythroxylum orinocense. The sequence continues at coordinate 25,001,384 of JANZLX010000008.1, forward strand.
GTTGCTATCAGTATCACTCGTTCTTCTCTCATTGTCATTACAAGAAACTTTTCTTTCCCTTGTATAATCATGCAGCTCAAAATAATGTAAACAAAATGTACTAGCTTCCACCACTAAATAAGCATTATTCAACTCTAGCCTTGTTTTTTGACTTTTTTTTTCAAGTGATGCAAATACCTACATTAACGAATAGGATTATTACAATTTAGTTATTAAAACATGTTATTACTTCAATTACAATCATTTTTATGGAATTACCTCTCAAATGGATACATCCATCGATATTGAATTGGATCGGCAAGTTTAACCTCATGTGCTAAATGCATAGGTAGATGCTCCATACAATCAAAGAGGCTTAGAGGGAAAATCCCTTCTAATTTTCACGTAATTACTAGAATTTCCCTTTTTAGTTTTTCTATTTCAGCTAACTTGATTTCAGATGATGTTAAGCTTTGAAAAACAAACTTATTTATGTTATAACTTTCTAAACCTTATTCGGTAACAACTCCCAAACTGTAATATGAATTAGCCTTTGCATAAACACATGACAATCATGACTTTTCATCCCAAATAATTTGTACTTCCTCATGTCCACACACCTTGCCAAGTTTGAAACATAACCATTGGGAAACTTTAGACTTTTCAACTATTCACATAATATTTCCTTTTATTTTTTGTCCAAAGTGTAACATGCTTTCAAATATTTACCAGTGTGAAGATCTTTATGTAACTCATTCCTTTTACAAAAAAGTTACAAATTAGCTCGTCATTTTGCATTGTGTTTTGTCCTCACTTCAATGTTCATTATGGTATTGAACAAATTGTCAAAAATATTTTTTCAATATGCATTACATCTAGATTATTATGTATCAAATTAGTTTTCCAATATGGCAAATCTCAAAATATACTTCGTTTTCTCCAAGCAATGTTTTTACTAATACTTGTATTAACTTCATCAACTTCAAATTCTATAACTTTTAGCAAGCCTAATTCCTCAATCTCCTGCCAAATCTCTTCACCAGCTTTGTGAGGGGGATGAGGTGTTTTTATCATCCTATTATTAATGAACTTTTGTTTATTGTGTCTAAGTGGATGATCTAGAGGAAGAAATTTCATGTGATTGTTAAACCAACATGTTTTGCCCCCGTTTGGAAGATAAAACGCATCAGAATCATTGTCACAATAAGGACAAGCCAATTTTCCTGCTATGCTCCATTCAGACAACATGGCATATGCCGGAAAATCACTAATGGTCCACATCAAAGCCTCTCTTAGCACAAAATTTTACTTCAAAGACACATCATATGTCTAAACACCATATTCCTAAAGATGTTACAATTTAGAAATCAATGGTTGTAAGAATATATCAATTTTATGCTTTGGATTTATAAGCCCTGGCACAATCACTGTTAAGAACATATATGCCTCTTTCATACACATCCATGAAGGTAAATTATAAGGAGTAATTATGATTGGCCACGATGAACATTACTGGCCGAATTGACCAAAAGGTTGGAATCCATCTGTCGACAACCCCAACCGAACATTTCAACTTTCAGTGGCAAACTCAAAATAGGTGTCATTGAAATGTTTCCATGCTAATGCAACTGATGGATAACTCATTATTCCATCTACCTGTTCGTGGTCATTATGCCATCTCATGTGAGATGCAGTAATATAAGAAGTATATGATATTTAAAGTCTCGAAGTTAGCAGGAAATAATACATCTACTTTTAGGGTACTAATTTCCGTTTCATAAAATGCTTTCTAGGCTTGAACTTAGATTGACCAAAAAATTTGTGCTCTTGTAATTCTACATCATCTCCCTAGTACAATATACATCCGAATTTGCAACAATCAATCTTTTTAACAAGCAAACCAAGACTCATAATAAGTTTCTTCATATTGTAAAAACTATCAACCTCTGTATGATTAGGAGGTAATGATTTATTATACCATTCAAGAATTTTATCAAAACTACGGTCCAAAATATGCCCTTCAAACTTTATGTTCAATATTCGAGTAATTGAAGACAATTGAGTCATTTTCTCACAATTTGGTCATAATTCTTAGTCAGCTGACTATAGTAAGTCAAAAAACTGTTTTGCATGTGGGTTTTGTTCTTCTTCAGGATTTTCTACATTTTCCTGAAAGGTATAATCGGCTACATCATAAACCATTTGCATGTAAGGATTTTCATTTCCATCCAAATTATTTTTTCTAAATCCAATCCCCCCATCAAACTCATTTAAGTTCAAAGATGATTGTACTTGATTACCCCTTGAGGTGCTACAAATCAATGGTTCCCCATGTGATGTCTACTCAAAATAATTGGGAGAAAATCCTTTTCTCAGTAAATGCCCATTAACTTCATCAATAGGAAGGAAAGAAATGTGTTTGCACTTTTTACATGGTCATCTGATCTTTGGGCCATCCATATATGTAGGTTGAGAACATGCATAATGAATAAAAGCTTCAACTCTCTCAATAAACTCAGGATTAATGAAACCATCAGTTGTTAATCGTCTATACATCCAAGATCTATCAACATTACTCATTTCTGCAAAGCTGTTAATTTAAAACAGTAATTCCATAGTTACGATCATTCATATTCGCCAAAATTTACAGAACATCTAAACTTTATATAACATCCCTTAACTATTAACCAATTGAATTAATCACCAAAGATTACACCTGTGAATCAAGAAAATAAATTCTCATTGTGACTCTTAGGCTCATGGCGTTTTCACCGATAAGTCTTACAGGAGCTACATCACGGGTTATGGGTTAAGGTTTATAGGTTAAGATCAAAATTATTTATTAACTGAGGATTTTTTTGTTTTTAATCATACATGTTAGAAGAGAATTAATGTTAGAATATTGATATTTAACCTAAATTAAATATGCACTAGTAACAAATATAATAAGTATTCATAAAAATATGAATATTTTGATTAATAAATTATTGTAACATATACAAATTATCTAATATGTTTAGAAGAAAATTATTATTATATTAAAAAAGATGTGTGTAAAGATTCTTACATGAAAAGTAAAGAGAACCTAATCATTTCAGAGAGCATCAATGATATTGAAGTTCAAATATCATCAATGATATTGAGCATCAATTTATCAATAGATTTACGTAATTCAAATATTTGGAACTATAAGTCAAACCCATCCTATATTAATTCATTGATAAATTGAAGTTCATACCACAAACAAGTTTCGGTTGGTGCAGACCATTTACATTAAAAATGCAGGAAGTTCAAATGAGAAGTTCAAACCGCAAACAAGTACCTAAATTAAACCAAGTACACAAAAACCTACTAAATAACAAAATCACTAACCTTAATCGACACGCAGAAGGATCTTTCTGAAGTACATGAAGGAAGATGATGACGGAGCTAGAATGAGCTGATGGCCAAATAAGATAACCAAAACAAAGCAAAGAAGACAATGAATTTCAAAGCAATACGCAAATTGATATAAATTCATGTTCAGAAGTCTTAGTTATAGCATTTGATTGTCGCCATGTCATGTAAGAAAATCCAGTCATTTTCCTTTTAAAACATAAAAAGGATGATAAAAGTTTCATTTTCAATAAAGTAAAAAGATGCAAAATGGTTACACTACAAAATATTGAAACATATACAAATTCGATTAAAATGTGTGGAAAATCATTCTTGACATTGTCAACAAGCAAAGGAAATGATTGTAAAAATGAATACCTACTAAAGCTTCTCTTCAAGCTCCTTGAAAATAAAAATACTGCCAATAAATGAGTTCCTACAACCGAGCAATAATCAATAAGATCTTAGCCAGTAAAATTACAAATCTATCCCATACAAGACCCAAATTTTATTCCATGCTATAAGTTGCAATGTGAAAAACATAAATCTTTATGATATTAACACACAAACAAAGCAGTCCAACATTAAACATTTATGAACTTACGGTTTGAGACCATCTTTGTAAATATATGATAAAGATATGCTTTATGTTTAAATTAGTAAATTTTAGGACTCATAGATTTTGGATATATGATGCTCACATATAAGTCACAAAATAAAGATTGATTTATGTCATATACATTAGACAGTTTTAGCATTATCTGAACGAGGAATGATAAAGTTTATGAATTTTTTAAAATAGGACAGGTTAAGATTAAGATGCTTGATGGAGTTATTAGAATGACTATGATGAAAGGGCCAATATTGGAAAATAAATCTATAAAATGATAATGAGCATAATTTTAGGTATAAAAGTTACAACAGTAAAGTTAAAGGAAGATAGTACTATATTCATATACAGCTAGGTTATCTTGATGACCAAAAGATGACAAAACTTTATAAGAGGAGCATATTGAAGGATGTAGACTTTGTAAATTTTATATGCCTAGTAAAATTTTAAGTTGAGGTTTAAAGATGTAGTGTTTAGAAAGCCGTATGTATTAAAACAATCATATAAAACGAACATATTAGGATAAGTGGTGAGCAATATTAATTTAAAGGTGGTACATATTAAAGAATTGACTAATTGAAAAATAGAGCATATCTTTATCATTGAAAGTCAAGAGAAAGATAGATGAATGAGTGCTATAATGAAGGATATCAAGTTTCATATGATCAAAGAATTGACTGCTACTGTTTAAATTTTGTCGTAAAAGATTCATACATTGGAAAATGCAACTGACATGTTGATAAAGTTGGTTACTAAAGCGAAGTTCAAGCATTATTTGAATTTGATTATTGTCTCCGATGTTAGATATAGACACACCCAACCTATTTAAAGCATATTTGTCAAGGTGGCGATTATTTTGTATGGCTTATATATATAATTATGCAATATTAGAGGAATTTTTTTAAAGTATGTTAGATGAAAATGATATATTTGTCAAGAAGGTGATTATCTTATATTGCTCATATATACAAGTGCAATTTTAGAGTGTTTATAGAAGAATGTGAGGGTTTCTTAAAGTATTTAGCTAAATACAGTATGGCACATGACAATATGTTAGGTTGTATTTTCAATTAGAATGTCGAGGTGAAGAAATAGGCTAAAACATAGTTAGAATATGGACACATTGGTCTGGTAGAGGATTTTTAAAGAAGGGCAATGCTTAGAACATATATATGTTAGAGTTTATGTCTAGGTTTTAAAAAGATACAATAAGCTACATGCCCTGGGATATAGGCATCTTAGATGTCGTTTTTATGTGTGTAGAGAAATAATAAGATATATAATTTAAGACACACAAGTATCTCAAGTTGTGTTCATAATAGCACCACAATTACAAATTTGGTGGATTTCAAACTTTGTAAGGATTCTATGACCTATAAAAATCATTTACAAAATAAATTAGGTTTGTTAAAGGAGTAAGTTATATACAATTATAACAATTAGAGTTTATAATTAACTAATATAAACCTAGTTTATATATATGAAATTTATAATAATTATTAGGTGAATTATTGAACCAATAGTAAAATTATATAATCTTGGGTCTTAAAGACATAGGGACATCTAATTGGTTGAACCTCGTTGAAATGTTCTTATGTTTCTGTTGTTTCTTTTATATTGTTTTATTTTTTTCTACAAGCTATTTCCTAACACAATTCATTCTTATACTTATCCAACTAAAGTATTTATAGGAGTCACATATTGCTTAGGTTCATATCAGTAATGCCACTCCTTATCCTTGTTGTCTCTAAATGTTATAAGCTCACTAACTTTCACTTAGTTTGTCCTTGACCCAACATCATTAATATTACATAACCAATATGCTCTTCATACTGTTCCTCCGAGTCCATATTCCATTTCAACTTTTATGTGCCATGCAGTGTTTGGAACTTTAGAAGAACTTTTTTTTCTGAATTTATAAACAAACAAGATCCATGTTACATCAATCCAGTTTAACAAGAAACTTATGACCAGTTTGAAGTAAAGATAGGAATATAGGAAAGATGACAATTTGTTAAGTTTTTTCAGAGAATAAAAAATGACTAATAATTGGTTATTTTATGTAGAATCATTTAGGCTAGGCATCCGATATTCTGAAGTCAAGTCCATTTCTAACTACACTGTCGGTACATATTAGAAAATGGTTACCACAAATGGAAAAAATATCCTAAGTTGCTTCAAAGTTTAATGCTCAATCTATTCACTAACTGCACTAATTTTTAAAGGTCAATGGTTACCCTTCTTTTGGAAATGATGTGACCAAAATATTTAACCTTATTTACTATATAAGTACATTTTCTTTTATTAAGGAATAAAAAGTTTTCTCTAAGCTTATCAAGTATAGCTTTTAGATGCACCACATGTTGTTATAAGTCATGGTTATAAATGAGGATATCATTGAAAAAAGAAAGAGCACAAACTTTCTAAGAAAGGGGGTAAAAACTACTTTCATAATATATTGGAAGGAAAATAGGTGCATTAGTTAAGCCAAAAGGCATAACTAGATAGTTATAGTGCCCCATATAGGTTTTAAAGGCTATTTTCAAAACATTACTAAGATCCATTCTTAGCTATTGATAACCAACCCTCAAGTCAAGCTTAGAAAACACCTAAGCACCCCTTAACTCATTTGAATGGTCTTCCACTATGAGTATGGGAAACTTGTCCTTCACCATCTAGTTGTTTAAGTCCCGGAATCCATATGTAATCTCTAACTACCATATTTCTTACCAACCAAAACAATAAAGGCTCTATAAGATATGGTACTAGCTTGGATTATTTCTTTTCTAGCAGCTCTTATACTTGTTTTTCAATGAAGTTCTTATGAAGTGAATGTTACCTATAAATTTTGTTATTGATAGGTTAAGACCCTCCAATAAAGGAAATTTATGGTTAAATCCCAACCTCAAAGGTGGCAATTTGTGGGGCTATTCAAATAAATTTGCATACTATATTAGCAATGGTTTAATTGCATCAGGGAGGTCACTAATAGTCTCAGTATGGATGAAAAAAAAGGAAGAGATCAATGACTCCAGATTCTCTAAAGTGTGGCACACGAGTAGTAGTTACAACTGTGGGTTATTAGTTAGAGCCCTTTTCATTTCTTTCCCTTGATTTGCTAGCCACAAGTTTTGTAGGATCCTCTTAACATATATTTCTTCTTTTGATAATCAAAATATATAGACTAGTTTATAAAATCCAGACCAATCCTTGCTATTGTTTGTAACCATTGAACTCCAAACATCATATTATAGCAAGCTAGTGGTACAATCCTAAAGTCCATTTGAAATTCAATGTTATCTAATTTCCACTTGAATTCTTTGCATTCAACCACAGCTCTGAAGTCAAGTCCATTTCTAACTACATCATGGTACACATTAGCTTAATGAAAATGGTCATAATAAATGCAAAAATAGACACAAACTCTCTCACTGTTTAATCATATTTGTAAGACATCCACTATAAAAAACACAGTTCAGAAATGATGAAACCACAAATCGATAATTACCCACAAAATCAAATCACAAACACAGTTCAGAAACCTTAAAACTCAGTACTGAACAAAACCCACTTACCTCAATCGATGAACAAATGAAGACGCAGAAGGAAGAAGAGAACAAAAGCACTGGCCGAATGAAGGGAACTGAAGCACGACAAAGACGCAGAGCGAAAATTCAGAAGGAAGAAGATGGACAGGATGATGACACAGAGAAAAAGACAGCTAGGAGAAAATGAACATTGACGGAAGAGAGTGGGGGGAGGGGGTAAGTGATAACTGTTAACGAAAACAATTTCTTCTTGTAACGACGTCGTTTTCGATTTATAAAAAATGTTGAAGACGAAGTTAACGATGTTGTTTAAATTTTATATTTACCGACGGAATAACCCTTTCGTCGCTAAATCAACGACAAAATCTAGTTCCGTCGGTAAACCCCAATTCGATTATATTTTATTAAAAACGACAACGCTTATTTTGCCACCTATCATTCACTCCTCTTTTACCGACAGTGATTCTTATTCTGTCGCTATATATCTATCTTTACCGACGGATATTTTGTCCGTCGCAAATTACCATATATTATGACAATTTCACCGACGGTATGTGATTTTCCGTTGCTAATTTTCAACGGTATTGTTTTTGTCACTAATTTTCTGTCAGAAATCGATAATTTTCTTGTAGTAAAAATTTCAATTGCTAAGTAATTTTTAGAATTTATCTCAAGCTTTGACTTTCAAGATATACAAATGTCTCAATCAACTTAAAGATCCAAAGAATCAATAAATAAAAAATAAAATTGAATTATATAATATAATACAAAAAAAGTATTGAGTAACTATATTTCTTTTTATAAAATTTATTTTATATAACTTTAAAAATATAACAACATTATTAGTTTAGCAATAAACTTCCATATTATGTATTAAAATTTAATTAATATAACTAATTAATCTATTTTACGTCTTTATTTTGCATAAATTTGTATTAAAAGAACAAAAATATGATGAAGATAAAAAGGAAAAATTGATTTGAAAATAGCAATAAGAGAAAATAAAGAATATATGGAAGGATTAGTAAATAATAATAATTTTAAAGCATATTTTTATCTCGTTTTCATTTAATTAAAGTATTTATGAAACTGCCTGTATAATTAATGTATCTCAAGACTTCAATGTAACGATAAAAGAGTTAAATCCTTATGTAATTAATATTTCCATTTAAGACCCTTTTTGTAGCATTCAAGTCATTGAACTGCCGAGCAATACTCTCTCCAAATTAACATCTTAAATTTTCATTTAAGAAATAAAACGAGTATGGACATGATTGAGACTCCAAACGAAACTTGAATATAAATTTTAGACTTGCTGTAAAATAACTGAGTTGAAAGTAAATATTCTTGAAACTAATTTGATTTAGATTAACTTTTGAAAAATAAAAGGCTTGAACCATCATTTTAATGGCCCTCTTTGTAATTTAATTTAATATCAAGGGGCCTTAAATTTGTACCCCCGCATAATTGTCTTCGTCTCCTATACCCTATCTTTCTTTTTGATTTTGGTTTCCCAAAGATGTCATATATGATGAAGCAAACGTTTCTACGGTAGATAAAAAATCTTTACCAAATAATCGGCGCCATACTCATAGCAGAAGATGAATCCTAGATGATCCATACTCCAAATCATAACTAAAATTTCGACTCGACCGCCTATAACCCGTGTCACGATTGTCGGAAACCAGAAGCCACCTCTCGGCCACTGAATTTACCACGAAGAGCTTGTGTATAAGTACAAGGCGGTGCTTTCACTCAAAACAAGAGCCCGTAGAAGTTTTGTTTCCTTGTGTTTTTGTTTTGTTTCCCTTTCCCTTTCCCTTTCCCTTTATCCTTCCCCCCGACAATTAACTACTTGTAAGAGTGCAAGGCGTAACAGCTTCCTCTACCAAGTACGTGGAGTTGCATGCAAGAATGGAGACAACCCTCATGAAATTTCCTGGAAGCAGCATTGATTGTACCTCGTTCGTTTCAACTTTCTGATTGTGCTAGTCCTGCACTATATGCTCTTCCTATATCAACATAAGTTGATAGTCTTCATTTGTGTATATACACACAAATAGCCAAGTAGCTATAGCTAGTCAAAAGCTGTGTAAATTTGTTATCGGAAATCCTCCTATGGACCACCATCCACAAGATCGAGTCTTTTCATCTTCTGACTTGGAAAACGGTGATGCTAAAGAGAGCTTGCTAATAAAGGAGCAGTCTTGGTCTGTAATTAAGTCACCCGAGAGTCTATCATCTTCAATTATGCGCAAGAAATCCGATCCTGTACTCATCTCCAGAGTTCGGTTTCAATCGTTCAGGCATTTCCTGGCTAATATTCAACAAGTGATTCTGGGGACCAAACTTGCTGTTCTCTTCCCTTCCGTTCCCCTCGCAATTCTCGCCGACTTTTACAAGTTTGGCAGAGTAAGTTTGCCTTTTGCAATTATCATAACTATTGCCTTATTAGTCAGCGTTGCATTTGCTTTGAGGTTATGTATTGAATGAACAACATAAAAGTCTGCTACACATTCTGACGTTTTGTATATATTTTTGTGTGTTTTCTCATTTGTTTTTAATGCTGTGGTTTTGTGACAAACTTTTTCGTTCTGCCATGTAGGCTTGGATATTCGCTTTGAGTTTGCTCGGACTCACTCCACTAGCTGAACGTGTCAGCTTCCTTACTGAGTAAGCTCATAATTCTAAATATTTCTGACATATATCTGTCCTTCTTCTTTTTTTTCCCCCTATTAATTTTTATTTTTATTTTTACTTTTGTGCAATTTATGTCAGGCAAATTGCATACTACACTGGTCCAACAGGTGATGTTATCTAACAGTGAAGTAGAGATTGTTCCGTATGTAGTAATCTCGAAGTACCAAGTGAAAACTGAAAAATATGTGGACTTGATTTGCAGTTGGAGGCCTCCTTAATGCTACATGTGGAAATGCAACGGAGATGATAATAGCATTATTTGCTTTGCACCAAAACAAAATCCATGTTTTGAAGCTCTCGCTTTTGGGTTCCATTTTGTCAAATCTACTGCTTGTTCTTGGGACATCTCTTCTTTTTGGGGGCTTAGCCAACCTGAAAAGGGAACAAAGATATGATAGAGTAAGTAAAATTTAATACGAAATCCATTTATTTTCAGAGCTTGGGTGGCTTTGATCATATTGTGGCTTGAACAGAAACAGACAGATGTCTACTCATTGCTTCTATTGCTGGGGCTGTTATGCTACATGTTGCCATTAACGTTGAGATACGTGATGGGTGAAGACGCTACCACTGCCAACCATACACTAGAGTTGTCCAGAGTCAGCAGCACTGCTATGCTTATATCATACTTTGCATACATCTTCTTCCAGCTAAAAACTAGCAAACAATTGTTTGAATCCAAAGAGGTGATTTTTTGTAGGTTCTGTGAACCGCGAGCCTCATTTCAGCTTATAATATTTTCTACGGAACAACTGGTGTTTTCATGAATTGCAGGAAGTTGTAGAAGAAGAGGAAGAAGAAGAAGAAAAGGCAGTGATTGGATTTTGGAGTGCATTTACCTGGTTGGTGGGAATGACGGTTGTCATAGCTATATTATCAGAATATGTTGTTGGCACAATTGAAGTAAGTACTTTATATAAGCTTGGTTTCGAAGCTATTTCAGTACTGAGGAAAACTCGAAGTACTTTTAGAACTCTGTAACAAGCTGTACATTTTTCTAAGAGATGGACCATGGTGTTGCTTTACCAGGATGCATCAAATTCCTGGGGCATTTCTGTAAGCTTCATTAGCATAATTTTGCTACCAATAGTTGGGAATGCTGCAGAACACGCCGGATCTGTCATTTTTGCTTACAAGAACAAGTTGGTATGAAAGAACTTAATTTAGACACTTTACCCAACAAGTTGGTACGCATGAGCTTAAACTTTTGGGTTGAATAATTAACTTCATTTTTATGGTTTATCATGCAGGACATATGTATGGGAGTTGCCTTAGGATCTGCGGTTCAAATTTCCATGTTTGTGGTGAGATTGAAGTAGCCGATGAACAAAAAAGTTGGTCAACTTAGTTTCTTATTACCCTTGATTATCTTATCTCTGCAGGTTCCTTCATGTGTTGTGGTTGCCTGGATAATGCATATCCACATGGACCTTGATTTCGACCTCCTTGAAACTGTTTCTCTGGCTTTTTCGATAATCATCGCAGCCTTTGCTTTGCAGGTTTTCTCATCCTAATCTATTTTCTCAAGTTGGATGATTGGTTTTCTAAATTAAATAACGCTAAAATTTCACCCAATTCAGGATGGAACGTCACACTACATGAAAGGAACAGTTCTATTCCTGTCCTACGTCATCATAGCTGCATGCTTTCTGGTACATAAAGTTCTTCCAAGTAAGTAGCGAACTTCCACAATCACAAGTTATTTCATCGTTCAACATGTCAAATAAAATAATTGTATGGCAACTAATGATTCTCTTTTCGCTCTGATCACAGACCAAATGACTGTTTCCAAACGATTCACTGGATTATTTGCTGCTTAGCTGCTTTCTGTTCTGCATAGTCATTACTCTATTTCCCGAAGCTCTAATATTTGATTGACGTTTTAGTAACAACAGGATCCTGTGGAATATGAACGTGAGCTGAACCAAATAGAATTTATGCTTCTAAGGTTAGAGTTGAAAGGAAAATATTAGTAGATATGCATGCTTTTGAAACGGATTAAGAATTCAGAGAAGTGGAGCAACGCATAAAGGCTTCAACTATCTCCGTTCCCTTCCCCACGTACTTCTCAAAAAACAGAAAGTTCAGGCCCTTGTGTTGCCGATGCGCAAGATGATTCCAATTATCATTCTACAATATTCTGATCAGTCAATAATAAAAAGAGTGATTCTGGTAAATTTTTGGATTTTAGGCTCCATTTTGCAAATCGAATTGAAAATTAGATTCTATGTTTACTATAATTAATATCGAAAATTTAAAGAATTTGTAATAATTTGGTAAAAATTAAGTTAATGTTATAACCTTGTTGATCTTTGGGCTTAACGCGGTAAACGACTTTTAAGAAAGAAAGTAAGAAATATCAGAGCTATTTTGGCAAGGTTACTCTGACACTCATATCAATAAAACTGTTGAAAATATAAACTACTTAAGTGATTAAATTTTGGTACAACATCATTTCTTTTAAGATTTAAATTGTATACCTTACCCATTTTAATCCAATTATCATTGATAATGCATTCCTCATTTTCTTTAGAAAGCAACAATTAATAATTTGATAAACTAAACTTCAAAGTGGATGCATGCTTTTGGTCCTATTGGTTTACCATCTTGTTGGATGTACCAGGCTTAGTTAGCTTCCTAAGCACTTAGACTTATTCAACATATATCATTTGTTCCCAACTTTCATTTTTTACTAGAATATAAAGCTAATATCGGCCTATGTACATCATTAGAATAAATTTGATCTCACCATTCCTGAGGGACAACATGCTGGCTTTAAACCATAACTTAATAGGCCATCTATGATTTGCTGATCTAAGGTTGTTCCTAACGTTTATAGGCTCGAGACAAAGTAAAAAGAAGGGCCTCAACAAATCAATATGTAAATATGTAAACCTCAAAAGTATAATTTTTAGTACCAAAACTTAATATTCATATATAATTGACTCAAGTCATAAGGCCACATACTTAAAAAATACGAAGGCCAAATGATCATAATTGCAGCTAGTAATATCGTATAAGTATTAACAACAACGAAATCATTAAAAATAAAAATCATTAAAAATAAAAGTAATAACAACAAAACATCAATAATAACAACTAAACGATAGCATTCGATTGCAAAACACCAAGTAGCTATAGAGCTTCATTAACAAGCACACAAATTATCATGAAAAATAATTTCTTTATGCAAAAGCATCAATAATAGTATTAAGATCAATATTGTCTAACATATCATTTTCAATGTATCAAACTATTCAATATTTCTTATGACATTAATGACCTCAAGTAGGTTTTTAATAATTTTAACTTTAAAAAACTTCTCTCAGTTGATGCTACAAGTATAGTTAATAAGGATCTGATAAGTAATTGAAACACTTAAACAATAATCTATAGCTTTAACAAATTAAAGAATTTCAACTATTGACATTGATTGATGTAAAAAAGTCATTTGAAACACTTTTAATTTAGAAGAAAATCATCTAAACACATTCGACATATTATCATGGGACAAAGTAGTCATAAAATTGGTATAACATTCTCTTAGTTTATTATCATCCAAAAATCTCAACTTCTTTGAATCAACTAAGAATCTAGGAATACTTTCAATTGTTGTTACTTGCTAAAATCTATTCCTCAACAAAGCAATTTCCATATCTACAACAATTAGAAAATAACGAACTTTAATAGACTCTTCGGCTGATTTTATTTCTTCATCATGATCAATTTTCTCATATTGTATTTTCTTAATAATAAGATGTCTAGTTGGAAGTCTAGGCTCTACATTCATCTCATATGTAAGGCTTTTGGCAATAACTGTACTAAAAACACCCTTCATTTCTATATATATATATTTTAAAAAACTATCACATCTTCTAATTGCTATATGGTAGTGCCAATGCATGAAGATTTAAATTGCAACTTTTTATTCACCACGTTAATAGTAAATAAAATATCATACCAAGAAAAAACTCAAAATGCTCAAGTGCATTAACCAACTTTCTGCTTCAATATTCGAATTGGCATTATCACAAAATTTAGATAATTTAACTAAAGCCAATTTTAGAGTATTGGATAATGATTCACAGTTAAGCCTAGAACCTTATCAAGTAAAACCTTCCACCTTTTATAAAAACTTGAAAATAATGCATGTATGCATTGCAAAACTCCAAAAAATGAAATATATTTAACAAAAGAGTGCACCATATTTCTATATCAGTAAGATTAAGACTATGATAAGCATGAAATATATAATTTCAAGTAATTACTTTTGAACCCCTTGGTGCTTTCCCTTCATATTATAACCATTTTCTTAATCTTGACCCCTCACATTATGGACTTTATGACCAGAGACTTAAATGCATTCAATAATCCATCGAAAAGTCCCAATCTAAATGTGTCATCTACCTTCTAAAACTCTAAAAAGTATTCCTCTATATTTATTTTTTAACATAGTCATACATCATATTTCTGGAATCTTTTTGTTCTTGATGGTTCACATCTGGAATGCAATCAAGAATTATAGAAATATATTTCACCTTTTTAATGACCCTTATGATAGAACTTCTAACATTATGGGCCAAAAGATAAATCAACTCATTTTGAAATTTGTAACCTAGATAATAGTGACAAATTTCATGATTTTAAATGTGTCTAACATGATCATGCATTATCACATCAAATTAAGCAATCGTCTTAATTAATTACCATTGCTATCTTGGTAAAGTTTCTCATTGGATCCTTAAAAAGAACAAATATTTAACAAGAATAACATAATTCTTATCAAAACTTATCTCAACATACTTTGTTCTTTACAATTTTTTGTTGCCAACCTTTATCAATTGTTTGATTTTTTCTTAATCTTACTCTTATTCTTTCCAAGTATTCATATTAGTCATATTTTTAACACTATTCTCAAGTTCTTCGAGTCTCTCACTATGATGCTTGTGATCTCTAAATCCATCATTTGCTAATGCACTTTATTTGCTATTAAATTTAAATAAATTATAACAAAACACAATATACTTTATCCATATTTTTAGAGTAAACCAACCATTCCCTATTGCTAATATCTCCATTACTCAATTTCTAGAATAACAAGAATATGAAAAAAGTTAAGAAGTGCTGTTTAAAGGAAATATATTTCATTCTATTAGAAACCCTTTTTCATATAAAATATCCCTTGCTTTGTTGTTAACATTATCCTTTTTTCTAGGATCATATATCTAACAATTGGATTGGTTGCTCATCTGCCCTTAAATTTTCTAAATTAGATGCATTTGGTACATGATCATGCTCACTCAAATTACAAACATGCTCATGAATATGAATATCATAACATAAATTTTCATTAGGTTGTTCAAAATTACCTTCACCTAATCATTAAGATTCCCACTAGTGGACTACTATTTTAACAATTTATAGATAACTTCTTTTTAGGATTCTAGTAACTGTTTTACTTTTTTTTCCCTTTTTGTCTTCCAAACAAATTCTCTTTAAGCAACATCATATAAAACGATTATAACATAATTGAACTAGAAAAAGAATAAAAGCACTTGTATAGAATTGGAAGAAGAAGGCAGGCACAACAAAACAACAATATCTTGACCATAAATCTTAAAAATATATCAATAGTATTTTATGTCTACAATAGAGGAAAAAAGAGCAAAATAAAGAGCGTAAAAAAGTCAAAAGACCTACTAAGAAAATATCAAATTCAAAGAAAAATATTAAAAAATTGAGTTGAGACTTGAAAGAGCAAATGAGATGCATTTCTTACCTGAATGGGAATGGAGTTGATGGAGGCCAAGTTAAGGCAAAATTCTTAAAATTAAGGGCAGAAGGCATTGATCTACTCATTAATGGGGCAATTCAGAACCAATCGACTAGATTTGGAGCAACTGAAATTTGATTAGGAAATTGAAAATTTGATGTTTGACTTTGGAAAAATGGAAATCCTAACTGCTATTAATGGAAGGCACGAATCCATCAAGATCTCTCTCTTTCTCATTCTTGCTCTCCTTTTCTCTCTATTAATATTTGATAAAGGTGATTGGAGTGGTGATAATTGAGTAATGATGACTTATGGTTTTCATATTATTCCAATATTTAAACTTTTCATGGCCTTTTCAATTTTTTAATTATAAAGGATGATTGGGTTTTTAATTATTAGGCTCTCCATGAGCTTAGGCCCTAGGTGAGCACCCTTATTGCCCTTACTCAAGGTCAGGCCTATACTAATCAAGTGTGATTTTGTAATTGAATTGAGCATTATATTCTATAACTATAGGCAAATATTCCTATAAGATGCTACATAATATTCAATTTATCATGCATCAACTGTAACCTAGGCACCTAGGCTCTAGGTTTTTTTTAGTATATAAGTGAAAGGGCCCTCCATCTCAATCATTAATGGGGATTCATCTTGACTGTTCTTATGCTCTATATATATGGGGAGCAAAAGAGATGTCACTTCCACTTATTTCTTATAATTTCCTTGCTCATCACATATTAGAGAAAGTTAACCCAAACATCTTTGGTTTGTTTGCTTGCTTAAAGAAAAGTTATTATCTTTTTAAGCTACAAAATTTAGGTTATTATTTTATCATGGAATAAACTTATGCTCATTTTACCTTCATCCTTGAGTTATTTTAGTGAAAATAGTAAAAGTATAATTGTCTCAAGTAGTATGGTGAGCATGAGTAGCTCTTTATTTAACTGTTCCTTAAGCAATGTTGGGTTTTTAGGTCAAACATTAGAGTTATTATCTTTGAGCAAATCGAGTATGATAGCACTTAATTTATCACTCCTATCACCATTATGATGCCGCTTAGTATTCTGACCGCGTGTCGTAACGCTAATCAAAATTAAAATAACTAAACTACTAAACTGTAGAGTGGTGAGTCTAGGCCGATCACACAGAGAGTGCGTGTAAAATTCATGAAATGAAATTACTCGGTGTTTACGAAAAGGGGGTTTGGATTTTTGAAATAAGAAAAATAAAATAAAACAAACTAATAAAAACTAATTAAAGAAAACATGCAAAAATAATA
>JANZLX010000008.1:25133349-25148855 GCA_025531955.1 Erythroxylum orinocense
TAATTAATGCTAACTTTACTTAATTTATGCTAGCATATTTGATTTAATACTAACTTAATTTAATTTATTAATGCTTTAATTTACTTTAATCATGCTTAATTAATCAAAAAATTTTTGGGGCTAACAAATTTCCTTATGCAATTCAATACGATCACATTTCATAACATTCAATGCAATACTACCATTAGAGTCTAATTCTGTTCCAATTGCATATTGTCTTACACCATTATGCTCTTCTATTGGACATTTTTTTTGAATAACGAAGTGAGTGAGAAATATCATTTATAGCTTGAGCAAAAGCTTCTCCCCTGTAGTAATTGCATTAAGCTTTTGAATTTTATTCCGTTTCCTTATTAACCGAAAAATTCGATGTAGTAAACTATAACTTCTTTGCCCTAGATTGACTAATCTCTTCTTCCTTATAAAATCATCATATAGTTGATAGAACTTATCTTTGTTGTTATAATTCTAGCATTAATAATAACTAATTAGTTTCATATAATAAAATAAACTTCTTATATCTAAGCGGTGAAATAGTGTCTAATAATAAAAAAAGTTGTAAGTTCAACTTATCATAACCTAATACCTTTTAAGTAGACACCAAATATTTGGTATGTATAAAGTAGGATAAGTGCTTAATTATTTATTTATTCCATAATTCTTAGTGATTAATATTTATTTTATGTCTAAGATACTTATTGTTGGGCACCCCACCCTCGCAATACAAACGCCCGACGTTCTACGTGACATCTAAATACGCATCGCATAAGGGTAGTATGTCCTCACCAATCAGCCACCAAAAATTACAATTTGACTTCTTTAGAATAAGTGTAGGTCTATATCTCTAGTTTAATTTGAAATAAAAACCATCTCATTCGGAGCTCTATAAATCAAGATAAGCTTAAAAGGCCAAAGTATGTTCATAACCAAGTCATGTTCTTCCAATCAATTCCCTCACTTTCTTTCCATCAATCTTTTTCAAATCAATACCAAAGTCTACCAATTTTTATGGAGAGATAGAAAAAGGTGGTAGGAATCTATTGGTTTAAGAATCACTTCATTTGGAGGTCAGATGATGAAGTTATGACCAAAAGAATCAAACATAATTTTGTCCTCAATTATATTGTATTTGTTTTGGGACAATTGGCATAACTTTCACTAGACATATCGGATTAAGGTTGTCTTAGGATAGTTTCGAACAGGACTTCTAGATCTACAACTTCTATGAAGACTCCGAAAAGAGCTCTTGACATTTGAAGGGTCAATACACGGGCCGTGTGGCAATACATGGGCAGACCATGTACTCCTTGAGTCTGGTGGCCTTTTCGTTATTGGAAGACACGGTGAGTGTTAATTTACACGGCCTGACTGTGTACTCCTAAAATCTTTACTGAAATCTCCTTCTCCAAGACATCCCCAATGGATCCTACATCCATTCTAACATCACTTTCACTCACAATCTTTCCAAATTCAACTCTCCTAGTGCGATATAACTTCATATCAATTCAACTACTAACTTTGTTTTATTAAACTCTCTAATCTCTAGTCATTTGATTCATCACTACAACTAATTTTCATCATTTACTATAGTTGTTATGCATATACATCCTATGCAGCATCACCAACTTATAATGATCATATCTCTTAACCCTGATATCCAAAAACTCTATACTTTATATCGTTGGAAAGCTAGAAAGACAAGCTACAACTTCCAAGAAAAAACTTTGTCTAATTCAGCCTAGCTTAATCCAAATTTCCCCCTGAAGTTAGAACACAATTCCTACCCTATGAACAACTTGAAAAAGAAATCTAAAGACTTGTAAAGTCAAGAACAAAACATAATGTGTGTGTGTGTGTATATATATATATATATATATATATATATATATATATATTTCATTTACATCAAAAGATAGAGTTTTTACAAAGCTTTAATAGGCTTTTCAAGCCATAATACATCATAATCAAAAAATACAAAGTTTGCATAAACTAGAATTGCTCAAAAAGCGACTAAAGCCTTGTTTTACATAAACTAACTTAAAAAACAAAACAAAACATGCAAATTCGAAGTGATGCTTTGACTCTCGGTCACTCGATCTCTTGCTCGTCACCTGAAGATAGGAAGGAACGGGGGGTGAGCTTGAAAGCTCGTAGGTAACAAGTTTATAATGAGTAACAAGCAAAACCATTCAAAATGTTAATTATCATAGAAAATTCTTATTAAATCATAAAACACATGTTTCTCAAATTCTTGTCATATAATCAAATTTACAATAAACACAATTTGTGCATTATTTAACTTGTTCACAAATCATAAACATATAAGCACATCAGAATGGTTTGGGTAGGTCCATAAACAGAACATACTAACACAATTCCATAAAATGGTCTTGTGTAGCTGTGAACAAAACGTACTATCGCAATCCCATATAATGATTTTGCGTAGCCGTGAACTTAGGGGAGTCCGTGAAGGAGCTCCATGCCACTAGCAGGCAGGCGGGAGAAACCTTTACTCAAAGTGCATTTGACATATAGAATGGACCAAACCAAACCCACATAATCATGTATTTCACAACATATAAACATGTTGCCCAAAATGACACTTTTCTGAAATTTGATTTCATAAACATAAAGTCTTTTCATAATTATTTCCATATTCAGTTTGTAATTCATCCACATAATTCATATACAAAACATGTAGCACTTTCTCAAAGCATTCAGAGAACAATAAATGCACATTTGTAAAGTAGTTGGAAATCATTTAATTCCATTTATTTGAAAGAAACATTTATGGCTTCTTTACTCAATTATAAAAATGTAACCCACCTTAATTTCCTTGCTTGAAAACTTGCTTAAGGATGCCTCTCCTCTTGCCCCTCTTGCCTCTCTTCCCTCCCTTCAACATTGGAAAAAATCCCTATTCAATAGGAATTCAAATTGGAAAACCTAAAGAAACATATTCATAAAATTGATCCTAGAAAGCTTAAACCCATGCATTTCCTAAGCTTTTTGAACTAAAACCTTTCCAAAAATCTGAAAGATTCAAAATGGACTTACCTTGAATCTTCACCAAACAATGAGTTTCTTGGCTCTAATGGAAACTCTAATCTTCCTCTTTCTTTTTCCCTTCTTAAATAACTTCAAAGTCACTCTTTAAAACTAAGAAAAATTGAAACCTAGCTTAGATTTCTCTTCTTTTCTCTCCTTCCACGACGGTGTCTCTTTTCTCTCTTCAATTTTTGTTTTCTTCTTCTTCAATTGCAAGACAACCATTCTTCTTCCCCTTTTTACCCTTAATGAGTCCAAAAAGTCCATTTTACCCTTCCTTATAAGCTTATGTTCTTTCATCCTTAAGTGAACTACCAAAAATGCCTTTGAACATTCTTACTACCTTTTTAATTCGATTTACCCATGCAATAAATCCTACTAACTTTGACTTACTAATTAACTCCAAAAAGTAATCTATCAATCCTTATAATAAATTTAAATACTGTTTAATCAATGAGAAAAAGAATTCGAGGGCCAACGTTTCTCCCCTTCTTAAAAGAATTTTGTCCTCGAAATTTTTACTTGAGTCATTGAAGAGTTATAGATACTTCTCTTTCATGGCTTCCAAAGGCTCCCACGTGGCCTCTTCCGCAGAATGGTTTCTCCACAGGACTTTGACCAATTGAATTGTCTTGTTCCTGAAGACCTTTTCCTTGGTGTACAAAATCTCCATTGGAATCTCCTCATAACTCAGATCATCTTTCATCTGAACCTCAGTGGTCTGAATGTTATGGGAGGGATGCAATCTATACCTCCTCAATATAGACAGATGAAAGACGTCATGTGTCTGTGACAATTCTGGTGACAACGCTAACCTATAGGCTAGTGGTCCAATCCTCTCAACAATCTCATAGGGACCCACATATCTCGGACTCAACTTGCCCTTCTTGCCAAGCATCATGACTCCTTTCCAAGGAGATGTCTTAAGAAAGATTTTTTCACCAACTTCATACTCCATTTCCTTCCAGTGTGCATCAGTATAGCTTTTCATTCTATGTTGAGCTGCTTTAAGCCTTTGCTTAATTAGATGAACCTTGTCAACTGTCATCTGAAGTAACTCTGGTTCAATTAATTTCCTTTCTCCTTCTTCATCCCAGCATATAGGAGTTCTACATCTCCTTCAATACCATGCTTCATAAGGAGTCATCTGAATGCTCGAGTGGTACGAATTATTGTAAGCAAATTTGACCAATGGCAAATGCTTGTCCCAAGCTCCTTTGAAATCCATCACACATGCCCTGAGCATTCCCTCAAGGGTTTGAATGGTCCTCTCAGATGACCACCTATTTGGGGATGAAAAGCCATGCTAAAGTTTAAATTAGTTCCCAGAGCTTCTTCCACACTTTCCCAAAATCTTGAAGTAAACTGAGGATCTCTGTCAGAAACTATAGAGTCATGCAGTCTCACTATCTCATCAATATACTTCTTTGTTAACACATGCAAAGAATTAGTCTGTTTAATTGCTAGAAAATAAGCTGACTTCATCAAACGATCAACAATAACCTATATGGCGTCATGCTTCCTACTAATCTTAAGCAAACCATATTTATCTTTTGCCACTTCCACTCAGGAAATGGACAATGGCCTTAACTTGCTTGACGGTGCCTGGTGTTCAGCCTTGACTTGCTGACACACTAGACACTTGCTTGCATATTCTGCTACATCTCTCTTCATACCTCTCCATCAGAAATGCTCTTTGAGATCTCTGTACACCCTAGTGCTACTTAGGTGCAAAGCATAAGGTGCATTATGTGCCTCATCCAATATTTCATCCTTTACTTCCTTGACATTATACAAAGTCTGTTTCCAACAACCATAAGTTCATCATCCCTCACTACCAACTCAGATTTCTTGCCATTTTTTATTTCTTCTCCAAGCTTGTTCAATTATGTATCTTGTGCCTGTAACTCCTTAACCTCCTCTGTGAGTATCGGTCTCACTTTAAAATTAGTAATAATACAATTAAGTTCCTCCTATTTTAAACTTATCCTAAGCTTAGCCATCTCTTCCAATAATGGCAAATAAATTGTCCGAACATAGGCTATAGAGGATTTTCTACTCAAGTTATATGTCACAACATTTGCCTTTCCTAAATGATACTCAATCAGTAAATCATAATCCTTTAACAACTCTAACCATATTCTCTGTCTCAAATTCAGTTCTTTTTGGCTCAACAAATACTTGAGACTTTTATGATCTGTAAAAATCCTCGTCTGAACCCCATACAGATAATGTCTTCAAATTTTTAAGGAAAAAACTATTGCTGCTAACTCCAGATCATGGATCGGGTAATTCAGTTCATAAGGCTTTAGCTGCCGCGAGGCATAAGCTATTACCTTGTCTACTTAGATCAATACACAACCCAAGCCCTTTCTTGAAGCATCACTGTATATTGTATAACCCTCATCTCTTGTGGGCAAAGTCAGAATTGGAGCACTTATTAATCTATGCTTAAGCTCCTCAAAGCTCTTTTAACATTCATCACTCCAGATAAACTTCTGATTTTTCCTTAATAACTTGGTCATCGAAGCAACTATCATAGAAAATCCTTCAACGAATCTCCTATAATACACTGCTAGACCCAGAAAACTTCTCACTTCTGCCACTGTCTTCGGTGCATGCCATTTTACCAGTGCTTCAACTTTCCTAAGATCAACAGGTATCCTATCCTCCGAAATTATATGTCCAAGGAATACTCCCTATAAAGCCAAAAATCACACTTGCTGAACTTAACATAAAACTCCATCTCCCTTAGTGTTTGCAACACTATCATGAGATATTCCTCAGGTTCCTCTTCACTCTTAAAATAAACCAGAATGTCTTCAATAAGCAATATAACAAATTGGTTCTGATACTCTCTGAAGATCCTATTCATGAGATCTATAAATACAACTGGAGCATTGGTCAGTCCAAATGGCATGACTAGGAACTCCTAATGCCTATAATGAGTCCTAAAGGCCATCTTGCTTACATCAGACTCCTTGATTCTAAGCTGACGATAGCCTGTTCTAAGATCAATTTTGGAAAAGACCTTTTCTCCTTACAGTTGGTCAAACAGATAATTAATCCAGGGCAGAGGATATTTGTTCTTAATAGTCACCTTGTTGAGTCTTCGATAATCAATACATATGTGCCATGTTCCATCCTTCTTCTTAACAAATAGAACCGGTGCTCCCTATGGTGACAAACTTGGCCTTATATACCCCTTCTCTAAAAGTTCCTCAAACTGTTTCTTGAGCTCTCTCAGTTCAGCTAGAGCCATTCTATATGGTGGTATAGAAATGGGTGCGGTTCTGGGAATCAAGTAGATGGCAAATTCAATTTTTCTCACCGGTGGCAAACCAGGTAAGTCCTCTGGAAACACGTTTGAAAACTCCCTTACAATCGAAAAATCCTCTAACTTCCCTTCATTCACATCAGTGTCCACGATGTGTGCCAAAAAGGCTTCACATCCTTTTCTCATCATCCTATCAGATAACAAAGCTGAAACAACTCTGGGTGATGACGTTCTTTGATCTCCTTTAAAATCACCTTCTCTCCATTGCTAAGATCAAACTCTACCTCTTTGAGGCTACAGTCTAACTTTGCATGATATTTCTCCATAGTATCCATACCCAATATAACATTTAGACCTTTCAGATCTAGAGGCAATAAGTCTACTACCAGTCTAGCACCCTCAATAACCAGTTCACAATCTCTATATACTTGACTTATTATCACCTTTCTACCTAAGGGAGTGCTAACAATCAATGGACTATCTAATGGCACCAATTCAACATCACGCAATGTCATGCTAGCAGAAACAAAAAAATGTATGGAGCTAGAATCAATTAGTACATATATTGCAAAATTAAGTAACTAAGCTATACCCATAACAACTTCAGTTGTGGCTGCAACTTCATCTCGGGTTATGGCAAACACCCTGGCTTGTGCCTGACTCTTTAGCCTTCCTAGAGGAAACACCCTCCTTATCGCTCCAGAACTTCCCACCTTAATGGCTGTCCTGGTTCCTACTGTTTCGACTCTCCGTAGAGCTTGCAACTATGACCCCTCTTGCCTTATTACTTGGGGACAGTCCCTGATCAAGTCCCTTCTCTACATATCGAAAACATACTTTAAGTAACTTGAAGCACTCTCCTTTGTGAAGCTTCCCAAAATACCCACATTGGGGGTTCATGTTCCTACTTCTCTCCATCCCTCTATTGCCTCCTACAATTGAGGCTTGCATTGACACTGGCTTTGTCTGCTTGCCCTTAGCAGAAGCTGTAACACCCCACTCCCACCAAACTTGAACCCAACATCGATGGGTGATATCCGAGTTCGTGCCCCGCGAGGGTGGCGTGTTAGATCACTTAGTCAAAAACTCAGTATATTTTTTTTCTTTAAGCGTACGCGAAAATCAGTAATCAAAAATTTGGGCTCACTTTTATTCAGAAACATTTTCATTTATAAGAGTTACCAACATTTTTTAAATACTAGAATGTCGTTAATCATTAGGGCCCATTTCAAAAACAAAACATATTACGCTTTGAACAATCTCTTTTACAAAACCTTTTTTTTAATTGGAAAGTTATACACAACAAATATATTCACATCCATAAAATACAATAATCTACGAAAAATACAATTCAATGCGAAAATAAAGAGACACAATGCAGACGTGAACTGATCCTGACCTTTATCTTTCCCTTGCATGTAGTAATTATACTCCCGTTTGCCTAACGAGGTATTCTTCCGAGTCCTGAAAAATATTTACAAATTTTGGGTGAATTTTGTGAACTCAATGAGTGATCATCATCGATGGCTCACCCAGTCACGTAACACATAATCACATTCACAACATTTCACACTTCACATTCAATATATACAATCACTCATATTATGCATATGCCATGCATATGAGACCCACTTTCCATTTGTTATTTTGTTGTGACCGAGTGCCTAAACTGTCCTATAAAGGGCTCATTAATAACTGTCCCTTATCCGTTAGGGGGATACAGGGCTCATTAAACGTTGAGCCTGAGGCTCTAATTCACTTTTGAGCTCGAAGCTCATTTTCACTCGTTGAGCTTTAAGCTCAGATTGTTGGCTACTCTGGTCACAACAGCCATTATATTTCATACACTTATGCAATGAAATGCATCAATCACAGTTGCGTGTTCCCATTCACTCACTTTTACATGTCATCGGACTGTAGTCCGGCACTCAACATTATAGTTGAGTATTACTTTTCATTTACATACAAATGCACTTTCAGAACATATTTAACAACCCAATTACGTACACTTAGATCATCCAATTCACATTCAATGAGCACTTCAATATTTCATTCATACATCACATTCATCGGACCTTCTGTCCGAAAACCAACACAAAATCAATCACATTCACATAATAATTCAATAGTCAATTGATACAAATTCAAATAACAAATAATAAAGTGAGACCATCTCGGTCTACTCACAATATGCTCCAGATTAGCATTTGCTTTCAATTTCTGGAAACGCCTGAATGCGGACTCAATAACAAATGGAATGCGGACTCAGTAACGAGACTTCAATGGTCACTCATTGAGTTCGCAAAACTTACCCAAAATTTGCAAATATTTTTCAGGACTCACAAGAATACCTCGTTAGGCAAACGGGAGTATAATTACTACATGCAAGGGAAAGATAGAGGTCAAGATCAGTTCGCGTCTGCATTGTGTCTCTTTATTTTCACAGTAAATTGTATTTTCCGTAGATTATTGTATTTTTTGGATGTGAATATATTTGTTGTGTATAACTTTCCAATTAAAAAAAAGGTTTTGCAAAAGAGATTGTTCAAAGCGTAATATATTTTGTTTTTGGAATGAGCCCTAATGATTAACGAAATTCTAGTATTTGAAACATGTTGGTAACTCTTGTAAATGAAAATGTTTCTGAATAAAAGTGGGTCCAAATTTTTGATTATTGATTTTTGCGTACGCTTAAAGAAAAAAATTTATACTGAGTTTTTGACTAAGTGATCTAGCATGCCACCCTCGCGCGGCACGGACTCGGATATCACCCTTCGATGTCGGGTTCGAGTCTGGTGGGAGTGGGGTGTTACATAAATACATCATTTACTTGATCTTATTGATTATACAAAGTTGACCTGAATGAGGTGCTTCAAGCAAAAGCTGGAATAGTTATTGAATGTATGAATTTTGGAATTTTTGAAGTACAATTGATGTTTACATCAGTTTCGTAAAAACATATACTCGAGAATTTGTTATGAACATGCATCATACATATTCAGTATACATAAATAAAATTTTAATCATGCACAATAGTGATTTGTATATGTGTTAAATGATATAGAGGAACGCATAGAGCGACCACTTTCAGATGTTGCTGAAACTTCAAGACAATAAGCAAACAGGAGCGATTGTAAGTAATTTAGACGGTAACTTTTGTGAGTAACCTAAGATGATCTCACCTTGATTTTTTTGTTTATTACTGAATTGAATTTGATATTGATGAATGTGTACTGATTCTGGACATGAAGGTACGAGGTATTGATTGATGAATGTGATATTGAAGTGCTACTTACCTTACTTTGTTCTGCTTGTTGAATTTGATTTATGTTGATTGTGTTTTGAATTCCGGACAATGATTGCCCGAGGCGTTCGATGCATGTTTATATCATTGGAAGTGTTACTTGTATGTGAATATGTTTGACTACTTGCTTTGCACATAAAATGTCTAAAATGACTTGTTTTGCTTTAAAACTGTTGAGTTCTAGTTGTGGGTAAATAGGCATGCCTAGAAGGGTCTGCAACTGCTCTTGTTATTGACACCTCGGTATCTCCTGTATTGACACTTTGGTGTCTCCTGATATCGAGACATATGTCTCTCCTGTTGATACCAATCATGTATCTCCTGTATAAGCCCCGTTACTCGCTTCTGTAAATGGATTTAACAGTCATATGATTTTGTATTCTGATTTCTGTTTGATTTTGATATAAAAAAACAAATTGTGTTCTGATTATGAAGGGTTTATACCCTCTTTTGAGAATCAGTGCTATTTTTGTACAATCTGTCTAAGATCCAACATAATATATGCATTGTTCATTCCGATAAACTGTTGATGCATGCTTTTGATATATCATGATTGTGTATAATTAGTTGTTAGTTTATGCATAGATTAGTTATTGCTCACTAAGCTATATGCTTAGCATGGTGGATTTGCCCCTTGTAGACTTAGAGAGATGGACATAAGGATTGGGACGAGTCAACCGTAATGGCCGATGGAGTCTGAGTCTTGTTTTGTTAAAATTGTATTTTTGGAATTTGTTTTTGGCTTATCTTTTGATGTATATGACTTTGGATTTATTTTAGGTTTGTAATATCCTTAATTCATGCTAGTTTGGGTTTGGAACAAGTTGTATTAAGCTTAGTGTATTATGATGCATGTTTGCTCTGAATTGCTTCTGCTTTGAGCTTTTGAGAATGCATGATGAATGTTTCGTATGTTTTGGTTTTGTCTCAATTCTGTATGTATGTATGTTATGTTGTTTGCGTAGCGTCCTGTATCCTCCTAGGGGGTATTAGGGTGTTACAGCTCATATCGACCAAACCTCATTTTTATTTGAGAGCTTGTAGAGTCTACTACAATACTACTAGTATGGAAGGTTGAAGAATTTTGAAAAATATGCTTGTGAGTTTAGAGAAGAAAGTGATAAAATAATAACTATAAGACTAATTACAAGTAACAAAAGATAGAGTGTTTTTTTGAAAAATTAAAAATTGATTGTATTAAAAAATTAATAAAGAACAGTATAACTTTAACGGTGACGCAATGAGAGCCTAAAAAAATACACTTAATGTAACATCCCATTACTTGTGGGAGGGTTAGAATGGTAAATGTGAGTGATTAATGAGAGTTAGAAATGCATTTCCATGTTCATGCATAGTATACCATACACTTATATATGAATAGTGAATTTATTTGCACATGAAAATAATTATAAATGCATTCATGAATAATTCCGGGTATAATTGGAATGATTTGTGAATTTTTGAGAGTTATGAATGTTTTTACATTGAAAATATTAGTGATTAGTGGAAATATCGTATTTGTATATATTGGTGAATTTAGGAGTTACCTTTGAAATTTATGGAGTATTGAGAAAGAAAAAAATATAATAAGGAACATGAAATCAAAAGATATTTGGAGATAATTGGTTTGTAAAGATGAGAGTTAATGAGTTTAGTTCAAAGGGAACTTGGTTAGAGCTTAGACCATAGGAAAGTGACAAGTGTCACATAGGCTTTTATACTTTTTCTAGAAGTAGGTTACTGTTCTTAGAGAGTTGACAGGTTAAGTCATGTCTAAGTTCCTTCTTCATTATCATATTCTTCAAATTTTCTTCCCATATACAGAGTTTTCCATCACACACTTTCTAAGAGATTTCTATGTTTTTCCTTTCTTACACCAAACTCACTTTGCTATTTGTGTCCTCTATACTAAGAAAAAAAACCAGAAGCTGGTCATTGTACTAAGTAAAGTACGAAAATTGTGTGGAGTTTAAGACTTGAAGATTTTGGAGTTTTCGGTAAGTAAATAGTGAATAAATCCTTTAGAGTTGGGGATTTATGAAATAAATTTAATAAGTTACTGTAATTTGCATGAAAAATGGCATTTACGTGTTTTCCATAAATATTGTGTTGTTAGGGATGAAAAATTTGGTTATAGTGTTAATTTACTGTCTTAAAAGATTATGAGCGATTAGGTGTTGTAAAATTTTGAAAGTTTGAAAAATTGGAAAATGTTCACTGAGTATGCTTAAGTCTTTTAGCCACAACGTTTTCTCTAGTTATCCAAATGAGATGATTCTTAATGTGGATTAAACTAGAGATATATGGCTACATTTCTTATGAAGACATCGAATTTCAATTCTATCTCTAAGATTCTCAAAAGTTGGCATGAAATTGAGAGCTGGGTGTAGGACGTTGAGAATTGATTGTAAAATTCGTGTTCTGAATTTGGGAGAAAATCTGGATTAATCTAAGTAGATTTTGGCAAAGTTTCCTTCTTGAGAGTTGTAGAAACAATAAAACAATAAAAAAGACTTAACATTCATCTCAGATGTCTAATATAAGAAGGAAACTTTTATATAGGTATGAAAATTTTAGACATCTGAGCTGAATGTTAAGACCTTTTTATTGTTTTGTCTTAGTATAACGTCAACATCGTCTTAGTATGACGTTAGCATCGTCTTAGTTTTGTTCCGTCTTAGTTTTGCTTCTGTCTTAGTATAACATCCGCATCGCCTTAGTATGATGTCAGCATTGTCTTAGTTTTCTTCCGTCTTAGTTTTGCTTCCATTTTAGTATGACATCATCATCATCTTAGTATGACGTCAGCATCGTCTTAGTTTGACCTTTTGCTTCCTTCTTCTATTCCACTTTTTAAACCCATTTTGGAAGCCAAATATCGCTTCGAGGTCTTCATGAAAGTTGTAGCTCTTGAAGTATTCTTTCCAACCATCTAAAGAACACCTTAATCCGATATTTTTAGGGAAAGTTATGGCAATTTTCCCAACCTTGTATTGTCTGATGATGTCACCTTCGTCTTAAAATGATGTCATATCATTTGTTCCTATTTGTGACCCCTCAGATGATCGAATTTGTCTTCAAGTCTTTAGGAAAGTTGTAGATCTTGAAAGAATCTTTCAAACCATCTAAAGGAAACCTAAATCCGACGTCTATAGTGAAAGTTATGCCAATTGTCCCAAGATAGGTTCAATATGATTGAAGACAAAACCTTGTTTGATTCTTTCGGCCATAACTTTGTCCTCCGACCTCCAAATGTCTTGATTTTTGAACCATTGGACGCGTAAGACATTGCTTTACATGTAAAACAAAAATCACAGCTATATGAAATGAAGTGAGAATGATGAAGTGGAAAACATGGGACGAGTATAGTGAGTATGTTCTTAAATATTATGAACTGGTGTTATTCTACTGAATATACTTCAGTATTTTGATGATATCTTGATCTGTAGAGCTCCAAATGAGAAGATTTTTAAATTATGGTAAATTAGAAACATGGGGCTACAAATGTTATGAAGAAATTGGAATTTATTTTAGCCTCTAAGATGTTTCAGATAGAAGTTGTGCATAGTACGTAATTTTGGACAAGAGCAGTCCGAAAATGTTTGAAATATATCTTTTGAGTCACTGAACCAAATTGAATGATTTTGGTATCAATGAAAAGATAAGAGATGTAGGAACACTGTTTAGAAGAAAGTTTGACCTAATTATCTCATTTTCACCTTTTGATTGAAGGAGAACAGTAGACCCGAAAGGGGTGTTTTGGAAAATTTGATAGTAAGCCAGTGAATAATGAATCGTGATTTCAATGGTTCTAGTGAGGCATAAACCTAAGTATAAATTATACTTAGATGAGTTTTGATATGAGATCGATTTTAGGATGGAAATTTTCCCGGGATTATCATGAACGTGCATTGTACATAATTTATTTCATACATGTGCATTATTGGATACTGATAGTTGTGCAAATTTTAATATTGTGTATATTATTTGTTATAGAGGAGCAACTGGACCGTCAACCTCAGGACGTTGCCAGATCTTCCAGGCAGTAGCTTCAGGAGCAACTTGTGAGTAACCTAGATGGTCTTAACTAATTATTTGTTTGCTTACAAATATGTTTTGAATATTGAATGAATATGATTTCATTATGGATTCCGGATAGGAGGTTCGATGATTATGTTATGTGGATTGAATCACTGAAGTGCTGCTTGAATGTGAATGGGAAGACCCATGTGCTTTATTATGTGATGATTGTGATACATGCATTCCATTCATAAATGCATAATCAGATAATGACAGTTGTGACCAGAGTCGCCATCGATTATAGCTTAAAGCTTAACGAGTGATACTGAGCGTCAATCTCCCAAGCGATTAAAAGCCTTAGGCTCAACATTTAATAAGCCCTATATGGAACAGTTCAGGCACTCGGTCACAACAACGTACAAATTGGAAAAGTGTCTCGTGAACAATTTATATGCATCTTGTTAAGTATGTTTGATTGATTGAAATGTAGAATGACTTATGCTTAAGTGAAAGTGCGACACTTTTGTGATACGCAAAGTAGTGAATTAATTGATATTTGAATTGACGTGATGCATAAATTGAGTGAACCACCGATGATGGTTGCCTCATTGAGTTCGCAAAACTCACCAAAATTGCAACGTTGTCTTTTTAAGACCGAGAGGCAACTCTAGCTACTGAAGAGGCTCTACTAGCCGGGTATATTGCGATTAGCAGCAGAAGTTATGGCTCAAAGGTTGGTCAGTTGGACTTTTTGGACAAATTAGTTAGATTGTATATATTTTCCTCACTCCTGTAGTATTATTATATTAGGTTTTGATGATGTACATATGGAAAATATGAAAGACACAATGTAGCCATCGATTTTTGTGAAATAAAATGAGAAAAAAGTTGGTTTAAAAAATATTGTAATTTTCTTATAATGCTTTACAAGTGAATAATGATATGATGCCATAGGAAGTGAATGTAGTGATGGAACGTAACTCGCCCTTATCGTAAGTTATGTACCGGAATGACCTTTGGGCATCCCAGTGTGTACTCTACGGTAAGGGGGTGCTACATTTAGGTGGTATCAGAGCATGGTTTAAAATATGTTGGGACATATAGGAATATTAAGCATGAAATATCGTGAGAAATGTAGATAATGATTGAAATTATTATTTGTTATAGGTTATCCGCTCTAGGTGATCAAATTGATCAACCAGCTGACCAAGGATCGGTAGGGGCTAGTAGGAGTCCTCGCTGCCTCAATCTGAGGAGTTGCCTCCTAGAGTTCCCAAAAGAAGGGAGAGGAGGTATGATAGGCTGCGGAAGTAGAGAGCTGTGGACTTCTATGGAAGCACAGGTCGTGCTGAGGCTGAGGGATGGTTAGAGAGGACAGAATGGGTATTTAATCAGATGGACTGCGAGCTTGATGAGATGTTCAATTATGCAGTATCATTACTGCAGGGACCAGCTTACCAGTGATGGAAGACTGCTCCAAGTAGTACCATCAGGCCTTGTCAATTGAAGTGGGAAGACTTTCTGAGGGTCTTCAAAGGCAACTACATGCGCAAGATCTACCTAAACATGAAGATACATGAGTTCTTGGAATAGAAGGAAGGTAGGATGTTAGTGGCTGAGTATGAGGTCCGATGTAATGAATTGATGGGTTATGCTACTATTCTAATCCCTACAGAAGAAGACAAGTGTAGAAGGTTTGAGAATGGACTTAATATTGGAGTTATGTAAATATAGTGCCCTGGAAAGCAAGTGTATTTATATGTAACTTTATCTTTTTCAATTACAGTTTTGTAATGAAAATATTTATTATTAATAAAACAAAAGAGTTTGGTTTTATCTGTATGAGCATTATATATC
>JANZLX010000008.1:25160677-25180136 GCA_025531955.1 Erythroxylum orinocense
TTATGTTGTACTCTTTATGTATATATATCCTATTCAGTTTCAATAAAGAGGGTACCTTGAAACCCTAAATTTTGATAATTTCTTTCCTTTCAAAGGCATAAGGATGAAGTGTTGTGTCATGTGGTGCTCATGCAAGTGGGACACATTCTTTTGGGATGTCCATGGCAATTTGATAAGAGTGTCATACGTTATGGATATAAGAACAAATATTCCTTTTCTGAGTGGCAACTCTATTATTATTGGTCCATTGTTACCTAAGCAGGTTTATAAAGTTCAACTTCAAATTTATAAGAGTGAGCAGGAGAGTTTAACGGTAAAAAAAATGAAGGAAAATACTTGGGTATAATTCAAGTCTTCTAAGGAAAGTAAAAATGAGGGATACATACTTAGCCAAGCATCAAGTGTTGTCTAATTTTGTAGATGAGGGTACTAATTTGAGGACAAATCATTTTAAGGAAAGGGAAAATGATAGGACTCAATGTTAGAAATTAATTCAAGCTCTTGCAATTGTTTTGAATACCTATTGCAATTAAGATTTAGGATTTTTCAGTTGATTTTTCTATTATAGAAATCAGGTTGAATAAGTATGCCTACCATTGTCTGTGAGTATGTGTCAAAGAGTCTATTAGCAAGTTAGGGAGGAATTGCCATGTATGAGAATATTTAGGTGGTTGAGGTCTATTTAAGTAGAGCTCATTTCCATCATTTTTTTCATTGTGGAGAAGAAATCAAAGTCAATACAAACTTCTCTTCTTTCAAAATCAATTTTTTTGTTATTTCTTCTTTAAGCAAACTCCACATTTTTTACTAACAAGTGTGGTATCAAAGCAAGTTTATAGTATGGCTTCTACTGGTGCCTTGGCAAGCTCATCTGAGAATACACCTGTCTTCAATGGTGTTAATTACCAAGTTTACGAGTTATGGGACATTGTTGCAAATGGTCTGGGTGAGCTTATAGAAACAGAATAAGGCAAAGGCTTACAGCAGCTCAACGCAATGAGTTGAGAGAAAGGCAAAGGAAGGACTCAAGAGCACTAGTGCTGATTCAACAAGCACTAGATGATGTTATTTTTCCATTAATCATGGAGGCTTCAACATCAAAGGAAGCATGGGACCTGCTTGAAGAAGAGTATCGTTGAACAAACAAAGTTGTTTCAGTGAAGTTGCAGACCCTACGCCGAGAATTTGAAAACTTTGAAATTAAGCCCTCTGAATTTGTGCAAGACTTTTCTCAAGATTTCACTTAGTGGTAAACCAAATCAGATCATTTGGAGAAGAATTTATTGACCAGAAAGCTATTGAGAAGGTTTTGCAAAGCCTTTCACCCAAATTTGATCATGTTGTTCTTGCAATAGAAGAATCAAAGGATCTAAAAAGATACTCTCTCCATGAGTTGATGGGCTCTCTTTTTTCTAATGAGTAGCGGATAAATAGGACAATTGAGACACCTCTGCAATAAGCCGTTCATTCAAAAGTTGAGTCAAGAAAGATCTCAGATGACATGGGTCGTAGATGCAGCAAAGGCTGAGGCCATAGTCATGGTAGATCATTCTGTGGAAGAGGTAGAGGTAGAGTAAGACATTATGGACAACATAGAAACAATTCAAGTGGAGGTAATCATTCTAATTCTTGCTTACATTGTGGAAGGTTAAATCATGAAGATACAAATTGTTGGTATAAACCAAAACATGTGCAATATAACAACTCTCCTCAATGCTATTTCTTGAGAATACCTACATGTGAGTGTCCCACATTGGAAAAGAGGGGAAAGGAAAACTAACATATAAGCCTAATGGGTTACTCCACCTATTGCAAATTGAATTTAGGATGAAACCTCACTTGAGCTTGTGTGTACTCTAACTTTCCTCATTTTGACACTATTAGAACACTGTTGTCTAAAGCAAATCCATGGCAGCATTTCAATTGGACATTAAATCTGCTTTTCTTAATGGTGAATGGTTAGAAGATGTGTATGTTGAACAACCTCAAGGATTTGTATTGAAAGGGGCAAGAACATACGGTGTACAAATTACACAAGGCAGTCTATGGACTCAAGCAAGCACCAAGGGCCTGATATAGCAAAGTTGATTCTTATTTTGCTCAAAATAATTTCCAAAAGAGTGCTAATAAGCCTACCCTTTGTGAAAATTCACGATGATGTTTTCTTCGCTATATGTATACTTGTTGATGACATGGTTTATGTAGGGAATTCTTTTGAATGGTTGAAATGTTTAAAAAATCCATGATGCAAACATTTGAAATGTCCGACTTGGTTGCTTTGTGTTATTTTCTGGGAACTGAAGTTGTGCAGGATTCATACGAAATTTTCGTCTGTCAAAGAAAGTATGCAACTGATCTTTTGAAGAGAGTTGGGATGGGAAGTTACAAGATTGCCATAACACCATTAAATTCTCATGAGAAGTTGTCTTTGAATGATGGAGCTAAGAAGGTTGATGAGAAGTCTTTTAGAAGCATTGTTAGCTGCTTTATGTATCTCACTCACTCACACAAGACCTAATATTGTTTTTCATGTAAGTCCGATTTCCAAATTTATGCACAACCCATGCAAGAATAATTTGGGGGCAACCAAGAGAATTCTTCGCTATGTACAAGGCACTACAAATTTTGGCACTAGGTATTCAAGAGGCAAATAGAATAAACTTGTTGCTTTTACTAATAATGATTGGGCCTCTTGTGTAGATGATAGAAAAAGCACAACAAGCTATGTTCTTACACTCGACTCAGGAGCAATTTCATGGTCATCAAAGAAGCAACATAGTATAGCTTTGTCAAGTACTGAAGCAGAACCTTCAACAGCCACAACAACTTGTCAAGTTGTTTGGGTGAGAAGAATACTTGAAGACTTGAAGCAAATGCAAGATGAAGCAACTGTGATTTTTTGTGACAACATGTCCACCACTGCTACGTCTAAGAAACCAATTCATCAAAGGAGAATGAAATATGTAGAGATAAAGCATCATTTTGTTCAGGATTTGGTTGCAAAGGGAATTGTGGAGCTACAATATATCAACACTAAAAATCAACATGCAGATATGCTTACAAAAGCAATCGCTGAAGTTAAGTTCAAGGAATTTTGCTCACTGATGGGAATTGAAGCCTCCTTGAATTACAGGGGCAAATGTTAAAAATTAATTCAAGCTTTTTTCAATTGTTTTGATTATCTATTGCAGTTAAGATTTAGGATTTTTCTATTGATCTTTTTGTTCTAGAAATTAGGTTGAATAAGTATGCCTACCAGCTATTTATGATTATGTGTCAAAGAGTTTGTTAGCAAGTTACAGAAGAATTGCCACGTATGAGAATATTTAAGTAGTTGAGGTCTCTTTAAGTAGTTCATTTCTTTCATTTTTTCATTGTGGAGAAGAAATCAAAGTCAATACAAACTTCTCTTCATTCAAAATCAATTTCTTTGTTATTTCTTCTCTAAGCAAATTCCACATTTTTTGCTCACACTCAAGCAGCTACTCGAGTTACACAAATTTTCACTCAGGTATGAAGAGGGGCTTAGATAGCTTGCACGAGGTTTGAACCAAACACCAAAAAGAAGCTAGAGATAGCAACTCCAAAACGTAAATGGCATTGAACTTAAAAGCAAGTCAACATCAATCTTTTGTTGAATTTTGCAAACTAGAGAAATTGAAGCAAGCTGACATCAAAGCTCAACTTGTAGCCGACGTCAGCTTCATGTTTGATTCGCAAACTAAAAGTTCCAAAACAAAACCGACACTGGTATTCGCCAAGATAGACGTTGGACTC
Organism: Erythroxylum orinocense; assembly: GCA_025531955.1. Taxonomy (NCBI): domain Eukaryota; kingdom Viridiplantae; phylum Streptophyta; class Magnoliopsida; order Malpighiales; family Erythroxylaceae; genus Erythroxylum; species Erythroxylum orinocense. Next base: position 25,164,455 of record JANZLX010000008.1, read on the forward strand.
TTACTTAATTAGTTAAAGTTTTTGACATTTCAACTTGTTATTTCCTTTTAAAACTCTAGTTTGATCATTTTATACCTCTAAGAGGTTGAAGAATTTGGAACGCTTTCTGATTTATTCCATGACTTCTTAACTTACAATTACAACCAGCAAAGGCATATATATAGCCTAAATAAACAGCATCCATAATCACATAATTAAAACCGATTACCTAAATCAAGGAAACAATCTTAACAGCTGGCCATGAATCAACCACAACTTTTATTCTAATTTGACTAATTCCTTAAATTATGGACTTTCACAGATCTTGCTCATTCCTAAAATCATGGGATAGCAATCCCACTAATCTTGCTCGTATTTCCACAGTCCCCCTCAAGCTGGGTTATGTATGTCAAGCATACCCAGCTTGGATTTCAAACTCTCAAAGCTTGCTTTAGGTAGAGCTTTAGTGAGAATGTCTACAGTCTGCCGACTCGAGGGTGTATACCCAAGCTTGAATCTTCCTTCCTCTAGTTTCTCCTTGATGAAATGACGATCGATCTCTACATGCTTAGTTCAATCATGATGAACGAGATTTTTTGCAATATTGATTGCTGCCTTGTTATCACAATACAAGATAATAGGTGCTTCCATGTTGACCCCTAGTTCTTTTACCATTCTTTCCAGCCATATTCCCTTGCATATACCATGGCACATTGCTCTAAACTCAGCCTCTACACTGCTTCTTGCTACGACCTATTGCTTTTTGCTGCGCCATGTGATTAGATTCCCCTAGAGGAATGTGCAATAACTAGTAGTAGACCTTCAATCTTCCAAAGATCCAGCCCAATCAGCATATGACATTACCTCTAATCCTCGGTTGGTTGTCTTCCCGAAGAACAATCCACATCCTGAACTCTTCTTGAGATAATGTAGGATACGTAGAATAGCTTCTAGATGTCTCTCAGTTGGCTTATTCATAGATCTACTAATAAGCCCAACTGCCAAGCTGATATCAAGGCGTGTACAAGCTAGGTAAATTAACTTACCCACTAGTCTTGGTATCTTCCTTTGTCTATCAAAGGACTGTCTTCCTCCAATTCTACTTTACTAGCCACATCAAGAGGTGTGTCAGCAGGCCTACACCCTAACATTCCTGTTTCTTGTAAGAGATATAGGGTATATTTTCTCTGAGAGACTGAGATTCCTTGTTTTGAACGAGCAATTTCCATGCCTAGGAAATATCTAAGTTGACCCAAGTCATTGATTTCAAACCCCCTTGTCAAGAACTTCTTAATTCCAGCAATCTCGTCCAAGTGATCACTCGTCAAGACAATGTCATCAACATATAAACTATTAGTATGGCTCTCTTACCTCCAAGGTTTCTTTTGACGAACATAGTCTGATCTATCTAACATTGCATAAATTCGTGACTCTTAACAACTCAAGTAAATCTCTCAAACCATGCAAGTGGAGATTGTTTTAAGTCCATACAAGGACTTCTTAAGTCTACATACCTATCCGAAATTCTCCTCTGTCTCTAGTCCCTGTGGAATATCCATAAGTACTTCCTCCTCAAAATCTCTATTAAGGAAGGCATTTTTTACATCAAGTTGGTAGAGAGGCCACTCTAGGTTTGCGACAAGAGATAACACAACTCTGATTGAACTAAGCTTTGCAACTGGAGCAAATGTCTCCTCATAATCAACACCACAGGATTGTGTGAAACCTTTAACCACAAGTCGTTCTTTAAATCTGCTTATACTCCCATCTAAATTATGCTTGACTAAAAACACCCACTTGCATCCAACTGTTCTTTTTCCTATAGGGAGATGTGTCAATTCCCATGTTGGATTCTTCTCTAGTGCGGGCACCTCATCAAGGACAACACTCTTCCATTTTGGTTGTGTAAGTGCCTCATAAACATCTTTGGGACTCTAGTTATCATCAAGAGTGGCTAGAAATGTCCTGTAATGTGGGGCTAGTCCCTTTGCTAAAACATAGTGACTGATTGGGTGTTGTGTGTAGAATCGAGTACCCTTCCTTAAAGCAATAGGAAGATCATCAGTATGTACAATAAGGGAATTCGAGTGCATACATGTGTTATTATCCAGAGTTTCAGTATTCAATTTAGAGTCATGGCCTTGCAGAATGTGTGTGGGTCTCTGTCTCTTAAGGCTTCTATCTCCTAGAGTAAACACGTGGCTTTTTCCCTGTGGTAATTGTATCAGAAAGATTGGGTTATGTGGTGGTATTAGACACTGGTAAAGGTTGTGATAAAGGTCCGAGTGAGATTTGAGATGGTGCAGAAATAACTGTAAGATCATTATCCCATTCCTTAGGTATTGGATTCCCCCCTAAATATCCAAGATGGGATAATAGCTTTGATCTTCAAAAAATGTGACATTTATGGAGTGATAGAATTTTTTGGTGATCGGAGAGTAGCATCGATACCCCTTTTGTGTAGAGGAATATCCAAGGAAAATGCACTTGGTGGCTCGAGGGTCAAGTTTGCTAAGTAGGTGAGGAGAAATATGGACAAATGAGGTGCAACCAAAGATCTTTAAAGGTATATCTATGAGGATTTTAAAGTAAGGGTATAACTCAAGGGAGTTTGTCATGTGGGGTCTGAAATTGAAATACCCGAGATGGCATTCGATTGATAAGGAAGATAGCGGTCAACACTACTTCTCCCCAAAAGAGTTTTGGCACGTTCATGGTCATCATTAAGGAGCGAAGCACTTCCAGTATGAACTTGTTCTTCCTTTCAACAACTCAATTTTGTTGTGGAGTGTTTATACAGGAATTTAGATGTAGTATCCCCTTTTCACTTAGGACAGAACCCAATTGTGCCTCAAAGTATTCTCTCCCATTGTCTGTCTTTAGTGCCTGAATCCGTGTTTGGAATTGTGTTTCCACCATCTTATAGAAGTTTTGGAAGATCTACTGAACTTCTGATTTCTCCTTTGTCAAGAATAGCCATGTGATTCTGGTGTGGTTATCAATAAAGGTAACAAACTACCTGTGGCCAGTAACTTCCTTGATTCTGGATGGACCCCAAACATCACTATGTATCATGGAAAAAGGATGGGTTGGTTTATATGAGTATGGAGAGGATAAGAATTTTGGGTGTGCTTCGCATACTGACAAATCTTGCAGTTTGGAATTTTTTATTTTTATTAATAAGATTAGGAAAAAGTTTCCTTAAGTACAAGAAATTTGGATGACCTAGACTGTAATGCCACAACATTTCGACACTACACTTATTTTTAACAAGGGCAAACGCAGCAAATGAACTTTTCTGACTCCCTTCCCTGGAGGTGTCAGCCTGTAGGAGATATAGGCCTGCGTATAATTCAGAACTACCAATCATCTTCTTTGAACCTAAAACCTGAAAAAACATACAAATTAGGCAAGAATTTAGCAACACAGTTGAGATCCTTTGTGATTTGGTTGATGGAAAGTAGATTACAATTAGGCTTTGGCACAAATAAGACATTTTTCAAGATGATATCTTTGGTCAAACAAACAGATCCGGTACCACCAATTTTGGTCAAGGTGCCCTCTGCAATTCTCACTGTATTATTACCATTACATGGAGAGTAGGTTTCAAAGACTATGGGATCTCTTGTCATGTGATCTAATGCTCCAAAGTCTATAATCCATGACTGAGAGTCAGTTTTCTTAACATGGAAAGCCAAAGTATCATTACCTTGTTGTGCTATAGAGTAGCTATACTAGGTGCAATATTAACTGAAGACAATATTTTTGCAACATTTCTTGTAGGAGTTTTTGGAGTGTCTCCATTTGATCTTTGCTGAAGGGGCTAGATTCATGCAATGTCCCTTGTTCCAAGGTTGCTACGTGGCCTTTGGCCCCCTATCTTGAAAGGAACGTGGTTGCCAATCTGCAGGCTTGCCATGGATCTTCCAAGAGGTCTCCTTTGTATGCCCTGGTTTTTGGCAGTGATTGCACAATGGACAGGTGTGTTTCCTTTGCTGGGCATGCAGAGCCATATGACTAATTCCGCACTGTAAGAGCCAATCTCTCACTAGTTTGATTGTTGTTTGCTACTCCTAACATAACTTTCCTCCTACTTTCTTCCCATCAAATTTCTGAGAAAACTTCTCGAATGCTTGGCAATAGCTTGGTGCTTGGAACTCTCCCCCTTACTTCATCCAAATCTTTATTTAAACCCAACAAGAATTTGCAAATGCGTTCCTTCTCGAGTATACCTTTGTACCTTTTCGCATCATTTGGACAGTCCCATTCGGTCTCTTCCAGAATATCTAGTTGCTGCCAAAATTTGGTGATAGTGTTGTAGTACTTTATTGTTGACATTTCTCCTTGTTTAAGATCTTGGAGAAAGCCCTTTCTTTCAAACACTCCTGACAGCTTGTTGGGATTTCAAGTGTGAGTGGGAATCCCACATTGGAAAGAGAAAGAGATGGAATTAGTAAGGGACATATAAGTAAAAAGGACTCATAAACCTAACGACTTAAGGTTTTGGGATGAAATATGGTGTCAAAGCCCACAAGTATGTTCCCCCGTTAGGGCCATGATGTAAATCTCCGGCTTCCCAAACCCAACAAGTAGTATTAGAGCTAATGGTTCGGCAAGGGACAAATATAGAGGCGGTAGTCAGATCCTGTGGTTGCCTCCCCACGTGGAAGAGCAAGGAGACTCCTGGTGGGCCCGGACCAGTGGAGTAGAAGAGCTCTTAATGACGCCATATACTCGAGCTGCTAAGAAAAAGACTTTCGATCAAGAAAGAGCCCAAGTCCAACGTAAAAGTTCACACTTAAGGGGGAGATTGTTAGGATTTCAAGTGTGAGTGAGAATCTCACATTGGAAATAGATGGAATTAGTGAGGAACACATAAGTGGAAAGAACGCATAAAGCTAATGCTTTAAGGTTTTAAGTTGAAGTGTGGTGTCAAGGGCCAAGAGTATGTTCCCTCACTAGGTCCATGATGTAGATCTCCCATAAAAGTGGGCACTCTAGACCCAACACAACTTCCCAGATTTCTGTCGCTGTTTTGTAGTACATAAAATTCTTCCCAGTTTCATTTGTCATCGAGTTTAATAGCCAGGACATTACCATGATATTCTCCACTTTCCATACTCGATATGTTGGTTTATTCTCCTTTAATGCCATTGCTGCTCCAGTTAGATAATCTTCTTTGCCTTTCCCACACACAAATATCATCACTGATTGAAACCCATTGGATGAAATTGTTTCCATTCAATTTATGACTATTATGGGAATGTTAGAATGTTTGGGTTGGCTAATCAGTTTGGTTGTAGAATTCTGAAGGTTTATAATGGTTTCAGATGGGCTCTCGGTGTTTCCAGCCATGGTGACCCTGGGGTATTTCATCATGAATTTGATTTGATTTGGGAAAGAAAATGGTTCAGATCGAGTGCTCTGATACCATGAAGAATTTGGAATGCTTTCTGATTTATTCCATGACTTCTTAACTTACAATTACAACCAGCAAAGGCATATGTATAGCCTAAATAAACAGCAGCCCTAATCATAGAATTAAAACAGATTACCTAAATTAAGGAAACAACCTTAACAACTGGTCATGAATCAATCACAACTTTTATTCTAATTTGACTAATTCCTTAAATTATGGACTTCTATAGATCTTGCTCATTCCTAAAAACATGGGATAGCAGTCCCACTAATCTTGCTCATATTTCCATAAAGGCATTGCTATCATCGTAATTGAGAACTTATCATTATTATTGTTGAAACAAAAACCTTTGAAGGGATTTTATTCATCCTTGTCCTTAGAAAAAGCTTTAATTTAGGTTCTTGATTAACTATTTATCATATCTAACTTGATAGTGGTGATCAACCCTAGAATGTTATCACTCTCAATTCCTTCTTTTTATAATGTGTGGTGATTATTTCTTGGATTAAACTTATTTCTGATAAAATGGTAATAAATCCTATCATATTAATATCGAATCCCATTAATGTTATTAGTGAGAGTCGTATCATTTCATAAGTGTCTTAACAAAGAAATCAAGTACCCAATGAAGAAAGAATTGTTTTCTTAGTGTCATTTTAGTTCTATGAGAAATCTGAATAAGACAAATCATGGGGAATGAGATAACAATAAGCCTTTCATTCCTGCTGAGGGGATTGAACCAGCTAATGGCTTGTTACCAAACCCTTTTAAAATTGGTGAGGGATTAAAGGTGAAATTAATGTTGGTAGTTGCAAGATTGCTAAGACAGCTAGTACCAAATACTTGAATGAAAGAAGCAAGATCTTTTTCTTTTGGTGTGATAAAGAATTTGTACCAGGAATTTCCAAAAAGAAATTTGTACCTGAACACAAGTGCAAGGATAGACAATTTCATAGGTTTATTTTGGAGGAAGTGAATGAAGTGAATGAGAATGATGGGGCTGGGGAGTAAGTAATTGATAAAGGTGATTCAGGTCAATCTTCTATACTTTTACAAATAATGACTGGTGTGTTTAGTGAGAATATCCAACAAATGAAGATAATGAGACACTTCAAGAATAGACCTTTGCAGATTTTAATTGACGGAGGGAGTAAAAACAACTTTGTGGGCATGTGGAGCAAAAGAGGTTGTTTGGTGGAGAAAATAGAACAGTTGAGGGTAGTATGCAATTATTCTTGGAATATCGCTGGTCAACAGTTATCAACTGATACATTGATTATAAAGATTGGTGGGAGTGGTGTGGTACATGGAGTTCAGTAGTTTCAATGAATGATGTGATGTTCAATTATTTCAAAGGTACTATATAATTACTGTTGAAGGGTCAAGTGATTCAACTGCGAAGTAAGAAGGGAAAGGATATGCAATCCATTACCAAAAAGAAGATTGTTACAATATTGAAACTGCATGTAATAGAATATTTGAAATTAGAAAGAAAATAAGATTAAAACTTGACGCATTTCACCAAAGAAATTCAAGGTTACGTAGAACCATAGCACGCCTTCTTTGAAGTATTAGCAAAGCAAATCATTCCTGTTATAAAGTAGGGCATGCTTCTTGTGACACTTAAAGATATCAGAGACATAGGCATGCTTCTTGTGACACTTAAAAATATCAGAGACAAAGGCATGCTTCTTGTGACACTTAAAGATATCAGAGACATCTCTGCTACTTTCAAGGTTAAGTGAAGCAGTCAATGACACAAATTTTGGTAGCAAAGGCTGACACAAATGACTTAATACAGTTACGTTGATAACAACACATCACCTTGAATGTGGCAAGCAATTGTCTTGGAAAACATCATCCAAAAGATATTATAACGACCTTATATCAAATTCAGGCCATGAACTTACATGATCAACTTGGATGGCTTGCATATTCTCTGAACTTGTCCCCTGGACCCGAAAAAGTGCCATCTTTTCTTCATTATAGGTTTCATCCACAATTCCTTTTTCTGAAATGTACTTCTTATATCCTTTGCTCAAACCTCCCTGATGGACAATACAACACAAAGTTCTCATAATTTCAACAGGATATTCATGATATACCAAATGTAATTGAGTTTAGTAGGAAAGAAAAGTAGGAGAAAGCCAAAAGCTCTTTCAAGAGAGACCTTGAAAATCATAGCTGTCTGGAAAATCAAGAAAAACAGTCGTGGCTCCTTATCCTGAATAACTTGAGCCTGAATGAAGAACATGTAAATTGAAGTCAGATTTATTTTTTGGTTAAATGATAAATTCAATTTGATGCAACCAAGAGCATAAGTAATTAGGTAATTACAAGCAAGGAATGCCATTTAAGATGAAAAGAAAAGCTAAAGATTAGGTAAAAACATGAAGCAGATGATTGTGGTAGTCTTATCGCATCATTTCAGATCAAACATTGGGTAGAGCTGTAAAAGATTTTAGATGTAGCTAGCTAACGCCAAAAAGAAGATATCAATACTGCTGAGGTTGATTGTTGCTTCTGGTAATTCAACTTAACCATCTAATATCTTACAGGTACAATGATTTCGAAGATACAGGTACAATTAAATATAAAAAGCATAATTTTACCACAACTGCATTCCCCTTGATTGATTCTGCCATAGCACACATATGGGATATAGCACCAACTCTGTCCTCCTGCAAGCAGAAAAGTATAAAAAATGAATTAGATAAGAGATGCACTATTTATATGTGTTCTCTTAATTTTCAAAAAGATGGAAAATGGTATAGTTCCCATCATTGAACTATATGGAGATGAAAAGTAACACTTTACTCAATTTCAGAACAAACAAAAGAGTATGTTCTATATTTCTAGACCAAAGGAAATGAGGAAAGTAATATATGTATCAAGTTTAAATTTTGAATAAATTGTTTTCTTCACCATTACACTCTCATGACCCAACCATGCATAAAATAAATTGTCATCCCTTCCGTCTCCAGGGTATGTGTATTGAACAACATAGCAATCTCCAGTGAAAAGCTTTGTTTGATCAGCAACTGGAATAAGAGTGGCCTCATCACCATTAACTTGCCAAACCTGCATAGTGAGTTTACATCAATTGTAAATCTAGGATAATATCAGTTGGTATTCACAACTCTATGAAGTCAGATGCTTTCTGTAAGAATATACTTTTAGTTTTCCTCGGCAATTTATATGTGGTTGAGAATCTTTTTCATCAGAAAGTTCCTTCACATCATAACCTTGTTGCTTAAACATTGCTGAAAATGGATAGAATTATCATCAGCACAGATTCCAAAATAGTTTATTACAAGGCCACTAGTTTCTCATCTTTCTTTTCAGTTTGGTTTGAATAAGTAACAAACCTGCTACTTTCCCCCGACCTTCCTCATACAACTTGGTCTCCACCACTTGTGGCCAACTCTCAAAGTAAGACCTAAAAGTGGAAGTTTCCAACCGTTCAGCCAGAAAAGTTAAATGGCTTGTAGTAGACCTGCCCTGCTCTCTCACAAAATTCTGCAAAAAAGTATTGGGTAGCCATTTTAGGAACAGCAGCCAAGAAATCTATTAGGAAGCATTAAGATCATAAGTATATTTAGCCTTCATGCATCTTTGCATGGATCCTATTCTTAATGCAGTCACCTTCTTGAAGTTCAATTTCAGGTTTGAGATTGGTAAAGTTATATTATTGTTTTCTAGAATACGTTGGTGTGCATCCTTCCTAAAAAAATTTTGGCACCAGGCATTCAGTTCCCAAAGATTTCATATCAGTTTCTGTCAGTGAACATGTGACATGAGGCAAAAAGAAGAAGAAGAAGAAGATTTCCTCACTTCAACTACTGAAATTGATGATTTTCGTTCACTAACTGAGGAATTTCCCCCCATCCACACAAAAATGTCAGATCCAGCATCCAGCATATAGCACTTGTTTGACTCGAGAATTTCTCTGCCCAACAGGTTACTTTCACATGGAACTAGTTTTCCCTGGGCTGTAATCCTGCTAACAAGAAAGCTGTTAGTCAACTAAAATATTTGTTGCCTAAACAGGATAGGTTGCATAATATTGACAGAATGTTATGCAGAATATTGTAAAACTAATTGAAAACGATTCTTTCCTTTCCTCATGTACATACTTTAGTTGTACATACTAGGGATAACAAACAATATACAAACTTCTTTACTTATACTCACATGGTATTAGGCAGTTCTCATCATCACTTTGCCATATCAATAAGGTAAGTTGAGGTGATAGAAAACTGAAAAGTTGAACGCAAATAGGATGACTACGTGCACACATACAAGCACACACATTTCACATTCTATCAAAATTTAAACCGATGATCTTGGAGGGGAAAAGTTGCTGGGTGCAGATAGATTGTTGACAAGCATTAAGAAAGTTTGGTATTTAGATGTGTTAGAAAGTGCCTCTTTAACATTTTCATGTCTAGGCAATATAGGACACTCTAACAAGATGCCATTACAAAGTCTTGGTAATTTCCAAAAGAACGATAAGTTATTGAAGATACTGATACAAAAGTAAAATTAAACTGACCAGAATAGGTGCACAGATGGATTTTCATGTTGTTTCTGAACACTGGAACTGAAATCCCGTGGGATGGGAGCATAACCACCAAACATACTCCAGAATTCACCAACATCTGCATCACCAACCAATTTCCCATCCTCTGCAGCATCAAAACAATTGTTATGATGACATCCTTCTTACACGAGAAATGAAGAATTGAAGAGTGAGAAAAAGAGATCCTCACCTATTGTTGTTACCTCACAGTTGCCTCCATGTTTGTGCTCCTTGATATACTGAACAACCTCTAAAGCTTTAGCTCTTTCCTGTATCTTGGAGTTGCAGCCACTAAAGATAAAAATGTTTGATGCAGTATCAAGTATAAATACTTCATCATGGTTCAAAGATGACCGAGCAAAAGGCACCTGTCAACATGCACATCACCAAAAGGTATGCGTTGACTTACATGTAGTCGTAGACAACTATCATTCAGAAACTTCCAAATTATGAGATCTTACCTCTTTCACAGAGACAGCATGGTCTCCCTTGCATGTATACAAGCTGACTTTATAACCTTTACTATGCACATTTCCAGGCAGAGAAGAGTATACGCCTTCAATAGGTATAATACAAGGCTTGAAGTATGACAAGAACTTTTCTGTTTCTTGCCCCTGAACCTCCCTATACTGCACTGCACAGGACCCTAAAGCTGAATCCAATTCAAGAGCTTTATCTGATGCCAACACAGATTCCACCTGCACATATGGTAAAGAGTCACCTCAGAAACTCCTATAGAAATGCATTCTATCAATCATAATGTGTGTAGTAAGCCATCTGCGATCTTAACACTTGATAGGACCACTATTCTCTTGACAATTTTCCATCTGTCTTATTGTAACGGGAACAAAAACAAATTACAATCTGTCTGAGAGGAATCTGATTCTCAATCCTACGCACCCTACACATTGAATATTCGGCTCTGTTGAATTATCATCAATTAAATTGGTTAATCGTATTCAGTATTACTATTGAGCATGCATTAAGTTAATTGATATACAACAATTTAAAGCTGATATTTGTGAAATAGACAACATGGAATTGGAAGGGGATATAGACCTCGTTCGCATCCTTTCCCAGCCAATAATGCACATCATATCGAGGAGGCCCGCTTTTCGGGATAATTGTCTGTCTCCAGAAATTAAAACAATATATTAAATCCCAACAAAAATTATTTAAAAGATTATTTAACCCAGTTGGTGACATTTAACAAAACACATCTAATTGAACTCAACACGACAACATTTTTGTCCAACAACAACTTACTTTAAGAACTAAATACGCATTTCCCGCGTAGAACTTGCCGTGCATAGATTTCGGGACGCGAACCAACTGGAGATTCTCGACGCACCAAATCTCAACACCACTAAGCGTAAGAATATAAGATAAGAAGCCAAAAATAAACCTCTTTTCTCTTTCTTTTTTTAATTAAAACATTAAAGCAAATGAAAAGACAAAGGATACGGTTTGGTCCCTGAACCATGAAAGGCCGAATCAACCTCGTTAGAGAAGTGAGACATTTAGTTTTAAGAAGCAAAGCCAGAACAATCAAGCTCCGTTAGTCGTAGCTGGAGTTGAGATCTAAAGAAATTTGCGGGCTAGATGGTGAGGTAACGTAGATAATTGCAAAGCGAGAGTTTGGTCGCTAAAGTTAGTTATGGAGAAGACGAAGAAGAAAGAGGAAGAAACTGCACCAAAGTGAAGTTTGGGAGACAGAAATTAGAATTAAATCATTAACTTGAAATATATTTTCTTAATGCTGAAGGCAGCTAATCACGAGGGCCCGCAATCCTCCTTTTTTTGAGTTCCCGCTCGTTAATTCTCACTTACCACTAGCGATGGAACTCGCCCAAATAGTCTTCTAAACTGCAATTACTTGATGAATCTTGCATGCTGTGTAGTTGGCATTGAGTTTATAATTAAGGGAATACCGTATGTGCATAATCCGGCATTCCACTGGAACAAACGAAAAAGAAGTCATAATTGAAGACTGAATGATGAATAACTTTCTCGTGCTTTGTTGTTTTTGTTTCTTCCTCGTTGTCGTGAATCTCAACATCATTAGATCGTATCATAACATTGAATAAGTTACAATGGGCGTTTATATTGTCCACCCCTCTCCAACCTTTTTGCTTTTTTCTTATTTCACGTTTAAGATCTTATTGTTAGGAAGTTTCGACATGACTTGATCTCCCGTATAACATAATAATTACAAAAAAAAAATTTCGATTTTTTAGAGGTAAGATTATTTAAGGAAATATTTTCATATTTTAATATATAAAATCGACTAATTCATACATAAGAAAAAAAAATATAATGTATACTAATATTTTTACATTTTATTAATATTTAGTTTTAATAGATAATGAATAATAACAATTTATGAATAATATATATATGTAATTTGAGATATTTGCATGATAAAGAAATACTTTAAATAATTATGTCATTAAACTATAATTAATTAATTGATTGGTTATAGGCATAAACTAATAATTTTCCACGTATACTAGGTCGGTCGTTTTAAATATCTTAAAGCATATCTCTATATGATAATTACGCTATTATTGATACGATAGTTTAGTGAAAGAGTTTTACGAGATTCTCCGTAACGGGCACTTGCTTAAATCTCACACATTTCTCATAAATTATCATTATAACTGAGATAAATTGCTTAAATATACACTTGGATCTTTTATGAGACCTTAACTCCTTTCAACAAAAGGAACTATACCAAGTTCAATAAAGAACTTAATAATCCATTTATTTATTTTCACTAAATAAAAATTGTATTATTGTCTAATTAGCAATTAATGATATATTAGAACATTTCCAATCTTAAAATAATAATTTTCTAAGTAAATTATACCTTAATTAGGATTTACTTCTAAAGTTAATAATTATATAACTTTAAACTTAAATATCAACTAATACATAGAATATTGACTTAATGTGATGTAGCCATATATATTAAATGAAATATTGATTTAAATTTTTATACATGTGTCATTTTAGGCGTAATCATAATTCATAAAAAGATGATAAATGTATTTCATTAGATTACTAATGACTTAATATGATGTAGCCATATATAATAAATGAAATATTGATTTAAAATTTTTAAAATTTTTAAGTTTAAGTATAAATTAAGAATAGAGAATGTTGAGTTACTTCACAGCTGAATTCGATAATAGTATGGGTTTACGTAAGAAGGAAAGTGCAATATGAGATATTGTAGGATGTAATATTTATTTCTTCTATAGCCAAGTCTATTAGAATAACTTACCTTTAATAGTTATGATTAAATATATTAGTAAGATTTCGTATTAGATATGAAATGTTAAGAGCCAAACTTAATAATTTAACGATTTGATGCTTAGTTGAAGCATATATTGTCTATTAAGTTTAGAACCAAATTGGATAATAGAAAATTATATGAGATTTAAAAGGTTAGGTATAATCTTTCAAACCTATTGAATGAATTGCTTATCTCAATAGGCACTTATAGGAGAGTGGTTCTAAAGATAAGTTGTATGAGTAAGATTAAGTTTGAAAAGTTTAAATCTTATAACAATACCTCTAAATGGAACTAGTGTTATTGTTGATACAATTGATGTATAGTTGAAAGGCTTGAAGACATTGAAAGATTCACTTTCCTAATGAATTCATTTCATCAAGGAGTTTGCTTCTAGGATGACTATTGATTTATCATGTCTATAAGAAGGTTAATAAGAGTATAGTTGTCCTCTTTAATGGGAGTACATATAGACATATTGCTCATAGGGAATAATATTCATATTTTCAATTGTTAAAAATATAATTGTCTAAGAACAATAGCAAATACTAATAAGCATGAATTAGAAACATATATAATCTCTATCATATTTCACATAGGCAAGAAAATTTATGCAATCATTTTTTTCTAATGATAACTATTATCATTCTATATCAAATGCCTTCAAATGTAGTCTATATTTACACTTCTAGTAGGCGAAATTTAGTGAAACAATTTTCGTCAAGGAACTATACCTTTCAATTCTACTTAATGTAACCTCTTGTAATGTATTATCATGGTATTGACATACATATTACATGACATCGTTTAAGTTTATAAGATATTAGTCAACTCAAAATGTTATCACATTGTGTCATATATATGACATTGACATACCTCTAAAACTTTGCCACTAAATCCTTAATAGTGATTAATAACAAAATTGCATAATGATACACAATTTTCTATCTAATCTTAAGAACTCTTGTCTAACCTAAATTATGTCCAAGAAATTTGGTTCACTAATAACTTAGTATTAACTATACTAGACAAAGATAATTTTTACTATGAACAAAATATGAATGTAAGAAAAGCAAGCAATTGATTATATGTCACGACAACCAAATAAGATCAAGATTTCAATCATTTGTTTGGTTAATCCCATTATTTTAGTTCATATAATAGCCCATGCTACAATTCCAAAAGATTAATATAATCTCTCTAGCGGGTTAGGATCCCATTTAAATTAATTTAATTGACCTTAAGACATTTAACAAGCTAATTAAACTTAAATTAGGTAAGTAACATCCTTATTGATCACATCTCTTGTGACATCTAGATTTGCTAGGTAACAACTCTTGCCAAAACATATGTTATATATTATTGTTAACCCTGACTATAAATTTATATGATCATAATTCACTCATTCAAATCATACAAATTTAGTTATGTTTTGAATTAAATCACGCGTTAGTACAAACTTTACGTTCAATACACAAAATGCACAAGAAGAGGGGGTTGAATTGTGTATCCTTTTTCGTGAACACAATTTTCTTTTATATTTCTTTGAAAACTTGCTTTTTCAAAGTTGTTAAGTAAAAATCACAATGTATTCTAATTAGCTTCTAGATACTTGTATAGAACAATAGAAATTAAAAGTTGAGAGTTAGAGAGTAGGGAGGTTGACACAACGATTTTATCCTGGTTCACCTCAAACTGTGAGCTACGTCCAATCCTCATATTCCTTTTTGAGATTTCACTATTCTTCTTAAATGTACAAGTATTCTTTTTCACAGAGCCTCTTCAGGCCTCTTACACCAAGTATCTCTCTTACCAGAAAGATATTGCGAGCTTTGTTACAGAAATGATAGCTCTAGTGTTTCGCACAACAAAAACTTAAGATAACTATCTCAAATCACTAATTGAATTCATTGTCTTTTAAATCACTAACTTTTTCAGTCTTCGACTCCGACTTGTATTTATAGCCTTCGTCTTCAACAGCTTATTGATAATTGTTTCTTTCTTCTTGTTTCTTGATTTTTAAAGAAAAAGTTATTCAGTTGAGTTCTGTAACTAACTCAAGCTAATTAATCGTCCGACGTAGTATCGAGTCTTCGTCTTAGTTTCGCTTCCGTCTTACTTTGCTTTCGTCTTAGTTTCTGCTTTCGTCTTAGTTTTTGCTTCCGTCTTTTTTTCTTTCGTCTCACTTTTGCTTCAGCTTTCGTCTTAGTTTCTTCGTCTCACTTTGCTTTGGCTTCCGTCTTATTTTCTTCCGTCTCGCTTTTGTTTCAGCTTCCGTCTCTGTAACA
Organism: Erythroxylum orinocense; assembly: GCA_025531955.1. Classification (NCBI taxonomy): domain Eukaryota; kingdom Viridiplantae; phylum Streptophyta; class Magnoliopsida; order Malpighiales; family Erythroxylaceae; genus Erythroxylum; species Erythroxylum orinocense. The sequence continues at coordinate 25,180,018 of JANZLX010000008.1, forward strand.
TCCCACCCTCTACTGGAAGGGTAAAATAGGAAATTTGGCATAGGATGGGATTTGTAGGGATTAATTGGTACTGTTCATGCATAATAGGATTGATACACAGTATCAATTGTGCACATGGA
>JANZLX010000008.1:25184378-25195470 GCA_025531955.1 Erythroxylum orinocense
TTTTTTGTTTTCTTTTTAATAAAATCTAGTTTAATATATATATATATATATTATTTAATCATTTAAATATTTAATAATAATAATTAATAAGAATTATGACAAATATAATTTAATTATTTTATTTTATTTTAAAAATAAAAATATTTTTAAAAATTATAAATAATCAATAAATATATTTTAAATCTATAGTATCTTTAAATTACATATATTCTAAAATCTAAAATAATTTATAAATTATGTTAGTAAATAAAATATAATGCAAAAATAAAACTTTATATATTTTATTTATTCAATTATTTATTAACATAAAGTGTACTATAATATTGTTATTATTTAATAATAAAGTTTTATAAATATTAAAATAAGATTAATTTTACAATTAATTTATCGTTAAATTTTAATTAATAATAAAAATAAACTATATATAATTAAAAATGTTTTATTTTTAATTTAAAGATACAAATAAAAAATAGAAACCAAAAACTTAATAAAAAGGTGAAACTAAATCAGTATATTCTCCCTCTCTTTACAACCCTTTGAGGGCCACGTCAGCGGGGTCGAACTCTGAAATGAGAATGGACACGCTGCGTTTTAAAACAGAGAGAGCTCACTTTTAATTTGGGTTAACCCGACCACGGTGGAGGGTGTATCCCAAGATCCACCTCCGAGGTCGAGAAAAGCCAGACTAAGGGGGGGCACACAATTTAGAAAAAGAAGACAAATCAGATATGAACCCGTTAACGTTGGTGAAGAGAATACAAAACTTGAATTCCAAAGAAGCAGCTTTGGGTATATCTGAGGCAGCTTCATGGCACGCGAAGTACAAGGAGTCCGCCTATGTCTTCGTGGGCGGCATCCCTTTTGACCTCACTGAAGGGGATCTCCTCGCTGTCTTTGCTCAGTCAGTATACATAATCTTTTTATTCATTTTATTTCAGTATTTGGTCAATAGGGTTTTAGAGGTTTGATGATTCTAACTTGATTTTCCCCCAGATACGGGGAGATTGTAGATGTGAATCTTGTTAGAGACAAGGGGACTGGTAAATCCAAAGGCTTTGCTTTTATTGCTTACGAGGATCAAAGAAGTACTAATCTTGCTGTAGGTCGGTGCTTTTTCTTTCTTTTTCTCACATGGGCCATAACGCTTTGATGATTAATTTACGTTTTTCATAATTGATTGGCTGTTTTATGTTTTTGGTTTTTCAGATAACCTGAATGGAGCTCAGATTCTTGGTCGAGTTGTGAGGGTTGATCATGTAACCAAGTACAAAAAGAAAGAAGAAGAAGATGAAGAGACAGAGCGACAGAAGAGAGAGGCTCGAGGGATATGTCGTGCTTTTCAGAGAGGTGAATGTACTCGTGGAGCTGGTTGTAAATTTTCCCATGACGAGCAGGTAGCTATATGGTAGATTTTATATGGAGAATTTTTCGTTTCAACGCTCATTTTGATGCCATATAAATTTCCCATGAATATAAACTTGAGTTGTTTAACTGCTAAAAATAGGACCATCTGTTGATGACTAGAAATTGAACTAATGCAAATTCCGATCCAGATAGTGACATGTTGATTGGTTCTTATGGATCACGGATGTGAGCATTGCCACTGCATTGTTCTATCTCAGTTTAGATAATAAATGGCATTGGTAGGGCTGAAAGTCTTCTGCCTTTAGTTAGGTTTTGTTTTTTGAACATCTGATAACTTTTTTGCAATTAACTATACAAGGTTGGCTGGGGAATTGTTTGTGCCATTTTTTCTTCTTTCCAGCTGCTTAACTGTTGTATACTGCTTCCACATGCGTTCTATTAGAATCCTCATGTCAATTTAAGGCACCTTCTGGATTTGGGAATTTGCCATGAAGCAGGCAATTTCAATTCCATTATGCTTAATTTTTGGTAGCCTGTGTGACCATGCTTTACTTTCTTTCTTGACGCAGAGAGCTGCAAACACAGGTTGGGGTCATGAGGATAACCGTTCCAGGTGGGGACATGACAAGTTTGAGCATCCAGAAAAGCGGGACAAGTTATCTGGAAATGACAGGTCTTTGGAAAACCACCCTGCACAGGGTGGGAGAAGGGAGGAAAGAAGATCAAGAGGACAGAAAGATAACGAAATTGAGCGAAAATCAGGAGTTTATAATATGAGGGAACAGAAAAAGTTAAGAAGCTCTCAAGATAACACGTTGGACCTGAAGTTGAGAGAAGATGGATATGATCGAAATAACCAGAGATCGAGGAAGTATGAAGATGATAAATTTGAGCCAAAGTCAGTGCAAAATGATTATAAAATGGACCAGAGATTGAAGAGACATGAAGGTGATGAATTTGAACGAAGAGATGACCATAGAGCGGAAGAGAAAAGATCAAAAAGGCATGAATCAAAATCCTATCTTGAAGAGGATCAAGAGAAGAAAAGGAGAGACAGATGGTCTGGACATGATAGGGTTTCGTCTTCCCATCGTCACAGAGAAAGAGAGGATCGCATGCATAAATCAGAAAGATAGAGTCCCAATGATCAGACTGTTTTAATGTATCATCCAGTAGCGTCGGTCGTAATCTTTGCCATGCAACAGTTACACTTTCAAAACTTTCACGGGCAGAATGTTGGTCATATACTTGCTTTGTCAAAGCAGTTGAAATGTTGAGAGTAATTGATAGCTCGTTGTTGGTAAAATAGAAGTCTATGGTTTGGTATGGCTAAGATGATTGCAGCCTTTTTTTTTTTTTTCCCCTATTCTAATTTACATCGAGGTGTTGCTTTTCTTTCTTATTCAGTTTACTTCCGTAATATGCTGTTGATCTACTTGATGTCATCCGCCAATTTTGAGGCCAAGACTCACTGCCCTCTTACTTTTCCCAAAGAACGACGGTCCCCAGGCAACTTGAATCTTTGTTTCGAGCATCTAATTGGATGAATGAGAATATACTATATTTTCTCCAAAAAGAAAAAGAAATATGCTAAGTTTGACATTTGAATTCCTGTTTTTAGCATCATAGAAGGATTTCTCCATTTTGATCACAAACATGATCTACCTCTCAGGATCAAGATTTATTCACCTACTGATTCTTCTCACTTATTACTTCCCTATTTAGGGAAAGTAAGTCAAACTTCCCTCTATAATCCGTTTTGTTTTAGGCTATGGCGTCATATCATTCAGTTTAGAAAAGATAAGGCCTTCTACAACTAATAGCCCTTTCTAGGAATTCTATAGAATATTAACCCAACCTTGTATCTGCATTTTTGAAACTATGGGGTCCTTCCTGCATCTGCTTTATATTTCCTTTTATTCATGCTTCAATTTTATTGAAAGACGTTTTCTTTCTAATTGGACTACCTATAATTGGGAAGATTTTGTTTTCTTAATTGAAGAGACCCCTAGTTTAGAGTCTAGTGTTTTTAAATGTTCCTCTTATTCTAGGTTGATAAATAGCTATGTTTCTTCAAAAAATTCTGAAAGAAGAACATGTCGAGTTTATTTGGGTTTTAATAAATCAATTTATCTTTTATTATGTTAATAACAAACCCAATTCAAAACTTCTTCCCTTTTGTAAAATTGTGGCTTCTGATAAGTTCTTTGCATTAGGCTTTGTTATTTGGGGTTCTTCTACAAGAACTTAAAGAGATGCCTCTGACCTTCCCTTTCAATGTCTTTACCTCTATGTGTGGTTTATCCAAAATTGGACTTTTGGTTATTTCCTTGAACTTAGGGAAAAAGAAGGCTTGCCTTCTTCAAACCCTAGATTTTTTTTATAAAATTTTCTCAGTCTTCGTGTATCCATTAGTTTTTATAGCAAATCTCCTAAGGAATTCATCGTCACTCTACTATCTCTGGAGTCTATGTCTATGGATCAACTTAATCCTTTTAAAGACTTCTTTGAAAGGCCTTATTGGCTTAGAATTTCCAAGACTTTTGAATCTTCTTGCTTGGGCATTTATCAAAAACTTTTTCTCAATCTATATCAATCCTAAAGTTTTCATTGTTGATAGTGATGAAATCCTAAAACTTGATCCTTCCATTATGATTTTAGGTTTTGAAATGTACCTCCCTTACTTTTGGAGTACGCAACTTGTCCTTTCTTTAAGAAATCTTCCTGTTATACATTTTTGGACTACCCAGTAGGAGTTTGTTTTAAGGCAAGGCAACCACTGTTAATGAAAAATTATTTTGATTTTTTTCATATTGTCAAGTGCAAGATTTTTGCTGCTAGTGTCGCTAACATGAAAGGCTTACCACTCCTGCTGGTTAAAAACCTACAAAGTTTAGTACTTTGTTTGGATTTTGCCCTTCCTAAACGTATTCTCTCTAATTTGAACTTTCTTGGCTCTCTTAAATTCATTCCTAACAGTTATTATTACATATTTTAGAACTTGTATGTTGACAGTAGAGAAGAAAGAAGTGGCTCATAATCCCCTGCCAAAACCAAAGCTCAAAGGTAAGTCCCAATGACTTTTAGTTATAAAAAAGCTAAAACTCCAATCTCAAAGAGTTTTGCTAGGAATTCCACTCCTCCTCCAATAAATTACTTGAAGAAACTGAGAACATAAAGCCTATGACTAATTTCCTACATCTCTCTCCCGACCTTCCCTCCAGTATTGCACCAACAATCAATTATGAGGAATTATTAAGAGTCAAGGAGTCTTTGAGACTCATTATGTAACCAAAATTGCAGTTCTTGATTAAGGTTCAACATAGATCTTTTCTGAGCATTCTGTCATATGTTGTCTTAATAACTCAATCGTCTACTGTTGGAAGACTTCTTAGCAAAAATAAAAAAGTCTTTGCTTCCTTTGAGAAGTCTTATCATGATTAGGTCATGTAATCCAAGAAATTAAGCCTCTCGAACCAATGTCGAATGGATTATGATGCAGAGGAAACTAGTGATGGTGTAATTTATACTATGTTTTAATAGGTGTTTTAGTGTGTTTATAGGTGTCTATGAAAGGATACATCCTATTCCTTTCCTTTCCAGAACCCGACTGCAGCCCTCCCAGTTACCCCATGATAGCCCTTCAATTGATATCTAACTCAACCGAAGGGTTCCCATAAAGCCAAGCTATTTAACAGTTAAAAACCTTTTATATTTTAAAAGTGTGGAAAATAGTGGATTTTTTTCAAATTATTTTATTAAAAATTTTGGTAGCACAACGACTGCATTTTGACATTCCCAAAATTTTCAAAAGCTTTGTAAAATTTCAAAACACTTCTATACTCACACCAATTTCTCAACTACAAATTTAGACTTTAAGTCTATTCACAAGCAACTCTAAACAAATAATTCTCAACAATTACTACAATAAACTTTTAAAAGCTAACACATATGCATATATTTCATTTAAAAGCCTTTATAAACATCAATTCTTGACAAAAATGTACATATCGAAATGACACAAGCACAATAACACCCAATGATACAACTAATCCTATGGCGAAGTCCCAATTATTGCAGCACTTGTACACATACTTGGGGTAGTTTGTTTAAAAACATAAAAATAAGGGTGAGCTAAATGAGCTTAGTAAGTGTAATCAATTTACAAGAAAATCAAAATTTTCATAATAACATAGCTGCAATATTCCATACAATCATAAAGCTCATGGCAAAGCATTTGCCATAACAATTTATTCGTGCATCATGAAATCTGGTAATAACATAACATTTTGTAAAACACAATTTCAAAGTTTCTAAAATATTATTCAAAAATGCTTTTCGACATTACACTCATAATATACAAGTTTAAAATTTCTTTTTTCCTTAAACAATAAATAGTGATGACAATAAGTTTTCTGAAAAATGTTATACTTAAAATAAGCCAATCAATAGAATTGGTATCATACTGTACCTTTCAAATCACTTTTAAAAATAAATAGTGACGACATTATTATTACATGACTTTTGTTAACACAGCCCACCATTAGATCCTTTACCATACAATACATTAGGCATAAAGTCACGGAGCTGGCCTTGTATCGCGTACCTGCGACTGGTTAACCATTGGTTACAGAGCTACTTCTACATCGCTTACTCAAAACAGGTTAATCGCTATAAACTGGTAGTTATAGACCTAGTTCTATATCGATTACTTGTAACAAGTCATGGAGCTGGTTCTACATTGCTTACCTATGATTGGTAAACCACTATTTGTTGAATTGATTTTACATCGCTTATCCGTAATAAGTTAACCAATATAAATATACCGGTATAATAACATGTATAAAGCCTAGCGATGTACCATAAGCAAAAACAACTCTTACATTTATGACTCATCTTATTTTATAAATCAAGTATAGGATGATTCATAATTGAATTATTTCAATGTAACTCCCATTCATATAAAATTTAAAAGCTAACACATCTGCATATATTTCATTTAAAAGCCTGTATAAACATCAATTCTTGACAAAAATGTACATATCAAAATGACACAAGCACAATAACACCCAATGATACAACTAATCCTATGGCGAAGTCCCAATTATTGCAGCACCTATACACATACTTGGGGTAGTTTGTTTAAAAACATAAAAATAAGGGTGAGCTAAACGAGCTCAGCAAGTGTAATCAATTTAAAAGAAAATCAAAATTTTCATAATAACATAACTGCAATATTCTATACAATCATAAAGCTCATGACAAAGCATTTGTCATAACAATTTATTTGTGCATCATGAAATTTGGTAATAACATAACATTTTGTAAAACACAATTTCAAAATTTCTAAAATATTATTTGAAAATGCTTTTCGACATTAAACTCATAATATACAAGTTTAAATTTTCCTTTTTCCTTAAACAATAAATAGTGGTGACAATAAGTTTTCGAAAAAATTTTATACTCAAAATAAGCCAGTCAATAGAATTGGTATCATACTGTACCTTTCAAATCACTTTTAAAAATAAATAGTGACAACATTATTATTACATGACTTTTCTTACTCAACATAGCCCACCATTAGTTCCTTTACCATACAATACATTAGGCATAAAGTCACGGAGCTAGCCTTGTATCGCTTATCCGCGACTAGTTAACCATTGGTTACAAAGCTGATTCTACATCGCTTACCCAAAACAGGTTAACCGCTATAAACTGGTAGTTATAGACCTAGTTCTATATCGATTACTTGTAACGGGAGTATAGCCACTGCATACAAGTAAGAGATAGAGGTCGGGATCAGTTTGCGTCTGCATTTGCATAAATTTGTATATTCGGCGATTTCTGTACAATATGTATTCGAATATTTCTGTATGTAATACCTCGTGAAATTTGGAAATGTTTGGTAAATGAGATTGATCAAAGTGTAATGTTAATTGTGATTCCGAGTTTTATGAAATAAAAAGTTTGGGCCCGATTTTGATTACTGATTTTTGCATATGCATATATATTGTTTTTTTAAAACAAAGTACTGAAATTCGAGTGTTTGACTGTTCTAGCATGCCGCACTAGCGGGGTACGTACTCGGACATCACTCAAGATGTCGGGTACGTGTCACGAGAGGGTAGGGTGCTACAATACTTATCAAAGGTATTTTAACTCTATTCAAGCATTCTTAACTCCTAAGAAATTTCCTACATTTTATTTGCTTATGGACTTTAGAATCTTAGAAGTTAAAAACAAAGAAGAGAGCCAGTCTTCTTCTTAGAAAAAGCAGCTCCTAATTCTCTCACCAAGAAAAGCTTAAAGAAAACTCACCAATAACTTCTAATTCCAAAATGCTAAAACTCTAGCTCTAATATTTCCTATAAGGAAGTCAACTAGCTGCTCCTCCAAATTGCTTAGAGAATATGTAACCACTAAACCCTCAGTTGAAGACACTCTTCCTTTAAAAGGACTTTTTTTTACTCTTGTAAAGGTTGTTGAAGAAGCAAGTGATGGTATAAAATATCCTTGTATTACTTTTAACTTTATTTTCATTTTAAATTCCCACTATTTTATCTGTTTTTTGACAGAAGAGACAATGTTAGGCCTTCCTACTCCCTCTTTTCTTTTAGAACTAGAATTTGGAAAGATCAAGGCTTATCTTGACCTAAAAGTCACTTTTGTTTCTTCACTAGAGGTGAGACAAGAATTCCTATATTCTTTATATTGACAAACTAGTATGTTAACAAATTCTTTTGTAACTTGAAAACAAAGGATGTTTGGTCTTTTACAATGACCTCAGAAAAAATCTTAACTTGAGCTCCTTAGATCTTTCTCCTGACATACCTTACAGCGTTGCACCAATGCTCAACTTTGAAGAACTACTGAGAGTTAAGGAGTCTTTGAGATTAACCATGAAGCAGAAATTGCAATTCCCAACTGCAATTCAATGTAGTTCTTTTATAAATATGTTTTCATATACTAAGTCTACAACTCATTCATCTGTTGTTCAAGGAATTTTAAGAAAAGATAAAAAAAGTCTTTGCTTCCTTTGAAAAATGTTGTCGTGACCAGGTTATGTACTAGAAAAAGTTAAGTCTCTCGTGTCTATACAGAATGGACTATGATGCAGAAGAAATTAAAGGCAAGAATCTTCTTACCAAAATTCGAGAGCTAAAATATTGGATCCTGCTTCTTTTCGGAATTCAACTCTTTCTCTGATACCACAACTGTTGAGCTCTGTTCCTGAAGCCCAACTATCGATCCAGAGTCAAAAAGCCGCCATCATTGGTTCCTCATCATTCTCATAACATCTCAAGCCACAAAGATCAGCCCACACAACAAAATCACAATAATCACAATTGACTTCTTCAAAATTGTAGCTCTTAGTCTCTAGTTTATTTTGAAACAAGAACCACCTCATTCAGAGCTCTATAGTTCAAGATATGCTTAAAAATCCAAAGTATGTTCATGGCCTAATCATGCTCTCCCAACCGACCCCTCAATTTCTTTCGATCAATCTTTTTGAATTCAACACCAATGGCTATCAATTTTTTTGGAAAGGTAGAAAAACATGTTAGGAATCTAACGCTTCAAGAATCACCCCAATCGGAGGTTAGACGAAGAAGTTATGGCTAAACGAATCCAACATATTCATGTCCTTACGCAAATTGTACATTCCTTGGCGTAATTGCCATAACTCTCACAAAAAATGTCGAATTGACTTCGTTTTTGGACGATTTGAAAGACGACTTCTAGATCTTCAAATTTCATGAAGATTCTAAAATGAAATTTTGTCGTTTGTGGGGTCAAAAAATACAGGCCGTGTAAACCAACATGGGTAGGCCGTGTAACCTTCGGGTGTAATAGTGCTCTGGGTTGGAAACACACGAATTGTATTATTTTACACGGGCAGGCAGTGTAACCTTCGGGTGAAACTAAATTTTCACCCTCCAAGACCCCTCCAAAAGATCCTAAACCTATCCTAATATCCCCTTTACTCATAATCTTGCCAAATTCAACTCTTTCTAGTGCAATATCACTTCATATACTCTAATTATTCGGGAAACACGTCCTATGCAACATCACCTACTCAAACGATCATATCTCTCAACTCTAATATCCAAAAATTGCATACTTTATATCGTTGGAAAGCTATAAAGATGAGATACAACTTTCATGAAGGAAACTTTGGCTAATTCTACCTAGATCGATTCAATTTTTCCTTAAAAGTCAGAAAACAAATTTTACCCTCATGAAAAACTTGATATTGATCCCAACTTCACTTCCTCTATTACAACATCATTTATATCCATTCAACTACCAATTGGAATTCATCAAACCCTCAACCTCAATTCATTTGACTTTTCATATTCAACAACATCTCATGATTCATAACATTCCTATCTTTCTTTTCCATAGTATCTCACTTATATATATATACAACAACAATTCATGCTCAAGATTCATCATCTCAAGTTAATGACTTCAAACATACATAATTTCAACTTAACATCATCCATGCACAAATCATATTTCATTAATATCATAAGATAAATGTTTACAAAGCTTTAATGGCATCCCATGCCACAATACATCATCAATATCAAAATCCAAAATGCAACAAAAGATACAAAACCCCATAATTCTCGACATGTGTCTAAAGTCTTATTTTTACATCAATCTAACTTAAAATACAAAACATGCATAATCAAACGAATGCCTTGACTTTCTTTCACCCGATCTCTTTCTCATCACCTGGAGATGGGAATGAAAGTAAGGGTGAGCTTAACGCTTATAGGTAACAGGTTTATAACAGATAACAAGCAAAACAATTCAAAAAGTTCATTGTTATAGAAAATTCTTATTGAATCGTAAAACACATGTTCCTCAAAATTCTTGTCATGAAATCAAAATCACAAACAACAAAATTTATGCAATTTTCAACTTGTTCATAAATCATAAACATATAAGCACATCAAAATGGTTTGAGTGGATGCAAAAACAGAACATACTACACATTTCTACTTAATGGTCTTGTGTAGCAGTGAACAGAACGTACTAACACTATCCCATATAATAGTTTTGCGTAGCCGTGACCTTATGAAAATCCATGAAGGAGCTCCATGCCACTAGTGAGTAAGTCAACATGCACATGACTTAACTTAGGGGACCACCACAAACCAACATAACACGTAATTCATGAACTTGAAAACAGATTGCCTAAATGGCAACATTTCGAAATCTTGTTTTTTCATAAACATGCAATTTTTCGAAAACCCTTTCATATAGCATACAACAAAACATATAGCAATTTCGCAAACCATTCAAAAGCAGCAAATGCCACAATTATAAAGCAATTGAGAAATTATTTTATTCTCTTGGCTAAAAAGAAAACATAATGGCTCATTATCAAATTATAAACATGTAACCCACCTTAATTCTTGCAAACCTTGCTCAAAAAGCCTCTACTCTTGCTCCTTTTGCCTATTTTGATTTCCCTCAACATTGATCCTCAAGTCAATAGGCATTCCAATTGAGAAACTGATTGAGCCCAAGTTTATCTTATAAATTGGCTACACTTTCATGGCTATTAATATAATTTTTTGACTCTTAATTCGTGATTTTATGCTTAAATTAGTTCCTTGTAGTGAGCTCATATTATATGCAATTTGTTAGTAAAATTGTTGCAAATTGACATTAATTGCATTATAATTTTTCTAAGGACAATTGATACTGCAAA
>JANZLX010000008.1:25206887-25222257 GCA_025531955.1 Erythroxylum orinocense
AGGAGTTCGACATAGTGGCAGCGGGGGGTGGGAGGAAGGTGGTAATGTTCCCTAATGGCAACAGAAGTGAAGGCGCTAGGAATGGTAACACCTTGGAAATTAATTCCGAAGGTGCCGGAGTGACAGGCATGGGTATAAAATTGGCGGACGAAGGTGGTGTTGCCAGAGGTTCTAGGTTGGGCTAAGCTGGAGAGCTGGAATTAAATGAGTTGGCGAACAAAGGGGTTATTGTGAGGGGCAAAAGGAAAGGGTTTTTCCTTGAGTAATGCCCTGGCCTCAGTTTTCGCGGCCAGGTCAGTATAATCAGGATCGACCGGAGGGGAAGAAGAATGGGTTGGAGAAGTGGGACGATGGGAAGAATGGGATGGTTGTGGAGAAGGAGAATGGTCAGAGGAAAAGCTGAGAGAGCCGGAAGATGTGGCGGGATGATGGGAAGGAGAAGGGTCAGGGGAAAGTTCAAGGGAACTGCAGGAGGGGAGGACATGGAAGGGGGTGGAAGGTCGCTCGGCCCGACTGACGTTCTTGGTGCGAGGCATTTTCCTGCAGAAATAAAGAGAAAGCAAAATTAATAAGGCAGAAGAAGTGAAAACTGCCTCCTCGCTGTGACGTGTGGGAAGACACCGCGGTGAGACAAGTTCTCAGATCACACGTCGCGACGAGCAAATCACATGTTGCGACGAGGCATGCCAGACATGTCGCGACGAGGCATGAAACCTGGTACGTCTCGACGAGGGGAATATCACGTCGCGACGAGAGGCAATTTTCAGAAACCTCGACGAACGTAGTTCGCCGCAAAAACCTAGCCTAAACCACTAGAACAAGAACGAAAACGGAGAAAAAGAATGAAGATGAGACACTTACAAAGATCGAAAGCGAGAGGAGGAAGAAGACGGAGGCTTTGGGCACAGGAGGACAGCAGAGAACGGAGCCAGAAAACGAGATAGCTCGGCAGTAAAGGGAGGTAGAAACAATGAGGAGGAATGCAGAAGGGCAAGGGGGAAAAGACAAAAAGGACACTGGATAATAAATGATACTCCCCTTTGAAGCCCGTGAACTCACGCCCGATGCTACAACTTTAAGAGGATTGAAAGCCCTAGCCATGCATGACAGTCGTCGACCTCAACGCTGTTGTGACTCCGACAGCATCCATGGTGAAGACGGTCCTGCGGTGTCGATGTGATGCGTGGTGGAGATGGTGATGAACTGTAGACTGTGGATGACAGTTGCGGCTGGAATGGCGATGATGAAGTGCTGTGAATCGTTGGTAGGGTTCTCGAATGAATATGTTTCTATGATGTGGAGTGTTGGTATCTGTGTGGTATGTAGTGTGTCCAGCCTCTTTAATGACCTAATTCGGTAACTATTTAAAGAACCGAGGAGGGTCGGGTCGGAACAGTGAGAGAAATTTCCATTTATGGTCCAGGTATCCGACTGTACATCGCGACGTGTGAATTATTTCTCGTTGCGACGTGCTACTCTGCTCACTCACCGCGGCGAGCCAATTGTTTGTCATCGCGGCGTGTCATCTTGGGCTCGCTCGCCGCGGCGAAGCAAATGTGTGTGCCGCGGCGTATCGACTTCAGCTTGCGCCGCGACGTGTGAAGGACTTGTTGACTTTTTCATCTCTTTGACTCCATCTTTCCTACAAAATAAAATAGCAATTTGCAGTATCAATTGTCCTAAGAAAAATTAAGATGCAATTAATATCAATTTACAACAATTTTACTAACAAATTGCAATTCATATGAACTCAATATAGGGAACCAATTTAAGCGCAAAAAGCATCAATTAGGAGTCAAAAAGTACTTTAACAATTACGAGAATGCAGTCAATTATTAATGTAAACTTGGGCTCAATTAGGCAAGAGAAAGGCTATGTACAAAAGAAATAAAATAGAGGCAAAAGATGGGCCGCCGATGGTGTTGTAGCTAGCCTAATAAAGTAGATGTTGCTGGGTCTTCTATCACGCCCCCTTCAAGTTGGTGGTTTGGTTGAAAACCAACAACCCCGACTTAACTAATGAGACTCCAAAACACGCGTGCAGGAAGGGCTTTCGTAAAAAAGTCAGCGAGTTGCTGAGTAGTCTTCACGTGCTTCAGCTCGAGGAACCCTAAGTTCATGCAGTCATGAACCAGATGAAGATCAATCTCCAGATGTTTCGTCCTTTCGTGGGAGACCGGATTTTTAGAGATATGGATGGCTGCTTGATTGTCAAGGTAAGGGTTTCTTGACCTGAATCTGGAAAGTTTCGAGCAACTGCGTCATCCATTTTAGCTCGCAGGTGGTCGAGGCCAAGCTTCGGTATTCTGATTCGGCTGAGGAACGACTCACCGTTAACTGTTTCTTTGTTTTCCAGGAGATCGACGATCGGCCAAGGAACACATAGAACCTCGTCAAAGAGCGTCTGGAGAAGGCACAGCTTTCCCATTCCGTGTCAGAATATGCTATAAGGTGAGTGTTTTCTTCTGTTGCATAAAAAATCCCCAAATTTTGGGTCCCATTAGGGTATTTCAACACTTTCTTAGCTGTTGCCCAGTGCGGCATCCTAGGGTTACTTATAAACTGGCTGAGTTGCTGCGTGACATATGTAATGTCAGGTATTGTGAACCCCAAATACTGTAATTTGCCCACCAATCTATGATATTCTTCTGGTTTCTCAAGTAACTCACCTTCGTCAATTGTCATTTTTGTGCCAGGGACTATGGGTGTTGCACAAGGGGAGCAGTATAGTAAATTGTGTTCCGTCAGGATGTCCCGAATATACTTGCCCTGGGTAAGTATCATTCCACTTTCTCCTCTTGCTATTTTAATGCCTAAGAAAAACTTTGCATAGCCCAGATCTTTGATAGTGAATTTTGCATTGAAAAACTTCTTAATATCTTCCATTTGTCCTTCATCTACACCTGTAATTAGGATGTCATCTACGTATATAATCATTGCCATGAAGTCATCCTTTGTGCCCTTAGTAAACAGACAGTGATCTGCTTCAGATTTAGTGAAACCCATTGAAGACAGTGTGGTGGATAGCTCCTTGTTCCATTGTCTCCCAACTTTTTTTAACCCGTAGATTGACCTGATTAATTTGCATACCTGTCCTGCCTTGGCTTTGCTATAGCCTTGAGGTGGTAGCATGTATAATTCTTCTTCTAGATAGCCATGGAGAAAAGCATCATTTATATCACATTGGTGTATTGGCCATTGCTTAGAGGCAGCTATAGCCAAAAACATCCTTATTGTCACAACCTTTGCTACTGGGGAGAAGACTTCTGAATAGTCAGCTCCCTCTTTTTGACAAAACCCGTTTGCTACAAGTCTTGATTTTAGCTTATCCACGGCTCCATCTGAGTCATATTTCACTTTATAAACCCATTTCGAAGCTATGACTTTTTTCCCTTTAGGTAGTTCAGTGAGCTCCCAAGTTCCATTTTTCTCAAGGGCAGACAATTGCTCATTCATGGACTGTACCCTCCTTTGGTCCTTACTAGCAGTTTCATAAGATAGAGGTTCAAATATTCTAGAGACATCACCTATGTAACTGTTGTAGCTTTTGCTGTGTTTGATGTCTAGCTTGCTCACTCCTTCTTTACTTGCTCCTGCAGGACAACAAAATTGTAATGCTGCATTGCAATTGTCAAGGGAATGAATGAGCTGATGTGCTGTGATTTGGAGGACATAATTTCGCAGGTATTTTGGGGTTGTGTGTGTTTTGCTGCTTTTCCTTTGTGGGGCATCAATAGGTTGGGCATTTTGGGCTGGGGAATTGTTCTGTGGTGTATAGTTGGGTGGCTCATGATCAGGTGGCAGGGGGTCTTGTTCGGTTGGTGGGTGATCAATCATGGTAGGCATTTGCGTGGGAAAGTCTGCATTTTCATTGGTCAGGGTGTTGGTAAACAAGGGTTCAGGTTCTCTTATGGCATTTGTAACACTGTCTGCAAAGGGAAAAACCTTTTCATGGAACATCACATCTCTTGATACAAAGACTGACTTAGTATGTAAGTCCATAACCCTATAGTCCTTGTAGTCGGGCATGTATCTAAGGAAAACACATCTTTTTGATCTAGGATCCAGTTTAGTTCTTTTGGGTGTTTTATCTAGGGCAAAACAGAGGCAACCAAAGACTCTGAGGTGTTCATAACTGGGTTTTTTTTCTGTGCAGCCTTTCAAAAGGACTCCTCCACCCTAAGACCTTGGATGGGATTCGGTTTATAAGGTAAGTGGCTATTAACAAAGCTTCCCCCCAATACCACTTAGGCAATTTAGCCTGGAAAAGTAGGACTCTAGTAATTTGAAGCAAATGCTTGTGTTTGATTTCTACAACACCATTCTGCTGTGGTGTGTAGGGACTGATTTTTTGGTGTTGGATTCCTATCTCCTTAAAGGTGTTAATGCACTCTTGATTTATAAATTCCCTTCCATTGTCTGTCTGAATTTTTAAAACTTTGGTATCAAATTGTCTCTCAATGTTCTTAAGGTAGTGCATTACAGTTTGCTGTGTTTGGTGCTTATGTCTTAGTATAAAGGTCCATATAGCTCTAGCAAAGTCATCCACAATAGTAAGAAAGTATTGTAACCCACCCATAGTAGAAACAGTATAGGGCCCCCATAGATCCATGTGGATAATTTCAAAGGGTTTCAAATGATAATTTCTGTGTTGTTTAGCTAGGGGGCACACTTGACATTCATGTTTGCAGGGAATAGAAAACTTTACTTCATTGATGTGTTGTAGTTTTCCTTTGGAAACATGCCCTAATCGAGAATGCCACAAATCAAAACTAATTGAAACATTAAGGGTAACATTCTTAATTCTGTAAAATTCTAAAGAAGGACCTTGCAGGCTATTTGAGGGTAGGAAACTTTCTGGAGTTAGCTCATAGAGTCCATTCATTGCCTTGACAATTGCCCCAACATTATTAGTCCGAAGGTCCTGCAAAAACAGCTTGTTAGATAGAAAAACAACAACAATCTCATTCTGTGTGGTTAATTTGTTGACTGATAACAAGTTCTTGAAAAACTGAGGGATATGTAAGATTTCTTTGAGTGCAATTTTATCCCTTATTTGTGTCTGGCCAATGTGGGCCACTTTTTGTCTGCTTCCATCAGGGAGAGTTACATGATCATATATCTTATCATTTGTCATATAACTAGTACATGTACTTAGGTCTGTTGTCATATGTGTTGAGGCTCTGGAATCAATGAGCCAAGAATCAGTATATTTAGAAACAGTGTTCACAGAAGGTGCAACATTACCTGCAGAGTGTTGATATCCTGAATAGTTTATCTTCCCGGTGGTTTTTCCTTTAATAGCTTTACTTATCTCCTGTTAAATGAAATCAGAAAGACCAGATGATAGTTGTCCATTCCAGGGTTTCTCTTCACTCTGCTCTTGTGTGTTGTCTGCAGGGCTATCTGGTGTGTGAGCCATGTTTACCTTCCCTTTCTCCTTCTGTGCAGTGAGTTCCTTGTACCATTCAGAGACCCCATGGATTTTGAAGCAAGTTTCTAAGGTTTGTCCATTCTTCTTGCATTTCTCATAGTATTTATCCTCCTTCTTGAGGTATGGTCCTTTGCTAGAGTTGACATTTCTCCCTCTTTTCTTCCATCCACTTGTTTGTTTAGCTAGCATTGCCAAGTTTGGGGTACTGTCCATATTAGAATTAACCACCCTTTGTCTTTCAACAGTTTACAGCATAGAGAAGGCTTTGTTCACTGGAGGTAGTGGTTCCATAAGCAAGATTTGATTAACATGTTCAAACTCATCATTGAGTCACATCAGAAACTACACAAGTCTGTGAGTATTTTCTTTTGTAGTGATAGTTCTTGCAGCATCACAAGTGCACATAGGTGTAGGGCTTAAGCTAGACAAATCATCCCATAATTTCTTCAATTTAGTGTAATAAGCAGAAACTGTTAATGTACCTTGTTTTTAGGAACTGATCTTTCACCATAGCATTGAGGATCTATGATTTCACCATGCTGTCTGCTCTTCTCCATTTTGCTTGTAATGTTGCATCCTCTGTGGGCATTGTGCAGGATCCTTCGATGAAGGAAAGCTTATCCTTTACACATAGGGCTATGGTCATGGATTTGCTCCAGGTAAGATAGTTATTGCCATTGAAGGGAGTGGTGACAAGCATAGCTCCTGGGTTTTCAGTATTGATGACTGAGTAGGGTTCATGCTCATTTGTTGTTGGTATGTTTGTAGTGCTAGATCCACTGTTATCCATTGTATTGGATATAGCAGATTAGAGTAGAGGAATCAGAGTGGCTCTGATACCATGTAAAATAAAGTAGAGAATAGTTGTAGGTGAGGAAAGAGTATTCTTTCGTCTGCTGTATTGAAACTTCCAAAGGATTATTTATACACGAGACAATGCTATTCTATTGGTTGGTGACCCTAGAATTAAGGGGAAAACTAACTATTGAATCAGACAGTTGTGTTTATTCCTTTGCTAGGTACAGTGACAGGCTGTGTCAAGAGGAAAAGATTATGTACAATGGAAATAAAACAGAGGCAAAATTGGGCCTCCGATAGTGTTGTAGCTAGCCCGGTATAATAGATGTTTCTGGGTCTTCTATCAAAGTTAACTTTTGGAAGCAACATGTACAACAAGTCAAGGAGGACCAAATGTCATGCATTACTTAATGGGGTAAAATGTGATCCATTGACGTTGACCAGTTGTGATTTGTGAACTTTTCTATTTTATTAACTTTTGTTATTATTGAATGGGAGTTTGAAAATTTATTTCTAAATGTTAATATGAAGTTATTTTATCTAAGAATTCACTATCACTCCTTAATCCTCATACTTTTCAAACAAGGTGGGTGCATAAGACTTTAGATACTTTCCATTAATAAAATGCCTACGAAGTTCACCTTTCAGGCAAGAAAACCAATAGGCATTACCACTTAACACTCTATAAATTCTAAATGGTCTTTCCTGATTTGGTAAACATTTACCCTTATCCCAAGGGTAGGATCAATTTTTATATTAGTTCCCCTTCTGAAAATTCTCACAGAGAATTCTCTTATTATAGAAATTTGCCACCTTTCACTTTTGTATAATCATAATATTCAAAGTTTGAAGTAGCACTTCATTTAAATTTTCTAACTCCAATGTCATTGCTTTTGAATACTTAGAAGTCACTAAAGCATTTTGTCCAGCTACTCTCAAGGTTGGATCTACCAATTTCATAGGAAAAATATTGTTAAAAATAATTTTGAATAATACGAATTTTTTAAAAAATAAATGCAATTATAAAAGAAATCCACTTTTTTTTATACAAGGATCTATTTGCCTTAAATTTTCTTTTAAGAATTATTTCAAACAAGATTATGTTGTAATTCAACATAATACGTAAACAAGACATCTGTTGAAGTCATGGAAACAATTAAAGTTCTACAGTTTTCAGTCAAATACATGTATGGGAACTATGTGTAGCCCTTTGAACTGGATAAAACTGATAGGAGAATACAAAGCAATCTTCTCGGGTCACGGGGGAACTCTGCAAATGGTACAGTACGTAAGCTTTGTGACTCAACTGAATTGGAAACATATATAGCCCTTGCTTTTTGTTTGCAAGTTAATTTGCAGGCAAAGCATACAGTACGTGTTGGCGGCTTCTAAAGAAATACATGGAAGTAGAAGAGAACAAGTATTTGTTTCTTTTCAAGGGTTCACATGTTTTCTGTCATCGCATCTTTAATAAATTGTATTGTAGCAATAAAGGAGGACCCACCTTCCACCACGGAGTTTCTAGCAACCTGTTTCATTTCTTTCAACTTCCTCCTCCCGTCGTTCTCACTTTCAATCAACGATCTGACAGCTCTCTCAATCTCGACAGAGCTCACAAGATGACAATCTGTCCCATAATCCAATTTCAGCTCTTCTGCTAGTCCCAATTCCTTCACCATTTCAAAAGCATTAAGCTGTTGCTCTGCGTAGATAGGGAAAGTCGCAATTGGCACACCATACCACAAGCTCTCCAATGTTGAGTTCCATCCACAATGAGACACGAACCCTCCTATCGCTTTGTGTGCTAAAACTTCGACTTGGTTTGACCATCCACAAATCATTCCTCTACCATCTACTTTCTCCAGGAACCCTTTTGGCAACATCTCCTCTGGGCTAGTGCACAAACTGTCACGAGGTACGCGTATAGACCAAAGGAATCTGTGCCCACTTTGTTCCAGGCCTATTGCTATTTCCTTCACTTGCTCTGCTCCAAAGCCCACGTTACTTCCAAAACATAGAAACACCACGGATGATTCTGCTTGTTCGTCAAGCCACTTCATGGTCCTGTCCCATTGAGCTTGGACCAAACTTGGGTTAGGCTGACCCTTGAGGTTAATGACCGGACCAACGGGGTAAACTGGAGGTGTTTGGCCGCCAAGAAAGGACTCAATCAGGCGAGGCTCCAGTTCCGCAAACGTGTTTACCATTATACCATTGGCTTCTTTAAACCTCGTGGCGAGCTTAACATAAGTAGGGTAGCCAAGTTCCTTCTCAAGTAAACCTGCAGGCAAAACCCGGTTAGGAATAGGATTGAAGAAACCTGGAATCAGCATGTCAGGATCAGACTTGCTAAATCCAGGGTCGTCCTGCTCATCGCGAACGGATATGTAGTGCATGAGACTCAAAAACCCTGCACTGGAAGTTAAAAATATGTAAGAATTTAGACCCAGTTCTTTTGCAACGTCGACAAGGGTGACACAAAAGAAATCAAGAACTAAGCCGGCGACTTGAACTGAGTTGGAGATACAAGTTGACAGGATATCTTGGAGAATAGTCTTGATTTGAGGAATGTGGTTATCAGTGGAGGTAGAGATGTAATATTCGGGGCATTTCTTTAACAAATCCAACGGAGGAAACTTGGGCTGAGGGACAGAAACCAACTTGATTCTGGGTTGAGAAGCGGTGAGAGATTTGGCGTATGTATCGCTGAAAGGAGTGATTGGTAGCTTCATGACAAGCACAGTGATGGATAACTGATCATCATGGTCGAGCAAGCGCTCAGCCAATCCCAGAGTCGATACTATGTGACCAATTCCAGGAGCTGGAACAAAGATTAACTCTACCTTCCTCTTCGCCATTCCTTAATCAACTTACCCCTTTTTTTCTATACTGAAAAAGGCTGTGTAAGTACAACCACCAATGTCTAGGTCAGTTTTGATGAGAAATGGAGCAGAAGTCTGTATGGTGTACTTTGGAGGCTGACGAGGACAGGGGTGTTGACTGTTGAATTTTAAACTCATCGAGATCAGATCTGAAAGGGCTATAACATAAAATAAAACAAATGACGAAATTTGATATGACTCACGATGTTCAAACCGTTCGTTTTAGAAAAATTTTAATTATTTAAAATAAGCATTATTTGTAACTTTTTATGTATATTTATAATTTTATTTTTAAAATTATCGTTTAATTTTTCTCACATTTTAATTACATAGATTATATTTTTAAGATACTTTAACATGTAATTAATAAGGGTATATCAAATATTTCATTAACTTTCTTAATAAGTATGCATTCCTTTAAAACGACACTTATTATAAATCAGAGAGAGTATAATTTACTATTTAAGAAGATTTTTTTGTCTTCCCAATATCTTTTATTATATCAATCCATATGACCTTGAAATGAGGTTTAAGCGATTCAATATTCAATGTTCCAATTACAGTTGGACTGGGGTTAGGTTTGTCTACCCAAATGCGGCGTACAAGACGGGGACATGAATAGAAATAAGGAAGTGGTACATTCAACTCAGATGTCCTGTCAACTTCTAGCTTCAACTCGGTTATATTTCAGTGCACTACTTCGGTTTCTTATTCTGTATTTTTTTTTTTTGAGGGAGGTTTCTTATTCTGTATTAGCGTAATAAAAATAATAACAATTATAATATTCAAGAATTAACATAAGAAAAATAAGATTTAAGAATTATAATATTTTTGTAAATCAAATTTAATCAATTATGATTTATAGCCACCTTAATTAACCAACTAAAAAAGAAAGTAGTATTGAACTCCAATTTTCATCTAATTTTGAAATTGAAAGATAAACTAGTAAAAGTCAATCTTTCTAGAGATATTGGAAATGTTAACACTTAGCATTAATTTAAAGTGTATGCTACACATTTATGTTTTTTATATTGTCATGATTGATAGACATCTTACTGGTTAGGAATATATAATAAAGTAAATTATATTGTTCTAAAAAATTATATTAAAATATATCACAAAATTTTAATTGAAATATTACAGTAGAAGTAGAGATATCAAAAATATTATTATAAAAACTAAATTATTAAAAATTAGGAAAAGTTAAAATATTAAATTAAAAAAATAATATTGAAATTTTTTAACATGACTATTTTTAGTTAATAGTTATATTTTTAAAAATAAAATATTTTCTACTTATTCTAATAAATTGGATATTGAGTCCAAACTTATGCATAATTAAATTTGTTATTCATTATCCTTTTTATTTTTTTCGATAAATTAAATATTTTTTAATGTAAGTAACTAGTTTGAAATTTTAAATATAGTTAAATTGAATATACATTTTGAAAGTTTTCATGCCACTCTTCATAATGATAAATCATATAATAAATAGTTTATGTGTGAACATTTCTTTTTAAAACTTTTGTTATTTTACAGGTGAAGAAAAAAATGATTTAATTCATATTTTATTTAAAATTCAATAATTGAATAATGAATAAATAAAAAAAGAAGTATCATACTTATTTAAAAATATTTATATTAAAATATTATAATCATATTTAAGTTAAAATTAATTTGTAAGTTAGACTTTAATGCCTGAATTTTATGTTAGAAATTTAATATTACAGTCTTAATCCATAAGTGATATTATATATTTTCCTAAATCAAATATAATACCTATTAAGGTTGACTAAAATTTGAATATCTTAAAAGAGTTTTAAAAAAATTATACCTTCCAATTTTTGGAATATCTTCGTTCAAACACAGGTAAGAATTGGCTGGTTTTATTTTCTAACAATTTTGTACAGTTTCCTTTTTCAGATTGCCTATAGATAGGCATCCAATCTCATTTAAGCATAAGGCAATCACTCCAAAGAAATGCCTGGTCAAATTAGCAGCAGCAGCACGGACAAGACACAAAGTGATAGTTCTTTTACAGCAACATTGCACTATTTACTTAGATGGCACCCAAGAGTCCCAAGCAATGAGGATATGTAAGAGGGAATGGACTAGCTTGACACTCTTTCTTCTCATATGTTTGGTGACCAACTTAATCTCAACACTAAGGTGCACATGTACTAGCTCATGGTTAAGTTGTTCATTTAGACTTTTTTGTATTATTATTGGTTGTGTTCGCTGTTGGAAGTTATGTGGGTATACTGGTATTAATGGGTTGAGATTGATAGTATAGATATGCACGAACACTTGGTAGGAAGGTAGAATAGACAAAGCGGGACTGTTGATGGAAAGGAATTAGGATCTTAGGTAATGTGAACCTTTTGGTAGCAAAGGAATGTTGTTTAGGTCTCTTAAGCTATGTACTTAACTCTCTATTTTTTTTATATAAAATTTCTACTGATTTACCCAAAAAAAAAGTACCTTCCAAAAGATAAAATTTTAAATAGATTTAAATTTTAATATGTTTATTATGAAATATAATAAAAATAGATTTTAATTGTATAAAAGCTTAGGAAATATTTTACAATTTTAAAAAATTATTTGAAACAGTATTTGATATTCACAAGTACTAATACTATATAGTAATACTTGCCTAAAAAGTTTTCTCAACTTGGCTTCACTCAATCTGGATTGACTTGAAGTAAATGATTTTAGCTTGAATTGACCAAATTTTAGGTCAAACTTAGAGTTTTAAAAATAAAATTGTAAACCTTTGGTTTAGTTTGGGTTTAATCCAAACGGCCTAACACCTAAATTTTTCAAAGAAAATGAAAGTTGTTTTTTAATTTGAAATTGAAAAATATATTAAACAAGAAGTTTTAGTACTCTCTCAAAATGGATCCAAAATATTTCCTCTATGAATAATCTTTTCATTTGTTTCATTCTCATCTATGTAGCCACTTACCTAACAAAAGTTTACATCTTCTTGGACACCTTACTTGGTAAAAGTTCATGTCTTGATCAAAAAGTTCCTCTCTTTTGATTGGAATCCAGTAGTAACGATCGTGTCTAATTCAAATACGTTTTTTATTCTAATTAACAACCTTCACTGTTTTTGAAACACACATATATTATGTATTAATTATTTGGAATTCTTGAATCTTAGGCTTCTCATTTGATTCCTATATGTATGAATTCTCTGGCTAATAAATTCTACGACTTCTAGGATCTGTACCCTTTTCACTTATGGACCAAATGGGTTGAATTTATTTTGTTCTATCAACAATTGTCCTCGTATATGTTTGGTTAAGCAAACAAAATATATGAAAAATTAATTTCTTGACTGGACTTTGAATTGTAACCCAAGTAACATCATTTATAGGGAGTCTGTTAAATCTCAAATATTTTTTTATAAATAAGAAATGTTAGATCCAAAGATTACATTGAGATCTTTCAAATTTGAAATCTTTACTTCCCTATTTGTTAAAAAAGATAGCAAATCTCTATAAATTTTCACTTTTGTTATTCCTTTAGTATTCAATGATTTTTGTACTATTGCTACTTCTTCACTTTTCACCTTAGCTTTTAAATAGTATTTTATCCTCTTTTCTGACTTAGACGCTCTCTTCTTGCGATTTTTTTTTACTAGGCTTATCCCCATCATGATTTTTTCCCTCTTCAATAGACTATGTTGAGTTGAATGCAACTAACATATGTTTCAAATTCCAACATTTTTCCAAAATTTTCTAATTGTAGTTCTTTTATAGGCTATTCAACTTGAAGTGGCCTCCATTCCATTTGAGCCCCTTTTTCCTATCATAAAAATCACGTACAGAATTCTTGCACTTTAATTTTCCTTTTAACCCACTAAATTTGACATTCAAACTCCTGCTTTTACCATTGTCGAAGTTTCTTCTCAATTTAATCATGAATATGATCTGTCTCTTACTATTGGGACTTCCCCACCAATTGATGCTTCTTATCTATTGCTCCCTTATTTGGAAGAAACAAATAAGTCAAGTTTTACTTTGGAATTTGCTTTGTCTAAGGCTCATGAATCGCTAAAGCCATAATATAAGAATGTAGACTAATGGGGTAAATGGGTAAACAAGTTATACCTATCATATCACTCAGCTTGGAAGAGGCAAAGACTCCTTAATTGATTGCCCTATCTAGGAATTCTATAAAGTATTAACCTAATCTTATATCTGTGATTTTGAAATTTTGGAGTCATTATATAAATCCTTTATTTTCCCTTTTGAACACACTTTAATTTCTTTAAAATACATTTTCTTTTTAACTGCATTACTTATTATTGGAGAGGATAGTGTTTGCTTGATTAAAAAAACTCCTACTTTAGATTATGGTCCTTTTAAATGTTCATCTTATTTTGGATTGACAAATAGCTATACTTCTTTAAGAACTCCTGTATTTGAAGAAGAACATGTTTACTTTATTTGGGTTCTTCTAAATTGATTTATTCTTTGCCATATTAATAATAAATTAGCTCGGAATTCCTTCCTTTTTGCAAAGCAGTAGCTTCTAGTAACTTCTTTGCTTTAGGCTTTGTTTTCTTGAAATTTCTTTATAGAAATTTAAAAAGATGCCTCTTTAACCTTCCTTTGTAGCGTCTAAATATGTCTATATGGTCTGTCCAACTTTGGACTTTTGCTTATTTCCTTAAAGTTAGGGATATAAAAGGTCTACCTTCTTCTGACCTTAAATTTCCTAGTTTTCTTGGACTTCAATTATATACCAATTTTTTTAATGTCTCCTGATGACAAATTTGTCATTTTTCTATCTCTAAAGTCCTGGTCTATAGATCAGTTGAATATGTTTGGAGACTTCTCTGAAAGGCCTTACTAGTTAATAATCTTTAAAACCTCCAAATGCTCATATTTGGATGTCTACCAAAAGCTTTTGCTTGTTTATACTAACCCTAGAGTTTTCGTTGTTAGTGGTGACAAAACTCTAAAACTAAACCCTTCTATTATGTCCTTAGGATTTTAAATGTATCTCCCTTACCTTTGGAGTAGGCAATTAGACCTATTTCTGGGAATTGCTCTTGTAATATATATTTTGGACTATCCATTAGGGGTACCTTTTGAAGCAAATGTTATCAATGACAAATACTTTCAGAAACTTTTCTATCACTATTTCTGTTGGGACCCGTTTTCGAGACCCAACTCTTAACCAACGAAACATATCATACGATCATACCTTAGCTAACATCGCTTCAAATTTTTCTTATATATTCTTTTTACACATCATTCGAAGTCATTTCAATTTCCCATTTAGAAATTATGTATTCCATAACTTCAACTCATTTATTTCTTCAAATTCTAACCATAACCATCAACTCGTTTTGCTTTCCCTCATATGCGAATCATAATCATCAATTTAATCAAAACCTTTTTATTTTTATTTTTATTTTCTTTTGCCATCAAAAAGCACACATGTCTATGTCTATCGCTAATTCAATCCATAACAAAAGCACTTCAATATATCTAACCCATTCATACAATTCCTCGGACCTCCTGTCCGGAATCCCATCATACACAGAACACACACCTATAGCTAACACTTCAATAATTCGTAAACATCATCAGAAACATCCATATCTCAATTCACAATCCCATTCACAACCAATCATGAACAAAAGCCAGTCACATTCATATCCATACACAAAATCTATAATCCATAATTCACATTCCAGAATAGATGCATTACAAACTTAATGGTATTTACAAGCCATAATACAACTTCGGTCTAAAACTTCGAATCTAAATACAAAGATATAAACCCCCAAAAATATCAACATATGCATAACCAAAAAAAGCCTCTACTTTCTTTTACTCGATCCTCTTCTCATCACCTGTGGATGGGAATGAAGGGGGGTGAGCTACACAGCTCGTGGATAACATATTTATACTCGAAAAATAAGCGAAAAGCATTTCTTAACATATTTGTCATTTATAAACATTTCTTTCAAAACTTAGTTCTCCAGCTTTTCAAATCATTCAAAAATATCCTTGATCAATTTCCAAATCAATTTCAACTCATTTCTCGAAAATTCACACTTGTTCTCACAAATCATGTACAATTTTCGAAAATATGAATGCATCACATATAAATATATCACGAACATAAACAAAATCAAAAATCACATAACATATCAAAATGGTTTGATGTTGGACCCCACACCCCACCCGTAGGTGTTTGCAGGTTATACTGCGGCGTGTGTTTGCGGGTTATA
>JANZLX010000008.1:25277686-25290380 GCA_025531955.1 Erythroxylum orinocense
ATATGTAACTTATATATTGCAACCAAATAATTTTTGGTTGCAAAATGTATATAATTAGCAACCATTTTATTATGGTTGCAGAGAATTTGGTTGCTGAAACCAAATTTTCTTGTAGTGTAACATCAACATCTTCTTTCCTTGTCATAGAACAAACTCTTCTATTTGAAGATAAACTTACCTGAAAAGAATGGTAAACTAGAATATTTTATCAGTTTCCAAAAATGACGACTCTGCAAGATCAATGGCACGAGCCAGAGCAGCAACTTTGTTCTCTCACTCTTTGTGTTCATCAGCGGGATCACTGTCAGCAACAATACCAACTCCTGCTTGGAGATGAGCAACCCACTTCCGACGTTTGTTCACATCCTTAACAAAACATAGTTGCAATGCAAACAAACATGTCGAATTAGTTAGTTGAATGCTTCTCTAACCACAGAACACATCTGGAAGCTCATCAAGAAGTTGTGGTTTCCATCCATCCATGATTCTCCTAGGAACCACCATGGGATTCTTAACAATCTCTTCAATTATACTCCCTTTATGATGATCCAAAATAGTAACCATCTTTACTTTTGCCACAATCTCTATACTCGGCTGAGCACCTATTATACTATACCGCTCCTAAGACAGTTTATCAAAAGCAATTTTACAAAATATGTGCAACTTGTAAGGAAAAAAACATGTGTAAACAAAAGGTCGTACCACAGTAGAAGCATCGAGACTAGGCTCTACAGATTCAAATAGGAAGCTTGGAGCATCTCTATCATCTTCCTTGACAAGGCAACAGCAATCTAGCACAAGAGTAAGGTGACCAGAGAAAATGCATCTGAATGCAGGTATCAAGTTTCCCTTTGCGGAAGCTTTTTCAAACTTATCAATGTCGACTGGAGCAAAAAGTGCAGGAGAGAACTTGAAATCAATGGACGGTCTAAAGCAGACAAATTCAACATATAAGAATCTCACATTGATCAATTTTCAACAAGATAATTCAATTCAATATACAATAGGTAAAAGAAAAGAATGCAATTCCTACTATAAATCAGAACTGATCATATATGCTCGCTTACCAAGCAAAACAGATAAGCAAAAAGAAGAAAAATGATACCGAAAGAGTGAGAAGTTGAAGCAGAGCATTTGACGGTGGGGAAAGGAGAAGACTTGAAGGAGATGGAAACAGCGAGAGAAGGAGATACTCGTCCATTAAAGGAAACGGAGAGGGATGAAGGAAGGCGGAAGAATGAAGACGGCCGTTGAATGCCTAGGGTTTTTTGCATAGCTGCTACAGAGGTGGAGGAGGGGACGATTAATGAAGCCATCACGCGTCAGGAAGGAAGGAAGACTGTGGGTCTTTGTTTCTTGTGAATCTAAATTATAAATAAATTGCTTTAGCTATGTCTTGTCCTGAACTCAAGATTTGACGTATCAAAGATATCATAATCAATTATTTTTAATCCTTTTTTTTAATAGAATGACTAATATCTTGGTACTCTTTACATTACAAATGCTTCTCATTTAAAATTTTGATTATTAATTACATTTTTTTAAATGCTTTTTTATTTCATTATTAAATTTTCATAAATCACAAATATAAGAATAATTATTTAATAACCCAATTTCATTATATTCGCAATTGAATTAAATTAAGGTTTAGATCAGTTTGAACTTAGGATAAATAAAAATATCTATAAAAATATTAAATTCAAAAAATATATATATCTATAGCCATCACATCACTACATAAATATCTAAATTGACTTGAAGTGACTATACGTTGTATCTACATCAAAGCATGTTTATAGTGTGAAAAGAAAGTACGGATCATAAAATAAAATTAAAATTATTATTTTGGGACAGAACAAAATATCTTTTCATAACCACGGCTGTACAAGTCATCAATACAATGCGCAATGCTCTGGCATGTGGAATCCCAGGGCAACCATGTGGTTTGGGCTCTGTACTTGTTCCACTATATCTGTACAAATTTGAAGTGACTATACGTTATGTCCACATCAAAGCATGTTTATCGTGTGAAAAGAAAGTACGGATCATAAAATAAAATTAAAATTATTTGGGAGAGAACAAAACAAATATATCTTTTCATAACCACTCCATCAATACAGTGCACATGCAGAGGAAGCCACCGACTTTGTAGCGTTATCGTTGCTGACTATTTATTCTTAAGCTTGTCAATTTCCAGCTCCATACTCTTCTGTCACTTCTCTCTAGGGTTTTGCTTTCCTCACTTCTACAATGGCGGTGAAGCCAACCAAGGTACAGACTTATGAGTTCAAATTTTTTATCTAATATTATGATGTTTTATTTTATTTAATAAATTTTAACTGTTTATTTATGTGGATCTGACATGAGATTCATATGGGTCTGTAAAAT
Source organism: Erythroxylum orinocense (assembly GCA_025531955.1). Taxonomy (NCBI): domain Eukaryota; kingdom Viridiplantae; phylum Streptophyta; class Magnoliopsida; order Malpighiales; family Erythroxylaceae; genus Erythroxylum; species Erythroxylum orinocense. The sequence goes on from JANZLX010000008.1 coordinate 25,280,075, forward strand.
AAATGGTTAAAATTTTATGAGACAAAATAAGATAGAGTAAAATTGGACAGAAGATCTGATCTCCGTATGAGTCAAGATCTCTTGTCCAATATTATGATGTCTTATTGTGTCCAATAAATTTCAACCGTTTATTTATGTAGATCCGACATGGGACTCATATGAGATCCGCAAAATAAATGACTAAAATTTCATAAGATATAATAAGACAGAGTAAAATTGGACAAAAGATCTGATCTCCAGACATATAGAATCTTTAGTTATCGTATATGCATGGATGGGTTAAAATGATGTGGATTATTGTGGTATTAATTTTATAACAATTTATTCGTTCGAATTCAAATACAACCAACATTCTAATATAATAATAGCCATCACTACATAAATATCTAAATTGGCTTGAAGTGACTATACATTATTATATCTACATCAAAGTAGGTTTGGGAGAGAACAAAATATCTTTTCATAACCACTCCTGTACAATTGATAAGATTTACAGTTTATCAATGAATTTGTATTTGATTTCCTCCAAGCAAACTCTGGCATGTCGTATCCCACCCCATCCCACGCGGTTTAAAATATTTTGATATTTTAATTTTAATTTTTAAATAAAAATTTTAAGATAAAAAATTAAAAATTGATTACTTTATTAAAATTGTTTAATTCATTTATAAATTATAGAAAACAAAATAAATGATAATTTTGTTTTTCATTTTGTTTATAAATTTGTTTCCATTTTGTTTATAAATGGTAATTTATATATTATAGTTGATTAAATCAAAATAAATGATTTTTTTTCATTTTGTTTATAATTTGGTTTTTCATTTGTTTATAAATGGTAATTTATAAATTATAGAAAAAATTGATTAAAACAAAATAAATGGTAATTTTGTTTTTCGTTTGTGTCACGGCCGTATAATACATATTTGATTTTTGTTTTTATTTTAATATTTTTAAATCAAAATTTTAATAAAAAACTATGATTTATTTTGTTTTAATCAATTTTTTCTATAATTTATAAATTAGCTTTTATAAACAAATTTATAAACAAAATTACCCTTCATTTTGTTTTCATTTGTGTCACAAGTCATACGTCTGACACATTTTTTTATTATTTTAATTTTAATTTTTTAAAATAAAAATTTTAAGACAAAAATTTTAAATTTTAAAAATTGATTAATTTATTCAAATTGTTTAATTAATTTATAAATTATAAAAAAATATTACATTAAATTTCGTTGGTCATGCAAAGGAAGCAAAAGAAAATAAGAAAGAAAGTGAGAAATGGTCTTAAACAGAATGACGACATTTTGTAAATTAGACAAGGATGGACAAAATAGCATTAGACAAAAGATCCGCTCACCTCTGCCTTGGACTTTACGTTGTATACGCGAAGCAGTACAAAGCTTTGTTTTGGTGGTTTGAACTATTGCTCAAGTCCAAGTGTTATGTGTACGCTCGATGAAATCCAGCAAAGTTTTGTTTTGGTAAATAAATCCAGCAAAGTTTTAATTGACCTCTTGCTGGTTGTTTAAATAAAACTAACCGTATTTCTAATAATTATTAAAATAATAAAATTGAAAAATATATAATAATATGTGTGTTTTGAATAAACTAGTAAAAATATATAATATGTACTTTGAATAAACCAGTTCTTCATAATTAGTACATTCCCAAATTTAATGGGATAAATCTATTTCTCTTAACTTCATAGGTCTTGCCTCTCATTTCTCTTAAGAGTACAAGTTTCGGTCTTGCCGTCGTTGTGCAAGGTAGGTTCTGCGTGAGGGTTTGGTTGTTTTCGCTTTCATTGTCGTTGTTTTATAGTATGGATCAGGAGTTATAGAGCCTTTCTATCCAGGAGATGGAAAAACTCGAGTTTGTGATACAGTCGGAAGCCATCAAAAATGATGAATCGGCCATTTTGGATCAGCAGACCCGCCGGGAATTATGAATTATTTAGCATGGAACTATCGTGGCCTAGGCAACCACAAGACAGTTCGAGTATTGAAGGACCTAGTTAGGTTCAATAAGCCTCGTGTTCTTTTTTTAAATGAAACTCTTGCGACTTCTGTTAAGTTTGATGAAATAAAAGTTTTATTAAAGTATGATTTTTGTTTTTGTGTTGATCGGGTTGGCTACAGTGGTGGCCTTGCTATTTTTTGGATGCATGATATCTCGGCTATTGTCATGGGTTTTTCTAATAATCATATTGATCTCATTATTGATGATTCGAACATTTCTCGTTGGCGAATTACTGGTTTCTATGGTTTCCCAAAGTCAAACAGAAAGCGTGCTAGTTGGGAGCTTCTTCGTTCTCTTTCTCGCCTTCATAGCTTGCCTTGGGTCTGTTTCGGCGATTTTAATAATCTATTATCTATTAATGATAAACTTGGAGGTGGGGAGTACCCTCGTTCTCTAATGGAGGGTTTTCGCCAATGCATTTCGAACTGTAACCTCATAGAAATTCCTTTGCTAGGTTTTGGGTACACTTGGGCACGAAGTAGAGATTTAAATTCGCCCACTTTAGAGAGACTTGATCTTGCTTTTGTTAATGACGAATGGATGGTGATATTTCTTTTTCACCAATTGCATAATCTGGTGAGTGCTACTTCAGATCATAATCAGATAAAGCTGGTGGATGAACGTCAATTCCCAATTAGGAGGGCTAGAAGGTTTAAGTTTGAGAATAAATGGTTAGTGGAAGATAGCTTCCTGTCATTTGTAGCAGAGTTTTGGAGAGGCAATGACCATTTGAACATTATTCATAAACTTGAGAAATGCGGTAAAAGTTTACTTGATTGGAATAAGTAGCTGGGGAGTAATTTCTCTGAACAAATTCAGCTTCTCAAGAGACATATGCATTGGGCGCGTAGCCAGAATCAGCATGTGTTGCTTGGGGTACAAAAAACTGAGCTTAATAAACTCTTGGCACAAGAGGAGATATATTGGAAACAAAGATCGAAGATCTTTTGGATGCAATATAGGGAGGCGAATTCCAAGTATTTCCATGCGCAAGCTTCTAAGAGGAAGAGAGTGAATCATATTATGGTTCTGACTAATGCTCAAGACCAGCAAGTTTCGGACCACGAGGGTATAAGTAAAGTTATTGTTGATTATTTCGTCCAATTATTCTCAGCTTCAGGCAGCTCCGATTTCCAGCATTTTGATTCTATAGCTTCGGTGGTTACTAAGGAAGATAATGAATGTTTGATGGCACCCTTACAGATGGAGGAAGTCAGGAAAACGATGTTTGATATGCATCCAGATAAGGCACCTGGGCTGGACGGGTTGAACTCGGCATTTTTTCAAAAATGTTGGCATATTTTGGAAGTGGATGTTTTCAACAGTTGCCGCAATTGGATGGAGCAGAAGGAATTGCCGGCTAATCTCAATGATGCTGTGATTGTTTTGATTCCCAAAAAAGATAATCCCAGTTGTATGAAAGATTTTCGTCCAATAGCTTTATGCAATGTCCTTTACAAACTCATGGCCAAAGTGATTACCAATCGACTCAAAACTATCCTCCTTAGGATCATCTCTCCTATGCAGTCTGCTTTTGTCCCAGAACGACTCATTACTAACAATATTATGGTGGCGTTTGAAATTATCCATTACATGCGGAACAAGGGTAAAGGTAAAGTTGGAGAAGCAGCCCTTAAGATTGATATTAGTAAAGCGTACGATAGAGTTGATTGGAACTATCTACGATTTATTCTGTTAAAGTTGGGTTTTGGTAGAAACTGGGCGGAGCTCATAATGATGTGTGTCACTACGGTTAATTATTCTGTGTCGTTCAATGGTTCTGAAGTTGGTCCCATTCATCTGGAGCGTGGGTTGAGACGGGGATACCCACTGTCTCCATATCTCTTCATTCTTTGTGCTGAAGGTCTTTCTGCATTACTCAGAAGAAATAAGTCGTGCGGGGATATTCACGGAGCTATGATTTGTCCAGGTAGTCCCAGTGTTTCTCATCTCTTTTTTGCTGATGAAAGCTTTCTATTATTTCGAGCAAACGCGAGGGAGGGGCAAAACATAAAGAGGATTTTAGACATCTATGAAACGTCATTGGGACAGGCGATTAATTATCAGAAATCTGGAATCATGTTCAGTTCTAATACTTCAACAAACGACAGAAACACGGTGGAAGCTATTCTAGAAGTAAATACTCCTCTTGATCATGGGAAATATTTAGGGCTCCCTTCTTTGATTGGACGTCAGAAAAAACAAGTTTTTGCTTTCATTAAAGATAGGCTTAGCAAGCAGATTATGAGTTGGAAAAATAAGTTGTTATCTAAACTGGGTAAAAAAGTTGTTATTAAAACAGTTTCTCAAGCGTTGCCGGCATATTGTATGAGCGTTTTCCTTCTTCCTCGTGGAACCTGTGATGATCTACAAAAGATGATGAACTCCTTCTGGTGGGGGTCGGGCACTATTACCAAAAAGAATATACATTGGGCGAGTTGGGAACGTTTATGTGTGCCTAAAAAATATCGAGGCATGGGATTTAGGGACCTCCATTGCTTCAATTTGGCTATGCTTTGTAAACATGCTTGGCGTTTCATTGCTTATCCTGACTTGCTTCCGAGTCAAATTTTTAGAGCGCGATACTTCCCTTCTAGTAACTTTATGGAGGCTAAGGATCGGGCAAACTCTACTTTTATTTGGAAAAGTATTTATGCTGCTAAGGACATTTTGGCATCTGGTGTTAGATGGAGACTTGGAGATGGAGCTTCGATTGACGTGTTCAAAGATCCTTGGATTAATGATGATACTACTTTTTTTATCACCTCCCCTCCAATTCAAAGCTCTAGTAACCTGAAAGTTAGAGAACTTTTTAACGAGTCGGGGGCAGGCTGGGATGTTTTGCTGATTGAAGGACTATTTACACCGTTTGATGTTGATCGGATTTCTAAAGTTCCTATTGCGTATGCTAAGCCTCCAGATCAATTGATATGGCATCATAATAGAGACGGGATTTATACTGTTAAATCTGGATACAAAATAGCTCTTAGATTGAATTCAGATATGATCAATGTTTTGACGGAGAAGTCTTGGAATCGCTTGTGGAGTCTACCTATCCCACCGAAGATTAAGATTTTATTTAGCGTTGTTTGAGGGGCTTCATTCCTTGCAAGGGGGGGCTTGCGCATAAAGGACTAGCGATCATTACTGATTGCGACGTCTGTGGCTGTGAGGAAGATCTGAATCATATGCTTCTGGAGTGTACTAAGGCAAAAGATAGCTGGGCTGTTGCGAGGGTGAGGCTTCCGTCTCAGGGGATTGAAGATTTTATCGGGGATATTTTGGTTAATTCTTCAATGCCTCTTTTAATTCATCTACTGGCTATTTTGTGAAGTATCTGGTACCATCGCAACCTTAGAGTTTGGCAAGGTACGAATATCTCCCCCTATATGATTGTTGCTTTTGTTGACAATTTTATTCAAGACTGGCAAGAGTCTAGGAGGAGTTTTGGGAGAGTTAGTGGCCCAACGAGTACAGCCTATTCTAATACAATAGGTTTGCGTAAACCTTAAGCTGGGTTGGTAAAATGCAATGTTGATGCGGCTATTTTTAAGGAACAAAATGCAACGGGGTTTGCTGTAGTTCTTAGAGACGAAAAGGGATGCTTTGTAGCTGCTCTTTCCGAACATTATTCCTCATTGTTCGACCCACTTATTGCTGAACTCATGTCGATCAGAGAAGTGTTATCGTGGCTGAAAGATAAACAAATAGACCATGTTGTTGTGGAGTCAGATTGTTTGTTGGCTATACAAGCGCTTAAAAATTCGTCTGTTAATCGTTATGAGATTGGAATGCTGGCTTTGGACTGTTTAGCTTTCAAGCGTTATTTCCTTCACTTGTCCTTCCAATGGACGAGCAGGATTGCCAATAAGGCGGCTCACTCTTTAGCTCGGGTAGCCTTATTATATGCAAACCTTCATAGTTAGGAAACTAGTCCTCCTTATTTCGGTCCTATTTTATTGTTAGATAATTCTGATTGTAATCCATCCGATAAGGAAAGGCTTGTAGGATATGGGTGTACGGGGTAAGCCTGTTGGCTTGGGTTTAGTTTTTTGCCTTTCGTTTTTTAGTCAAAAAAAAGTACAAGGTAATTCAAAATAACTGGATAAACAAAAAAATCATATCATTACTAAAATTATAAAAGGGTTCAAATTTTGAAATTTTAGAAGCTTTTTAAAAAAGTAAAAGGCTTTAAATAATTTAAATATATTATTTATTTATTAAGATAATTATATTCTAAGTATAATTTAATAATTTCATATAGTTTGCTAGATTTTAACTTTTTTAACATAATCGCGATAGCTTTTAATTTATTTTGTCAATAACTAATATTTACAGGTGTAATTAATATAATTTAAATAGAACTTCAAATTTTGAATTTTGATTAATATAATTTAATTAAATTTTATTTAAAATATATTTAATATACTTCATGATTAAGTTAATAATATAAAGAAAAAAGGTCATTCAAAATGATGATTCTCTTTCCTTTGTAAACAAAATAATGCCGCAATTAATTAAAACTCAAACTCTTTATTTATTTTTCACGAAAAAATAAAGTAAAAAATAATTCTGAAATTTCTAGCCAATTGCAGAATTGATTATTACATTTTTTAAAATTTATAATATAAATTATATTTATCCGACACTTAAGTATTAGAATTTCTCCTCAACAACAAATTATTACGCAGGCTCTTCGAATTACGTAGACCTTAGACCCGCATCACTCTCAAGTGACCCTATCTATTGACTCTGTCTCGATAAGGGCTTCAATTAACCTGTTCCATTAAACCTATTGAAGATCATTTAACTAGTTTTGCTCATTTCCTCTAAGATCTACATCATCTTTAGAAGGTACAAGGCATCCGTCAACTTCTAACACATGAATTGTAGCAAACAATATGCTCGGGAAAGGAATCCTCTGCAGCCACAGAAAAATTTAGCAACCGTAGGTTGATGGTCCAAAAACCAGCTTGAGCTTACAAGATATACAAGTTTAGGCAGCACATGAAGATTTTCAATGAAGACTATACATAGAAGCAGGGATAGTCTTAGAAGACCACAACTCAAGCAACTCATGTTCAAAGTACCAATGCCGGAGCTAATGTAGAAGCTTATAAAAGGGAGATGAATGCTAAATATACAGTTGTTCCTGAACCAAATTATATCTCAATATTAAATTTAGATTGTCTCTTCTCTATGTTGATATCCAAAGTTACCAAATACAGAGATGGGATCCTATCGGGCGAGACCAACAACACTATAACATCTTTCTTATAAGGAAATTCGACTATTTCCACATAACTAGAATACCAGTGAAAAAATCACACAACACAAAATTTGATAACGGAGTTCAACCAAATTGTGCTACGTCTCCAGAGCTACTACACACCTTTTTATTGAGGAAAAAAACAAACACTTACAAATGTTTACACTTAACACTAAAAACTCTAGCGTTTACACACTCTCAAATCCTTACCTCAATACAACCCAAAAATTACTCAAAAAAGAAACTCACTACTCTTCCATTCATCACTTCGGAAGGTTGTGATAGTGTTGTATCCTTCATTTGCCAGTTGTCCCACTGAGATTGAGTTCTTTCTCAGATCAGGAATATGTCTGACATCCTTCAGGTCCCAGATGGATCCATTTAGCTTGAGCTTCACTACACCTTTACTGACAATTTCGCAGGGTTGATCATTACCAAGATACACATTGCCGAAATTTCCAGGCACATACTTCTCAAGAAGACCTTTCTTCGAAGTTGCATGGAACGATGCTCCAGAGTCCAATATCCATGCCTCTTGCTTGTTTTCTAAGGCACATATCACGACATCATCTCCACTGAGGTGGAAGCTATATTTGCTTCCTGGTTGTTCGACTCTTGCTTTTTCAAATCATTCTTGCATTGATTTCTATAGTGCCAGTCTTTCCACAATTCCAACACTTAATATTTTTCGAGTTTTAGGAAGTAATGGGATTCCGTAACTTGGACCTCCTATCCTTTGATCTATCACAGTATCTAGATTTCTCACGTCCTCTGCATCTTCCTTTTGATTATGTGGCAACGGAGGAGGAGGATGAGGCTTCACCTACTTCTTTTCTTCGAGTTTCTTCATTTATAATCAGGCCAATAACATCCTTAAACTTCAACTAGTTGGTTCCCATTGAGTACTGACGTGATTGTGACACTCTAACTCTCTATGAGGGATGACAAAAGTATTATGGCCTGTATTTCATCATCAAGATCAATATTCACTGTACTCAACTGGTTCCAGACTTTGTTGAGTTCATTGATATGATGACCTACAGAGGTGCTTTCCGTCATCTTCAAGTTGAACAAACGTCACATCAAATGTACTTTGTTTATTACTGACAGTTTTTTATAATACTATGTCAGTTCCTCCATAAGGCCTTTTGTGATTTTTTCCTTTAACACGTTAAAGGCTATATTCCGGGATAAGGTCATTCAAATTGCTCCAAGGGCCTACCTGTCAAGAATAACCTATTCTTCATCTAACATGTTTTTTGGCTTCTTTCCAAAGAGCGATAGAAACTGGTTCTTCTGATACAGATAATCCTCTATATGCATATTCCAGTATTTGAAATCTGTGCCATCGAACTTATCGATTTTATTGAGCATATCATCTGGTGCCATCACTCTCATTGGCTTCTAGTTTCCTACGACTATTGTGGTTCGTAGTTATCAAAGTCGGTTCCCAGGAAAGGTTGGGTGGGAGATGCAACAGGTCCTACTTAAGTTCTAATTTTCCTTAGACAGAACTTTAGATAAGCTCCCATGAAAATTTGAAGGGGTCACAATTGCTCCCACTTAGTACCCAATCTCCTTAGACAGAACCTCCTTAATAACACCACACAGTAGCCAAAAATATATGAGGCAAGTTTTTTTATGCAGAGGAGCCACACCTGTGGCAACTGCAGAGCATAATAACTCCAAGCTTTAACACACCCAAGGAAAGTTTTCTGATGTAGAAGATCCACTATTGTGGCAACTACAGAGCATACTCACTTCTCCAAGGCTCTGATACCAATTGTAAGAAAATTCGAATATTTCCACACAACTAGAATACCAGTGACACAATCACACAACACAAAATTTGATAACGGAGTTTGGCCAAATTGTGCTTACGTCTCCTGAGCTACTACACACCTTTTTATTGGGGAAAAAACAAACACTTACAAGTGTTTACACTCAACAATCAAAACTCTAGTGTTTAAACAGTCTCAAACACTTACCCCAATACACCTAAAAAATTACTCACAAAAAAAACTTACTACTCCTAGTGTTTCTTTTCGCTTACTCGCTAAATGAAGAGAACTAAGAGAAAATATTTTGTTTTGTTTTTTGGATGAATTAAATGGAAGGGAGAAGGGGGTTTATTTATAGTTGATAAGCCACCCCCTCCCTCACTTCCTTTCCGTATGGAACAATGTCCCTTACAAAACTAACATTTCTATCCTTACTGAGCTTTCAACTCATGCAATCTTCACCCTTGCATTAATGAAGAATAATCCAAAACACCAATTCTCGGAAAAGCATGAGAATATCAAAGTGGAACGGATCAGTGAATTTTGTGATGTTTTCAATTTCATATTTAAATGAATCTAGGAACAAACCAAGGGTAAGACCAACCTACCAATAATTAAACATTGTAACAAGGCCCCTAATTCTGTCAAACAATGGTAAAGAAGCTCTATACACTAGTGCTCCAATCGCCTCCACAACTAGCACAGCCAAAGCGGCAGATAGGATATCCTAGTTGTAACATCCCACCCCGACAGGAAGGGTAGTATAGTAATTTATCACATGATTTGATTGATTGGGATTAATTAGGATTGTTCATACATACTGGTCTTTGTGACCAGTACAATTTTTGCACATGAAAACTAGCTGTACATGCATACATGACATTCTCGGTATTTGGGCCTAAACGGAATTTGGTTGTGATTAACGTGAAAAATTTATTTGAAAAATTATTTTGAGTGATCCATTGTGTGTTTTATATTTTAAGGGATTTTTAAGAATTTTTTTGGACTTTTTCGGAGAAAATTACCAGACCAAAAAAATCGTCAAGTAGCGAACCGGTTGATTTTCGGTATCGAAAATTGCTATCCAATGGCACTACAATATTGTGTATATTATTTTGGGTTTGAAATTAGGACCATTGGACTAGAATGGGTCAAATTTCATTAGGGTTTCTTAATAAATCCATTACATGTTTTTGTCTTATCTTTATTTTGTCTTTTTCCTCAAAATGCCAAG
>JANZLX010000008.1:25304828-25319745 GCA_025531955.1 Erythroxylum orinocense
TCAAATTCTCTCAACCCTCTCTATTACATTACTGTGATTTTGTTTTCTTATATACGCAAGTAATAGTAATTCTGAACTGAACAAGCTTAAATTTTTTAGAAAGGATTAACGAAAAAGATTACACAATTCAAACCCCCCTTCTTGTGTATTTGATTAGCATTGTTTTGACGTGTGATTCACTTCAAAAGAAAGGGTAGAGCCTAGAGAAGCTAAGATAGCAGATAAAAAATATTTTGTGGGAGAGACCGGAATAGGCTCTGCAAGTGTAAAAAGAACACTTGTAAAGTTGAAGAGTATAGTGAAATCTCAAACAAACTCTAAGGACTAAACGTAGCCCAAGGTTAAGGGTGAACCATTATAAAATCACGACGCCTATTTTCTAAACCTTATGTTTTAATTTTCTTGTTGGTAGACGAGTAGATAATATTACTTGCGATTGCATTACTTATCAACTTTAATAAAGTGTCTTTTTTGTGATTATCTGAATTTTGTAAAGAAATATAAAAAGATTAATATTTTTGAAAAGATTACACAATTTAACCCCCCTTCTTGTATATTTTACATATTGTACCTGATTTCTATATTAATAAGTGATTTACTTCACTTGGTATCAGAGCTTGGTTTCCAAGAAACACCTTTACAAAGTGAGAACAAAGATCTATGGCGGAATCACATGTTTTTATAGCTGAAGGTGCATCGATCACAAGACCTCCTGCATTCAATGGTAAAGATTATCATTATTGGAAGGACAAGATGCAACTCTTCATAGAAACCACTGATCGCGGCTCTGTCGTTCGATCCTAGAATCGACCTTGGAAATCGGTCAAAAATAAAATTCCAAGATTGCAATAAACTAAAACCTCGGGTCATCTCTCTTGTTGGAACCGATGGAAAATGGTTTTTAAAGCTAGCCTAGGTCAAAAATATGCAATTCAAAGCTGATAAAAGTGGGGATTTGGTTTGTAGCTTGAAACTAGTAAAAGTAACTAAAATTGAAGTAACAGTATAAAAGAATCTTTTTGGATTTTTGGGAATAAGGAAATTGGCAAAAACTAAGATTGTAATCAAATTTATAAAAATCCTCTTGAAAATGGGCGCAGGTTATCACTGTTCAAAATGATTTTTGGGGATACAATCCACTAAGTTTCGAAAGATCAACCTTAAAAACTCTTTAAGTCCAAAGATCTAATTAATCAACTCGATTATTTAAATCTTTGTTAAAAATCCTTAGTGTATGAAATGGGGAAATTTATGCAAGAAGTCAATTGGATCAACACAATCATCTATACCAAACACAACTAGGCAGATAAAGACAATCGATGCATTCACCAAAGACATACATGAAACTTCATGTATTAAGGCACAATATTCAACATAAATCACTCCACATCACAAATCATTGTCAACATCCGATTAAACTATAATCGGACTAATTCAATCACAAAATGTAATCTCCAACTCGGAGTTTTTACAAGCATATAACTGAACTTTTAGACAATAAACGATTACTCCCCTTTGAAGCTCTCGGTGAACTCAAACCTTTGCTACATTCTCAAGAGGGTCAGAAGCTTAGCCACGCATAGCTCCGGTGTACTCCATCACTGCTGGAATCCCGAATTTATCCATGCCTCCAAAGATCGACGGTGTGAGCGGCTGTGAGAAAAAAGATGAAGAGCGGAGATGTAGGATGATGGCGTGTGGTTGATGATCGTCGTCCGATGGTGGCTGCCCAACTGCAAAGAGAGAAAAAGAAAACCTATTATTATCGTCTATGTGTGTCTTTTTCGAGTGTTGCTGACCTCCCATTTTGACCTAATTTGGCAAACATTTATAGGACTGCTTCGGGCCGGGTCGCTACAGTGAGGAAAACTTTTCATTTTAAGTCGGGTATCCGCTCGTACATCGCGACGTGTGAATTAATATACGTCGCGACGTTTGGAATTGGCTGCTTGTCACGACGTACACATAATTATACGTCGCGACGTATAGAAGGGACTTGTTCGTCGTGATGTCTGGAAAGATCCTCGCAACCTGTTGACTTCCTAATGGGTTGACTCCTTTGTTCCTGCAATATAAAATAGCACTTGCAGTATCAATTGTCCTTATGAAAATTATAGAGAAATTGATGTCAAATTACGACAATTTACTAACAAAGTGCAAAGTACAGGAGCTTGTTATAAGGAACTAAATTAGGCACAAAAGTCATCAATTAGGAGTCAACGAGTATATAAACAGTTATGAAAATGCAACCAATTTATAAAGTAAACTTGGCTCAATCAGCAGCATTCTTTGCCTTCTATAATGGTTTAAAATGTGGACCAAGATAGAGTTGGAGAGGTGAGGTGTGTAAGATCTTGTTAATGCCATCGCAGTAGACGAATCCCTTTATGAAGTAAGAAGGGATGTCCACCATAAGTCCCAAAAGAGTGATAAGGGCAAGGGTAGAGGGGAGAAGAAATAAAGCAAGGATGGGGCTTTAAAGAGTGACAAGCTAAAGAAAGGTTCAAGCAAGGTCCACAAGGAAGAAAAGAGTGGAGTCCCACTTTGAAGTGTTACCTTTGCTACAAACCTCATCAAATTAGAGACTTTCCGAAGAAGAGAAAGCTTGCCGCCCTCAAAGAAGAAACTTCAAAATCAGCTGAGAAAAGGAGTGGATCCTTACAAGTTCTTCATGTCATTAATGCCAAAGTGGAGATGCCAAAAATCAAAAAGAAAAGGCAATTGTTCGTAGACATGAAGATTGGTGGACAAAGTAAAAGTGTCTTGGTAGATATCGGTGCTACGAACAAATTTATGAAGAAAGAAGAAGCCAAACGGTTGAGCATCAAGTACACACCCATTGATGGTTGGATAAAGGTAGTCAAATCGGTGGCTAAAAACATGTGTGTGGAGTGGAAAATACTGTGGAGATTCATACAAGTGATTGGTATGGTAATGTAGATTTTTCTATCGTTCCAATTGATGATTTTCAGGTGGTGTTAGGTATGAAGTTCATAGATAAAGTGAAAGCTATTCCAATTCCATTTGTAAATACCATGTGCATTGTGGAGGAGGGAAACAACAAACAAGGTACCTTTATCCACCAAGGTACCAATGAAGACTAAGACTTTTTAGTCATGCAACTCTCCAAAGGAATGAAGAAGAAAGAGTCAACGTTCTTAGCGACATTCAAGAAGGAAAGTGCCATTACTCTTGAAGAACTACCTGAAGAGATTGCTTGTGTCCTTGAGGAGTACAAATATTTTGGGCCACCTGAGTTGCCAAAGGATTTACCACCAAGAAGAGAGGTGGATCAAAAGATTAAGTTAGCAAATACGTCACATCCTAGCTCTCCTTTGCATGATCAACTGAAGGAGGGATTGCAACGTGATCACCAAGCCAAAAAAGTGTTGAAGCACATGAAGAAGGGAAAGACTCGCAAGTTTTGGCTTGAGTATAGGTGGCCCATTACCAAAGGAAGCTAGTTTTATGTGTCCCAGTGGAATGGATTGAGAAGGAGGTCATCAAGGAGTGTCATGACTCCTTATGAGCTGGTCATCAAGGGATTCATCGAACCTTAGCACATATAGAGCGTGCTTATTATTAGCCCCAAATGATAGATGACATTGAGGCCTATGTGAAGACTTATCTTGTGTGCCCAATAAGATAAGGTAGAGCTTAAAGCATTAAGAGGACCAATTCCTGAGAGACCATGGGTGCAACATCCCATTACTATAGAGTATATACCCAAACACCCATGTACATTCAAGTACATATCCTATGATAATGGCATGTTAAAGCAAACATAAATCCAACTTAACATGGCATCATCTAACATAATTTTAAAGTCATCAAATTAAATCCATTCCTTGCATTCATTGTCAAAAACTCACACTGTATTCATTGAACAAAAGATTACACTATATCCTTTAACAAATATTTACAAAACCTTATACAAGTTCTAGGAAGACTACAAAACATAAGCTATAACTCTTCTGATGTCAGCTGACAGACCTCTAAGCCGTAACTTAATCCAAAAGGTTCCTTTAGTCTAGTTTAAGGAACTAGGTCTCCTGTCTCGTACTTGAAAAGCCATGTTAGAATTTTTATGAGTTTTGTAAACTCAATTAGTGAACTATCATTGATGATTTCACCCATGTCAATCACACAAGATCGCATAATTCACATATAATCAATCAGATCTTGTATTATCCAAATACACATATTACCATGACAAATCATGATATCATTGCGAATTAGAACATATATATACCAATACAGATGCATATGAGACTCCACATTTGTTATTATTTTTATGACCGAGTGTCTTTCACATACGGATACAAATACTGGCCCATTGGGGTCAGTAAAAAACACATATCACAGAGCAAAGCTCTGCGTGCAGACAGAAATCACGAAATAAAGCTCTACGTGCAGAAAATCGAGCTCAAAGCTCTATCAAACTGGTTACTCTGGTCACAATGTCTTTATCTGAGCATGCATTTTATGAATTGCATAAATTATAGAATTTACCATGGATAACAATCACAAATGATGCATAGTTAAAATCTCATAATCATTGGACCTAAGTCCACCACTCAACTTTCGTTGAGAATTCAAATATCATACAGAGTTTTGCAACAATTCATGAAACTTCCAATACATACCCAAATATTAAACTCCTCGGATAATTCATGTCCGGAATTCAGAAAACAACCAGTACATATCAAATTCAATTAGTCATTCTCATTCATATACAAGTAGCACTTTTAATGATATTCACATGCATCGAACGCCTCAGACAATTATTGTCCAAAATTTAGTACACAATTCAGTACGCATTCATTAATATCAAATTCAATTCAATAATAAACAAAACAAGTCAAGGTGAGACCATCTTAGGTTACTCACAATACGCACCAATATGCTATTGTCTGGATGGTCCGGCAATGTTTGACTGGCATCCAATGTACTCCTCTATATTATACAAAACACATTTACATATGTCACAAATTTGAACAAACGTATAAGTCCTTCTTTATGAACATCAATGTATAGACGATATGCACAATGCATGTTCAATGAAAATTTTGGGTATCTTATCGAGATTTTGTCACCATATCATTCAGATAGCAAAACCCTTATTAATAAAATTTGTACTTAGGGTTTGGACCATAATAAAACAATGTGAAACTAATTTCATAACCCAATTGATCATTTCAGATTTTTTCTCATAATATGCTTTAAGGTCAACTTTACAAAATTATTATGATAAGGTAAAAAGTTAGTTTTTGTGTAACAATTTGGCTAGGGTTTAGGCAAATTACAGAGGAAAAAGTTGGAGTAAATTTGGTGGAGAAATAGCAGAAACATTGTTGCTGGAATTTGCTCCATCAACATGCTAAATGTCAACTTTATAGCACAACATTTGTTCTAAGGCATGTCTTACATTTGCCTAATCAAGGTGCTGCCACTAATCCACTCAAGGTGCTGCCATATGTCACCAATTAATTAGTCTATATGTCTCCTAATTATTGATGCACTTGTCACACA
The DNA here is from genome assembly GCA_025531955.1 of Erythroxylum orinocense. Taxonomy (NCBI): domain Eukaryota; kingdom Viridiplantae; phylum Streptophyta; class Magnoliopsida; order Malpighiales; family Erythroxylaceae; genus Erythroxylum; species Erythroxylum orinocense. The sequence goes on from JANZLX010000008.1 coordinate 25,310,361, forward strand.
ATAATTTATCCATTTGTCACTTAATTACTAGTCCATTTGTCACCAATTTAACTTGCCAAATGTTTATCTTACCACTTGGCATTTGTCTTAGTCCAAATGTACCTCAAATTCACCAAAAATTTTGAAATAATACTAATAGTCTCCAAATAGATTTTTAACACAAATAACTCACAATTCACATTTTAACCGCATTTATAAATCATTTATACTTGGAAAATGTCAATGAATGCATGTACAATCACATTTATGTGCATGTCATATTTAGCTAAAACATGATGTGAATTTCCTAATTGCTCAGTACTTTCTCATAAATCACAATTTTAGACTTAATATAGGTAACGAGATGTTACAATTCTCCCTTCCTAACAAAAAATTTCGTCCTCGAAATTCTTACCTGAATGGTCAAATAGGTAAGGGTACTGATTCCTCATATGCTCCTCCGTTTCCCCTGAATGATTTTTCCAAAGGACTTTCACTATTCGGATCACTCGATTCCTCAATTGCTTATTCTGATAGCCAATTATTTTCACTGGTTCTTCAACATAACTTAGAATACTAGAGACTTCAATTTCTTGAGTTGGTATCACATGATTTGGATCCGACCGATACCACCTAATCATACTCATATGAAATACATTATGTATCTAAGCCATTTCAGAAGGTAAGGCTAACTTATAAGCCAATGGTCCAATTCTTTCAATGATCTCATATGGACCAATATACCTTGGACTTAACTTACCTTTCTTACCGAATCTCAGCACACCTCGCCAAGTTGATACTCTCATAAATACTCTATCACCCACCTGATACTCCATATCTCGTTTGTGTTGATCCACATAACTTTTTTGTCTATCTTGTGCTACTTTAATTTTGCTACAGATCAATTTCACCTTGTCAATAGTATCCTGAATCAATTCTAAGCCTTCGACAATTCTTAGACCCTCTTCATCCCAATATAAAGGCGAACGACACTTGCTGCTGTATAACGCCTCGTATGGAGCCATCTCGATACTGTTGTGATACTGATTATTATAAACAAATTCAATCAAAGCTACATACTGATCCCATACTCCTTGAAACTTCATAACGTAAGCTCTGAGCATATCCTCAATAGTCTTGATCATTCTCTCACTCTGACCATTTGTCTGAGGATGAAATGTCGTACTAAAATTAAACTTTGTACCCAAAGCTGCCTGTAAACTACCCCAAAATCTCGAGATAAATCTAGGATCTCTATTCGACACAATGTACACTGGAATCCTATGTAACCTCACAACTTCATTCACATATCGCTGAGCTAACATATCTATTGAACAATTTTCTCTCACTAGTAATAAATGAGCTGACTTGGTCAGTCTATCAACAATGACCCAAATGGCATCATGTTGCCTCGAAATCATCGGTAAACCCATAAGGATTCTTTTCCATTTCCACCCCGAAATAGGTAACGAATGTAATTTTCCAACTGGAGCTTGATGCTCAGCCTTAACTTGCTGGCAAGTTATACACTTAAAAACAAACTCTACTACTTGTTTCTTCATACTAGGCCACCAGTAATGTTGATTCAATGTGTTAGACATATTGGTGGTACCAGGATGCATAACATAAGCTACTACATGTGCTTCCTCCAAAATCTCATTCCTCAAATTATCAACATCATGCACACAAAATCTTTGCATTAACCACAATGTATCATCTCTCACTTCAAATTCAGAATTCATATTCACTTTTAAATTCTCAATTAACTTTACAAATTCTAGATCTCTGCTCTGAGCCTCTTTGATTTTTTCAATCAATACAAGTCTTAACTTCAAAGTAGCTATCAGTGTTTCATTCTACCTCAAATTCAATTCAACATTTAGTGCTCTCAACTGAACTAGGCTAGGTAACCTCGATAACTGTACTTGAGCCACATTGCTATTAGACTTTCGACTTAATGCATCAGCCACCACATTAGCTTTGTCAGGATGATACTCAATTGTACAATCATAATCTTTCAACAATTCTATCCATCTCCTCTGTCTCATATTCAACTCTTTCTGGCTCAACAGATACTTCAAACTCTTATGATCAATGAACACTTGAAAAGTATCTCCATATAGGTAGTGCCTTCAAATCTTCAAGGCAAATATTATTGCAGCAAGTTCTAAATCATATACTGGATAATTAAACTCATGAGATCTCAATTGTCTCGATACATATGCTATTACTTTGCCATGTTGCATCAGTTCACTTCCTAAACCTTGGTGTGAAACATCACTATACACAACATAACCTCTAGAACTAGATGGAATAGCTAATACCGGTGCTGTAGTTAACCAACGTTTAAGCTCCTCAAAACTCCTCTGATAATCATCATTCCATCTTAAAGGCACATTCTTTCTTAGAATTTTTATCAAAGGGGTTGAGATCAATGAAAACTCCTTAACAAACCTTCTGTAATAACCAGCTAATCCAAGGAAACTCCGGATCTCAGATACATTCCTTGGAGCCTCCCACTTCATCACTGCTTTAACTTTCCTTGGGTCAACATGAATGCCCTGTCCAGACACTATGTGACCTAGAAATACTACTTGATCAAACCAAAATTCACACTTACTGAACTTGGCATATAACTGCTTCTCCCTCATTATCTGGAGAACCAATCTCAAATGTGTAGTATGATCTTCTCTACACTTCGAGTACACAAAAATGTCATCAATAAAGACAATCATAAAGCGATCTAAATAGGTTATAATACCTTATTTATCAAAGTCATAAAACCTACCGGAGCATTAGTCAATCCAAATGGCATTACCAAAAACTCGAAGTGCCCCATATCTTGTTCTAAATTCACTCTTTGGGACATCAGCCTCAGCTATTTTCAATTGATAATATCTCGATCTCAAGTTTAACTTTGTGAACACCTGAGCTGCCTATAATTGATCGAGCAAATCATCAATCCTCGACAATGGGTATTTATTCTTAACTGTTATCCGATTCAACTACCGATAATCAATACACAATCTTAGAGTTCCATCCTTCTTCTTTACAAACAATGTTGGAGCTCCCCAAGGTGACACACTAGGCCTGACGAAACCCTTATCTAACAACTCTTGTAACTGGGTTTTCAATTTCTTCAGTTCAACAGGTGTCATCCTATATGGAGGAATTGATATAGAAACGGTACCTGAAGCAAGGTCAATGGTAAACTCTGTCTCTCTTTTTGGGGGTAAACTTGGTAGTTTTGCTAGAAACACTTCCAGGAAATCCCTAACAACTTGAATATCCTAAATGATTTGTTCATTTCGAGAATCGAATATATGGGACAAATAAGCCTCACATCCACTTTGGATCAGTTTCAGCACACTTATAAATGAAATTAGTGGCACAGCTTAACTAACTTCTCGAAAAACCACTCTCGGCTGATTAGGGGATTCAAGAACTACCTCCTTGGTATAGCAATTCATCACAGCGTGATGAGCGGTAAGCCAATCCATGCCAAAAATTATATCAATTTCCTTTAACTGCAATATAATCAAATCAACTTCTAACACTGCCTGATCAATCCGAACTATGCACCTTTTGCATATCTCACCGATCACTGTTGTGCTACCTACTGGGTTACTCACCTCTAACCCACATTTCAATATCTCTCGCTCGCAATGCAATCTAAATGCCAGATGTGGTGTGATGAATGAATATGTAGATCCTGGATCTACCAATGTATATGCTTCAAAATGAAAAACATTCAACACACTTGCTACCACATCTTGGGAGTTGTGCGCCTCCTATCTAGTGATGGCATAAACCATGGTCTGAGATTGTGGCTGGTTACTCCGCACCTCAGTCCTAACTCTGGGCCCTACTGACTGAGTTCTACCCCTAACTCTGCCTCTTTGTGCAGACCTGCTAGCTTTACTCTACTGAATCGTTGTCTCAGTTATTATTCCTCCTCTAGCTCCAAACTGTGATCCAAACATCTCAAGGCAATCTCTGATTAGATGTTCTATTGAGCCACAGTGGAAACAAGCTCCAGTTACCCTCCAACATTCACTACCATGTTTCTTACCACAGTGTTCACAATTAGGCAACTGTTGAGTCTAACTGGAGGGCATTTGTCCTTTACTTCTCCCAGTATGAACAAATCTACCTCTTTATTGGGATTCAGATTATCTCGATCTAGCCTGGAATCGAGACGATCTGTTCTAGCACTTTCTGAAGCTTCTACCACAATCAGCTTGAGATTTATCCTGCCTCTTTCCTCTAACCTCCTGTTTATACTCTTCCTGACCATCCTTCAATAACTGTTCAATTCTGATTGAGACCATTCAGAGTTTTGTGAAACTGCCTAAACTAGAAATGGCTAGTCTCATTCTGATCTCCAAGTTCAAACCGTCTACATTTTTCATCCTCAATTGGGATCAATGCAGTTGCATATCCCATTAACTTGTTGAATCTTATCTCATACTCTACCACTGTGAGCCTGCCTTGCTTCAAATCTAAAAATTCTTTCATCTTCCGATCCATGTAAATCTTAGGCATATAGTTCTCTCAGAACACCCTCATAAAATCTTTCCAAGTTAAACTACAAGGTCTGGTGGTACTGCTCGGAATAGTCTTCCACCACTAGTATGCTGGACCTTACAGTAATGAGATTTCATAATCAAATCTTTCATCTACCTCACAGTCCATCTGGTCGAGCACTCTTTTTGTTCTCTCTAACCACCCCTCCACCTCAGCCGGGTTTGTACTTCCGTAGAAGTCCACAGTCCCTTACTTTCTCAATTTATCATATCTTCTTTCTTGCCTCATGGGAATTCTCAGAGGCATTTAAGCAAACTCAGGTACAAGACACTCCCTATTGGCTCTTACAGACTCCATCTCAGCTGACTCTCTAAATTGATCTCCAATGAAAGGTGACCTATAACAAACAAAAGTTATGATCACTAGCTGAATCTCTCACTATTGATCGTATTGTGTCCCTAAATATGTCAAACCATGCCCTGATACAAAAAAAGCAACATCCCACTACCATAGAGTATATACCCAAACACCCAAGGACATTCAAGTACATATCCTATAATAATGGCATGTTAGAGCGAACATAAATCCAACTTAACATGGCATCATCTAACATAATTTAAAAGTCATCAAATTAAAGCCATTCCTTACATTCAATGTCAAAAACTCACACTGTATTCATTGAACAAGAGCTTACACTGTATCCATTAAAAAATATTTACAAAACCTTATACAATTTCTAGGAAGACTACAAAACATAAGCTACAACTCTTCTGATGTTAGCTGGCAAATCTTTGAGCTATAACTTAATCCAAAAGATTCCTTTAGTCCAGTCTAAGGAACTAGGTCTCCTATCTTGTACCTAAAAAGCCACGTTGCAATTTTTATGAGTTTTGCGAACTCAATGAGTGAACCATCATTGATGATTTTACCCAGGCCAATCACACAAGCTCACATAATTCACATATAATCATTCAGATCTTGTATAATCCAAATACACACATTACCATGATAAATCATGATATCATTGCGAATCAGAACATATATATATATCAATACAGATGCATATGAGACTCCACATTCGTTATTATTGTTGTGACCGAGTGCCTTTCATATACGGATACAAATACTGGCCCATTGGGCTCAGTCAAAAACATATATCAAAGAACAAAGCTCTACGTGTAGACAGAAATCACGAAACAAAGCTCTACGTGCAGAAAATCGAGCTCAAAGCTCTATCAAACTAGCTACTCTTGCCACAATGCCTTTATCTGAGCATGCATTTTATGAAATGCACAAATTACAGAATTTACCATGTATAACAATCATAAATGATGCATAGTCAAAATCTCATAATCATCAAACCTAAGTCCGGAATTTAACTTTTGTTGAGAATTCAAATATCATACAGAGTGTCGCAACAATTCATAACACTTCCAATATAACCTAAATTTTAAACTCCTCGGACAATTCGTGTCCAAAATTCAGACCACAATCAGTACATATCGAATTCAATTATTCATTCTCATTCACATACAAGTAGCACTTCTAATGGTATTCACATGCATCAAAAGCCTCGAACAATTATTGTTTGAAATTCAGTACACAATCCAGTACACATTCATCAATATCAAATTCAATTCAGTAATAAACAAAACAAATCAAGGGAGACCATTTTAGGTTACTCACAGTACGCTCCAATATGCTATTGTCTGGACAGACCGGCAATGTCTGACTGGCGTGCAATGTGCTTCTCTATATCATACAAAACACATTTACATATATCACAATTTTGCACAAATGTATAAGTCTTTCATTATGCACATCAATGTATAAACAATATGCACGATGCAGGTTCAATGACAATTTAGGGTATCTTATTGAGATTTTATCACCATATCATTCAGATAACAAAACCCTCATTAATATAATTTGTACTTAGGGTTTAGACCATAATAAAACAATGTGAAACTAATTTCATAACCCAATTGATCATTTCAGATTTTTTCTCATAATATGTTTTCGGGTCAACTTTACATAATTATTCTAATAAGGTAAATGACAAAATTAGGCAACACTTCCTTCTAGAAAGTTGTTCTGCAATGTCTTAAGTTTCTAGTGATACCAAGATAGTACAATTTGATTCATTATTTTATGAGTTATGCTCAAAATGCCACAGACTGTGTACATTCAAAAATTTGGCTAATGCATGATCATGCATTCAAGTTATACACCTCATATCTCTCAATTCCAATATCCAATAATTACAAAATTTATACCAATCGATAGCTAAGAGCATAAGCTATAACATTTGTGAAGACACCTTTGTTTGATTTGGCCTATCAATACAGTTTATTCAATAACAATAGGACTAGATTTTTGTCCCTGATAGTGCTACTGCCTAAGACAAGACTTACTTTCAAGCTAAATTTCCAGACCCTTAAGGACAAACTGTATTGATAGGCCAAACTGTTATTGAATAAACTGTATTGATAGTAAAAACAAACTATATTGATAGTAAAAACATTCCAGTTATCAAATTCTAATGCATCTCAACGTTTTCATCCTAGCACCTACTTTTGGGATAACTTTGCATGATCATTATGACAAGGAAAATGGTGTATTTCATTAACGCTTTCTTCTAGAAAATTGTTCCACTATGTTTCTAGTTTCTAATGACACAAAAATCATACAATTTGATTCAATATACTAAAATTTATATCCAAAATAGTTCAAACCATTTTCAAACTGTAACAAAACTCCTAACTCTACTTCTAGCCAGATTTGAAATGCTTAGAGATAGAATTAACGTTCAACTTCTTCAAGAAAGTTGTAAAAATATGTCTCTAATTTTTTTTGAATCAATAATCAACGTATTTAGAAATCTACAGTTCAAGATATAGTCAAAATACCGAAGTTTATTCAATGAAAATTCTCTAGTTCATGACATTCCAACATACATCTTCACCAATATCTCATATATTTCATTCCAATTCAGGCATAATTCTCATACTATTAAACATATCATAAAGATCAGATTGTCACTTACTTGTTAGGCTTTCAATGTAGCTCAAACTTCAGATTAAATCAAGTCTTCATGCAAGCAAAATTCATCACAAACTTATGATGAAAACAGGTTGATTTTGGACAGCAAGATGAAGGTAACTTTTAGCTGGTTTTCTTGGTTATTTTGTGTAAGGTAAAAAGCTGGTTTTGGTGCAGCAATTTGGCTAAGGTTCTGAAAATTTTCAGAGGAGAAAGTTGGAGCAAATTCGATGGAGAAAGGTGAGAGAAACAACAGAAACATTACTGCTGGAATTTACACCATCAACATGCTAGGTGTCAACTTTACAGCACAACATTTGTCCTACGGCATGTCTTACATTTGCCTAATCAAGATGGTACCACTAATCCACTCAAGATGCTACCATATGTTACCAGTTAGTCAGTCCATATGTCTCCTAATTATTGGTCTCCTTGTCACATAATAATTGATCCATTTTCTATTAATTACTAGTCCATTTTGTCACCAATTTAACTATGCCAAATGTCACTCAATTTTAGATTTAATCATCCAAATTTTTCATATATCAATTTATCCTACCACTTGGCATTTTTAATAGTCCAAATGTACCTCAAATTCACCAAAAATTTCGAAATAATACTAATGGTCTCTAAATAAATTTTTAACGCAAATAACTCATAATTCACATTTTAATTGCATTTATAAATCAATTATACCCTAAAAATGTCAATAAATCGATGTACAATCATATTCATGTGCAAAAATGTGCATGTCATATTTAACTAAAGTATGATGTGCATTTCCTAATTTCTTAGCACTTTATCATAAATCACAATTCTAGCCTTAATATGGGAACGAGATGTTACAATAGTAAAGGGTAAAGTAAAGAGGAAATAAGATCAACTTTGAACTTGTCTACTTCAATACCCTTAGCAGATATCATATGGCCTAAAACTATACCTTGATCTACCATAAAATGACATTTGTTCCAGTTCAACACAAGGTTAGTTTCTATACATCGTTCTAAGATAGTGGCAAGATTCTCAAGAAATTCATCAAAAGAAGATCCATACATACTAAAATTATCGACAAATATCTCAATAATATTCTCAAAATATTAAGAAAAAATGCTTACCTTACAAATTTGGAACATGACGAGTGCATTACATAATCTAAATGCCATCCTTCGGTAGGAAAATGTACTAAATGAGAATGTAAATGTGGTATTCTACTGATCTTCGAGTGTGATTAGGATCTAAAGATAACCTAAAAAGCCATCTAAAAATAAATAATAGTTATAATCAACCAATCTCTCAAGCATTTGATCAATAAAAGGAAGGGAAAAGTGGTCTTTACGAGTAGCAAAATTTAACTTTCTATAATCAATACATACTTGCCACCTAGTTTGCAGTCGGGTAGGAACAAACTCACCTTCCTGGTTTGTCACAACAGTGATTTCAAACTTTTTTGGAACCACCTGGATATGACCTACCCATTTACTGTCACAAATTGGGTAGATAACCCCAGCATCGAGAAGCTTCAATACCTTCTTCTTCACAACTTCCATCATTGGAGGATTCAGCCTACACTGAACTTGCCTTGTGGATTTTACATCCTCCTCCAACAAAATGTGGTCAGTGCATGCATATGGAAGGACTTATCCTTTGGATATCTGTGATAGTCCACCCGATGGTCTTCTTATGGTCTCTCAGCATTCGGACCAACCTCTCCTCTTGAGTTAAAGTCAACTCTATTGAAATTATAACTGGGAGAGTATGCTTTGTTGGATCGGAAAAAGAAAGCATGCTTAGTTTGGAGAAACGATAGATTTCAAAACTTTTTAAGAAATCATTTTGC
>JANZLX010000008.1:25338175-25351985 GCA_025531955.1 Erythroxylum orinocense
ATGTATCACAAACAAAGAGATGCAAATACAATCTAATTGATTATGAAAAGAAGCAAAGCAGAAGCTCACCTTTAAATGAGTGCTAGGGCCGGAATTGAAGCAGCTACGAGGCGATTTCCGTTGCTTGGGCGTACAAATCGGAGTGCCCTGAAGTGACGTAGAATTAGATCTCAATCTTCGCTTCTGAGGCGTGGATTCAGAGTTGGAACCGATCTCCTCGTTGGGAGAAGAATTGCAGCAAGAGATTGAAGGCATTGCTTAATTAGAAGAAAGAGCAAAGAAGTGTGATTGGCGTTGTGAGTGCAAAGGGTGTATTAGACCTGGCAATAATAAGATATGGTTTTAGCGGGAAAAAAAGAGTTACCGTAGCAAAATCATCCCGCCATAGTTTCAGTGATTTTTCCAAAGTCCAACGGTGGGCCACACAAACATTAATGTACGGTTCGGTCGAACCCAATGCAACGAAAATGAAAATGGTTGATGAAGACGACACCGGAGTGCAGAAAGAGTGTCCAAGACGTTAGATGCACAGTGACAAAAAAGTGGAAATTAGGGATGAGAATAGTCATTGGTGATAAAGCTGTAAAGTGGATCTAAAAATAAATAAAAATTATGTATCACCGCCTAATTTTGAAAACCTTGACATAGTCAAACGTTAAGTTAATTCGAGTTTAATTCAATTAATTTGAAAATTTACATTTTTTATATACTCCCAAAATATTAGGGCTTAATTTGTACTTTAGTAAAAATATTACAATAAAAAAAATTAATAAACCTTACTAAAGTAGTGAGTTTGGTTCGGATAAAAACCTTTAATCCCGTATTTTCCGTAATGCACAAATTTCGTGACACTTAAGAGTGAGGTATTAATTATACGTAACTTTTATTTTGTATTTATAAAGAGGCGGCTTTTGTGACTTGAAATTGTAACATTTTGGTTAATTAGAATTTAGGTTAGGTCTGATACCATTTTCAAAGAAACATGCAAATTAAAAACTTTCTTCTTCATTCAAACAACCGTTTTTGTGTTTGTCTTAGAAAAAGTTTGGTTTATAAGTGACACTTACGTATATGGTAGCTGTATTTCAAAGCATCTACATCAGTAAATTTGAACACTCATCAACAACTTGATTTTGTATGGACATGCTTGGTGGTCTACTGCTCGAACTCGGTGGTTTCCTAGTTTCCTTTGGTTAGAAGACAATCGACTGTGGTCCCAGAGATTTACAGAGAGAGCACAGTTCAAGTAAACAACCACTTGCTTTCATAAGTGGACCACCGACTTGGATATTTTCTTCTGTTCTGCCCAACGACTGAACTATCCTTAGTCATTTCGACTCCATCCCACCGCTGAAATGTTCTACCGAACAATCATGCATCCTCATACGCACTACCAAAAGCCGAAGGAGTAACAGAGCTATATGCAATTCCATAAGTTAAACTATGGTTCCTATAAGATATAGTGAGTGGGGTGGGGAAGACATTTTAGTAAATTAGAGTGCAAATGAAACAAATGATGATTTGAGAGGGGGGCATGGACCTATCGAAGGCTTTTGTATTGGTGGAGACGGGAAGATATATTTATTTATATGGGAGAATTTGTAGATGAGGAGATAAGGAGATTGGCGTGACATTGGCGTCTACATATCCCTGTCCGATCTCCTATCTATAGCATTCGCCTGCCCACATATGAAAAGGTGGCCTCCTACCTCAACCTTTTCCTTTTGTTGGCTATTCCCTCCTCTTACAAACCAACAACTCATTTCTTGTTTTCTAGTCAGAACTGTAAGCAAGTAAACATGGGATTTTTCTTTCTTTCTTTCCCTGTTCTTCCCTTAAAGATTTCAAAACCAAACAATAATTGTTTTAGAGATCAATGACTTCTCAAATCATGCAATAATAGCATTAGAAAAGAATAATTCCACCCCAATTGCATGTCTCTTTCCGTCATATATTGAAGTTTAATAGGAAAAGAAGCTAAGAAGAGATCGTGAGGTTAATCATATCAGTATGGAAAGAAGTCGTCTTTCCTTATTAAATTGAATATGATGGGATCCGTTGAACAAAATAAGAAGAGAGTGAGGTTCCTACTACAAGAACTGTTTACAAGCTTGCATGGTTGCCTATCTTTCTGTATTCAAGTTATTGTTCAATCCAGTTCAGGAAGTGTAGTTAGTATTTCTGGACAAGGTTTCACATACGAGGACCTAATTCCTATAAGAGAGTAACTCAAACCCATAATATTCCATAAACACATGAAATCTTGATATTGCTATACATTTGATCTGTTTTGCGATAAATGTTTAGGTAAAAACGACCTTATATGTAACATGATGAAGCATACTCTGGATTACTCCAAGGATCAGTAGTGGTTTATGGTGCTGCATGCATGTGCAAAACGTGACACTATAAGTTGATAAAGTAGCAAATATCGTCCGCTTATATATCAAATGGCTACAAGAAGATGAGGAAATGAGTGGGTGAGGATTAACTCAAAATGAAAATCAATCTATATCTTGGAGATAATTAGTGGTTGTGGTGCTAACAAAAGGAGCTTTTGGCCCACCAATTTTATTTTTATGTCACCAAACACGGCTTAACCTGAAATAAAAAATGAGTAATCCTGAGCTAAAACCTGTGTTCGATGACAACTGAAAGGGTACCGATGGTTGTTAGACCATATGCCAAAATGTGACCACCTTCACGTCTCTATATGCGTTAGCAACCTTTATTTACATCGGTGTTTAATTTTTCTGGTATCAAACAGAGTTGTCTGTTACACCAATTTGTGATCATAAAATAAACCATGGATCGAGGAATCATTTTATTAATTAAACGTCATATACTCGTGTAGGAAATCTGTGAATCCAAAACAAGGAAAAAGAAGGAACACAGCTTGTATCGTCGTACAACTTCTCATTATTATTTGTACAATTGTACATGCAGAGAGTTGTTGGGTAAAAGTAACGGCCAGACTTGTTCCATTTCATGCAAAAGGTGTACTATAAATCTACAATAGAAAGGTGCCTTTGCCAATAAAGGACGAGCCGATGTTTAAATTTTATCAAATAACTAACTAGCTTTTACTTTTCTCATAACCTGCCTTATTTTTATATTGTTTCATTTAAATGTGAATTCATTGAAAGTAGTTTTTTTATTATATAAAGATAAGACTGCGTATTATCGAACCTCTTCATATCTCGCTTTATTGTAAAATTTCGGACTAGATGATAATGATAATATCGATAATGAACTAACTAGTTTTTTCAACTTTCCTGCGGCATGTCTATCATCCATATATACTCATTTCCTGCTATTCGGATGTAGCAAGAGACCAAGATGAGAGTCCATGTTCAAGCTATTCCCACGTGCATATATCCAACATAGTTATTCCCACGTGCATATATCCAACATAGTAACCGGGTGTTTTGAACGTGCTCTTTTCCCCCATATGTTAAACATTCAAGATAAAATCACTAGACAGTGAACAGGATTACATATAATTTAGGTGACTTAGTTAGAAATTACCTTCAGTGTATTTACTTATTTTTATAGAATATTGTTACTATCAACATGGTTTTGGTATTTGGAAGATTAAACCCCGCTCCTATGAGCAATAACGTGAGCAGATACATACAAGTAGAAGAAAAGTTGATCTTTTCTGTGTCTGCGATCAATTCTTCTAGAAAAGCAGAGGACAACAGGGTCTGCTGGCGTATGCAAATGCAGGAAGTAACCAAACGACACAAGTATATAAAAGCGGTGCTGGCTGACAATCCTTTTTACAGCAGTAGTGGACGAGTAGTGGTTAGGTAAGCAATTTGTGTGGCAAGTTCAAAGTCTCCAACCCAAAACAACTCATCAAAAAGAGACGTCGGTAACATTGTCACGTTCTTAGTACATGATGCTTCCCAGTTTCAGCTCTCTTCCCCTCGACCTTTTTCTCCCATAAGCATCCAAGTTGGCTCTTTCTCTTTGCAAACTCTTGCTTGTCTACTTTCTAAGTTGCTTAGGCTTGTACAATAATTCGTGAAGTGATCTACATTATTCCCTGACGGATCATGCGATTCAAATCTCTTCAGATCGCGTCCACTTTGTGCATCATTGCTGCATGTTTCTGGATGATTTAGTGCACAGCGGTTGGTTAAGTGTACCTGAAATTATCTGAAACTTTAGTAAGTTGGCGTAACTATGATAACTAGTAATAACGTTTCAAGTATGAAATGAGTATAAATAGGGCTGTGGCTGTACGTGGTTGAAACAATTTGGCAATTTTAAAATCTTTATTATTTTAAATTTCAGAAATTTAAAAGATTGAATATCTATATTATCTTTGAAAATAAAAATACTAATTTTGTATTATATATATATATATATATATATATATATTTTTTTTTTTATAGGAGGAAAGTTACAAGCATACTAAGTTACCAAGCGGGAAAGGAAACCCCAGATATATCCTAGAGAAGGATATCAGAAATTTGATACAGTATTTGAAAATTCGATAAAATTTGATGATAAAAAATAGGGTTAAACTAATAGATCACACGAAGCACTATTATTATAACAAGGACATCAGGTTTATCTTAAATTAGTATTTGTTAAAAATGTTAATAATATATTGCAACTTGATTTACAATATAAATTTAAAATCAAATAAAAATTTAGATATCACATGTACTTCAATTTAATAATTGAATAAGACAAACTTACATATTTAGATAGAAACAACACTCCTAAGCACTTCAATATTGATAATATATTATAGTTTATATCACTTAATTATTCTATCATATTTAGATAAACACAACACCTTCAAACACTTTAATGTTAGCAATATATTATAGATGATGTTGCTATCAGTGCAACTCAATGTTAAATAACTAAACGAAATGTTAAATTTGCAATGGATCTACAAGCTTATACAAGAAGGAAAGTTAGACCACATACAAGCTTAAGTGAGGTTCTACTCTAAAATCAAGTAATAATAAGTAGAGTAGTCCATTAAATTTATATATTAGACCTTTTTCATCTCTTTTTTGAATATGAGACACTCATATATGAGTATTCTCAACACAAAAAACTCTAGAATGTGGTATCGTTCACAAAAACAACTCTTACTGATATTATTGGTTGTTAGTTCTACTTCCCAACGGTACTATTCATCATCCTGAAAATGCGAATGTAAAGAATGGCCAAGATTATTTTTTTAGAGAAAATATAATGAATTAGGCCTTAAAGGCAATCAAGAGTTATATACAAAGATTAAGTCAGAATTTTCTGTTCATTTTTTTCTATTTTTATTCTGTCTCATAAATTTTTAGCTATTTATTTATGTAAATTTTACATTAATTTTACATAAATAAATGACTGAGATTTATGAGACATGGTAAAATAAATAGAAGATCTCGCACATGAAAGACTAAGTTTAGAAAGGTCTAAATATTCCACATTCTAGAACAGTAATTTAGGTTTTGGAAGTCGAGCTTGTGCAAGCTAATATGACTTCTGATTTGCAGGCACGTATTGTTGTGGAACTGTTCCTTAGTAAGCTCCTGCTTTGAAATTTTCGAGGACTCCTCTTAACCCATATAGTCTTAACAGTAAAAGAGAGTGCCACCTGGCAGGATTTTCGGGATGTGCAAAGTGGCCACACCAAGCTAACTACTGGGCACATTCACCATGTAGCATTTATGCAAAATCATCTTCCACTTAGATCAACAAACTCACATTGGAAGAACAAATGGCCATAGCTTTCCTCATCCTTCTGAGAGAGGGTGCACTTGATAGGTATGAAAAGAAAATTCTTCAACTTATCCACTGTTGGCAATCTTTCTTTCATGGGCAAGGGTTTTGATATCAAAGAGGAAGCAAAACTGGGCAATTAAGGCGTGTTTGAGACCACAGGGCCTGGCCATCTCCATCCATAAAATCAACGTAAAGTTGAAAGAAGGCCATGCAAGGCATCCCTCCCAATTTTACTTGGGAATGTTCAATCCCTGCCAAGTTGTTAGTCGATTTGAAATATGAATATGTCTTTCGCTTTCCTTCAGATTGGGGCTTCAATTGGGAGCTTCACACACCTGAGATAGAAGGGTGAAAAAGGAATTATTGTGGCTGCTTCTTGGAGAAAAAAAGACTTGCTCCCACGGGGTCTAATAGCTCTTATCTTTGCTTTACTGGTAATTAAATGTTTGAAAACCCATCCTGGTTACTTATCATTCCCAGATAAAGTTAAAGGTTGTACAACTGTAAAAATTCAAGCCATCAAATTGCAACAATCTACTGTTAATGATCAACTTGGAAGAGATCGGACAAAGGGACATACATAGAAATACGAAAGCGACGGCACCGAAAGCCGCACTAAAACATGATTTGGGGCGCGTTAAGTTAAAAAAGATCGTCAATTAGCGATTACGGGCCATTGGTGAAGACGTCACCATCACCACTAGACTCTGCTCTGTCATCTCCATCTCCTTTCCCTGACGTAACATCTATCAAGCTCGAATCCAGCTCTTACCTCTTTCACATTTTGGACCGTCAATGTCCGCCTCCTAAGCACCAACTAGACTAGATATTTTGTTTTCTTATTTCCATTCGTTGAAAATATGAAAAGGCCAGGATATTGTAAATAAATGACCTCAATCTATTACATTGAATATTGAAGATATTTAATATGCAAAATCAATAACATGCCAGATGTCCTTTTCATGTGATAAATCACCGTAATGCCTCTCAAACATACATACCATTTGTACGGTTTCCTGTTTACGTGCACCATTTCACAATACTTGGTTTCGTCCTCTTTGTATCGTCTCACAAATTATATAACTTTTAGCATTATAAGTCAATAGCCTTCATTTATTTCTAGTTCTACTTACACATCCGTCATAAACTAAGCTTCATTCTCCAACACAAGTTTCTCTCACGTGTTCAATGAATACGGAATCATGAAGCAAAGTTTGGTTTTGACATTTCAAGAGTTTGTAACTAGTTCCTCTTTCGTAGATATTTACAAGTTTAGACAGATTTTTAGGTAGAAAGTTGAAAAGAGAGCAAATAACCGACACGTGTGACTTAAGTATCATGGGCTGATGTGGTCCGAAGGAACACGCGGCACATTGATAACGGACAGATTGGATCCAGATCGCACTGGAGTCAAAACTCAACTTCCCGTTGCCTCTCAAAGAGGCATCTGACCCGGGTCCAATTTAAACCCCGTAAACCGGCCTCGTAAAGTCACCGGCTACCCGCTCTTCCCGTAACGTACGGTGCGTTTTTGTTTTCATTAGCTGGAGTTTACTTGGGTATAAACTCTTATTTTCTCTCCTAAATTTGTCTAGTAATTATTCGTTGGAAGGCCTTTCCAGTATCTAGCGTCTAGTCCCTCGTCTTTACGTCGTACAGAGCAACAACTACTGCCGCTTGTATATATATATATATATATATAGATTCAGGACTCTCCCTTCTCTCTTTCATTCAATTTGAGTGAGGCTATGATTCGTACTTCACTTTAATTCTGGACTACTGTACGAATCTTCACCGGCGTTTAGCCCATAAATACAGGACTCTCTCTTCTCTCTTTCAACACGAGTGAGGCTACGATTCGTACTTCGCTTTAATTCTGAACTACGGCAGGAATCTTCACCGGCGTTTAGCCCAGAAATACATCGATTCGAGTAAGTAATGTCTGTGGGTGATTGTGTGTTTGTGTTTGGTTTCTTGAGATCCGTTTTACGCGGGAAGTTGTGATTTAGCAGTTCTATGAGTCGAGGATTTACTGTTCCCAGATTTGAATGACTCTTTGGTTCAATTTTGTCGACTAATATAGTTTTGGTTACTTTCAGGTAAAAGGAAGAAAGGCGAAAATTTTTTTTCCCGATCTGCGGAATTTGGAATAATCTCTTTCTAATGTTGTGCTTAGACTTAGCTAAGCTGCAGCTCCTTTAGAGCTTTTGACAAGCTTGCCTTTCATTTTTTCTTTGGAAAAGAGAAGAGAAAATGGGAGTGAAAGTAGCAGCTACGTCGTCCTGTTTTCAGTGGTCGCAGCCGATTATACATCATTCTCCAATTTGCTCTCGAGCCATGCTATCTTCAAAACGACGGTGCCGTTCTGATGGAACTCTGCCCTATTTACATAGACTAGACGGGTCCTCTCTGCTACAGCGGGCATACTCTGTTGAGCCGAGAGCTCGACCTATTTTTAGACGAGCGTGCAGTGCAAGCTTAGATGCCTTCTCCGACGAAGAGTTCTCCAAGAAAATCCAAGAGTTGGCGCTCAGATTCGACCTTTCTGATCAAGACACCAGCAACCCTTTAGATTCTGAAGATTCCAGAGATAGTAATACTAGTGGTAGCAGCAGCAGCAGTACACTTGGTGGAGAACCTTTGAGCCAATTCCCGCCGCCGCCTCCGTGGATCGAAGAGCCAGAGGATATTATTATTTCTGCAAGTATTGAACGGAAGGCTAATAGCGTTGATCTCCCGGTTTCTCTTCGAATCATAAAGAGAAAAATGCAATGGCAAGATGGGTTTTTGGAAGCTGGAGAATCTGCTTATTGCTCTATCAAAAAGGCGTTTTCTTCTATGGTGTTTATAATCAGAGAGCTTCAGAGCTTTACTTTGCAAATGAGGTAGTCATTATTCACTGAGGATTTGCAGGGAATTCTTGTTCGAGTACACAAGGAGATTCACGCCTCTTTTGTGTGGTTGTTTCAACAAGTTTTCTCGCACACGCCCACTCTTATGGTGTATGTGATGATTCTCCTTGCCAATTTCACTGTATATTCTATGGGGAGTAACGCTGCTATTGCACCTCCTCCATATGGGTCTTTAAGAGAGACGGCATCCGTTGTTGAATTTCAGGACCAGAAGAGTCAAAACTTCGATTCTTCCACAGTCAAGACGTTCTCAATTTCGTCCTCGAGTGGTAAATCGGCTTCCGTTGGCGGTTATAATGGCGGTGGTGGCAAGGTTAGGCCAGTGGCCGGTGGCACAGATGGCGACGGGTGGTTTCATCAGTCGGATCAATTTCGGACGATAGTCCCTGATGGGGCTTCTCATTTGTCATCCTTAGGAACGGCAAGGGAAGTAGAATCGGTGGCAGGGGAAGTGAGTGAAGAAGAAGAGTTAAGTCTCTGGAATTCAGTTCTTGAAGAAGCTTCCCATATGCAGGCTTGGAGGAGAGACGAATCTCTGGATCATGAGACCATACAGAGATTAGTTTCACCCATTACAGCCAAGATCGAACCAGATGATTATGAAGAATATTTGAGGACAGAGCTATTATATCAAACGGGATTGTCCCAAGAGCCTGATAATGCTCTGCTACTCTCCAATTATGCCCAGTTCCTCTGCCTCGTTGCACAGGACTATGATAGGTATAAAAAAATTATTTCCTTGCTTTCATTTATCAAGTTCTTGGTGTCCTAACTGCTTACCAGAGTTAGATTAAAGGTTTGAAATTAGATTGTGTTACAGAGTGATATTTTCCCAAGTTATTAACGGTGCAATGTCTGATAAGGGAATTTCTTAATATTGTGATTGAACAGGGCGGAAGAGTACTTTAAGCGAGCAATAGGAGTAGAGGCACGAGACGCAGAGGCATACAACAAATACGCAACCTTTCTTTGGCGGATTAGGAAAGACTTGTGGGCAGCAGAGGAGACCTTCTTGGAAGCTATAGCCAATGATCCTTCCAATTCCTATTATGCAGCTAATTACGCTCACTTTCTCTGGAACACCGGTGGCCAGGACACTTGTTTCCCACTCACCTCATCTGATACTACTGCTGAAGAAGATGTCTAAAATCATTCTGTATACACCCACCTGCACTTTAAATTAGATCCATCATCATCTCATCACAAACATAAAACAGACTGCTACCACCAATTTTAAGCTTTTTAAAAATTTTTGTTTTGTTTTT
Organism: Erythroxylum orinocense; assembly: GCA_025531955.1. Lineage (NCBI taxonomy): Eukaryota > Viridiplantae > Streptophyta > Magnoliopsida > Malpighiales > Erythroxylaceae > Erythroxylum > Erythroxylum orinocense. The sequence goes on from JANZLX010000008.1 coordinate 25,348,101, forward strand.
TTTACTTTTGCTCTACCGTCTTAACCAATAATACCTTCCCCACGAAAAAATAAATAAATTGTCAATTCCTTTTTTTGGTATTGATGGAGCGAAAAGTGTTATATAATTTTGGTAGTGGGAGGTCGGTGATCGGAAGCAAAGGATGCACATGGCGAAACCAGGAATAGATTGCGAATGTGCGAAAGTGGCGACACTTGCCATTTGTTCGGGCAGCTGCGTCTTGTGCTTGCCACTGCATGGTGAGTACTTTCTCCTTTCTTCGCAAGATCACTACTACGTGGTAACATGTAAATACTCGCCTTTTCTTTGTCTGTCCATAATGTGAGATTCAATATTTCAAAAAGATCCTACCGAAACAGAAATAACCCCCCACGTGCCTTTAATGCGGTTTGCATAGTTGTTATGTAAACGATTGCTTTCAACTAGGTAATGTTGTTAAACTTTCGGCCCGATCACATGCCTCGATTGTACCAATTTGGTAGAAAATAAGCATAGAGCATGAGTATAGTTGACTTGGTTCCGTGGTAACTTGAGAAAGATAAAGGTTTTATGGCATGTGGCAACACAAGAAGTGCCTTTTATCCAATTACAACTTCAACAACAATCATCAAATTCGGCACAAGTCTCAATACTAAACTGAGATACTACGCATACTTAGCAGAAATGGATGCATACGTATATGGGTTTCAGTTGAATATTGGTATTTCGTAGTAACATGGGAATTTAGAAAAAATTTCCAGAGCCAATACCAAACTGCCGCAAATTAAACGCAAACCATGAATGTGATGAATGTCAAGATCACATGTGATGAGATATTATGAGTGATGAATTTGGCCATGCAGAAGATGACAGCTTTTCACGTGGAAGATATGGACATTCTTGGCGACTCCCGTGTCTTCTTCTTCTTCTGATATCCCATCCGTTACTGTACTAAGTACTAACTACACCCTTAATTGAAAAACCTATCAGTTCGGTACTGACTTAAAGAGACACCCTATAAATATACGTACACATCAAAGTAGAGTATAGGTTATGCAAAGCACACTAATCACGACAATATATCAAATCTGAAGGTGAGGTTCTTTTTATCGAATATCTTCTGGAGAATATTATCTAGGGACCTGGAGACAAACATGAATGTAATAATGCAATACAGCACAATGAAAAAATTCACTAATTGTTAACAATGAGCACATATGTGAGAGTTTACAGTTGAATAATTTTGACCCAACACCAAACGACATACACTATAAGAAAATTACCGATTGTTGACGGATAATTACTGATGAAAATAATACTGTTGAAAATTAGCGACGGAAAATCATATTCTGTTAGTAAAATTGTCATAATATATGGTAATTTGCGACGGACAAAATATCCATCGGTAAAGTTGAATGGGAAATTATTCCGCTGCTTTTTGCGATGGAATATAGCAATGGAATAGGAATCATCGTCGGTAAAAGAGACACGAATGATAAGTGGCAAAATAAGCGTTGTCGTTTACCAACGGGTGTTAAACATCGTCGTTTGCTTCGACTGTAATGTTTTTAATAAAATCTTGTTGGGTTAAAGTCACTGCCCTGTTATCTTTCAAACACAAGACTGATAAAGACTTTGATATTTTGCAGGAATGGAAAAATGCAGAAAAGTAAAGACACCAGCATTTTACTTGGTTCGATAGTGATACACTATCTTCGTCCAAGGTTCCCACCTTTGGTGGTAAGAATTTTCACTAACCAAGAAGAAGAACAAGAAGAATTTTACAGAGTTTGAGTGATACTGAATCACTTGCAAGAGTCTCCAACTCTCCTAATACCCAATGTAAGTATTCTAGCACACTCTAAAAAAACCTTCTGCTCACTCTTGATATCACTCACGAAGATGAATATAGAAATTAAAGTATACAATCTGTGTATTTGTTGTGTTGTATATGCCGTAAATTCACTTGTCTGAAGCTACTGCTTTTGTCTTATATACTTGAATATAAAGAAAATTCTCGGATGCCTGAATATGAAGTATGTCACGTGCCTCTTATGTAATTGATTAAAAATCCTTCCTCTGTCATATTAATGCTTATGAAATACTGCTGTGTTGTGACTTGTGCGTTTGACATGAGTATCACGTGTTGTGTTTAAAACCTTTGTTTTTGTTTTCTGACAGTGAGACTAAACCGAGAGCTTCCTCCTTCGACATTTAGCACATCATCTGCTTTGGTTCTTCATTCTTCTTGTGCTTTTGCTTATGGATTGTTGGAGAATCAGAGCCTATTCTCACATTGGACTATTTGACATTTACTACAAAAAGCATGGTATTCAACATTAGACTACTCCTCTTAAGACACCGCAGTTGAATGACTTAGATGAGAGGATGAACAAGACTTTGATAGAGAGAGTTAGATGCTTACTCTCACATGTAAAATTGCCTAAGAAATTTGGTGGTGAGGCTTTATTCACATCAATTCATGTATTAAATCGCTCACCCTGCATCCGTTTGCAATCTAATGTTCTAGAGAAAGTATAGTCAGGAAAGGATGTTTCCTATGATCATCTAAGAGTATTCGGTTGCAAAACTTATATCCATATCCTTAAAGGTGATAGATCCAAGCTTGATGTTAAGACTTGCCATTGTACATTTATTGGATCAATTCATCTATTGGTTTTATGATCCAATTTAGAAGAAGCTGATTTAGAGCCGTGATGCTATATTTTTTTAAGATCAAACCATTAAAGATCTTGGCAAAGTAAAAAGGGATGTTCCAAATGATAATGACCTAGTGGATTTAGAGTTAATTCCTCCAAAAACCATGCCAAGATAATTTGGAAATGAAGTTGAAAATCGTTAGTCGCTGATGATGATGCTCCCATTTGAAATCAATCATATAAAGATTCTGATAAAGATGATGTTCAAAATTAACCACCAACACTAGAGACTGCTTAGGATCTAATAAGGAGATTTACGCAAGTAATACAAACTTCTACTAGATACTCCAGTGATTAGTATATGTTATTTACTGATGGGGGAGATCCTGAGAATTTTCAAGAGGCTATGATAAATGAAAATAAGATGAAATGGGTTAAATCCATGCAAGATGAGATGAAATCCTTGCAAGATAATAAAACTTTTGAGCTAGTGAAGTTGCCAAAAGGCAAAAAGCTTTGAAAAATAACTGGGTGTTCAGGATTAAGCATGAAGAACATAATCCTCAACAAAGATTCAAAACTAGATTGGTTGTTAAAGGATTCAACCAAAGAAAAAGGTATTGATTTTGACAAGATATTTTCACCAATTGTAAAAATGACATTCATTTGTGCAATGCTCGATTTAGCAGCAAGCTTAAACGTGAAAATCGAGTAATTGGATGTCAAGACAGTCTTTCTTCATGGAGATTTGGAAAAAGAGATATATAAATATATATGGAGCAGCCAGAGGGTTTCAAGGAAAAGGGAAAAGAGGACTATGTATGTAGATTGATGAAAGACTTTATGGTTTAAAACAAGAACCGAGACAGTGGTATAAGAAGTTTGAGCAAGTTATGGTGGAGCAAGGCTATAAGAAGAATATTTCATATCACTGTGTGTTTGTATAGAAATTCTGTGATGATGATTTCATTATCCTTTTATTCTATATAGATGATATGTTGATTGTTAGCCAAAATATTAACAGAATTAATAGTTTGAAGAAGTAGTTAAGCAAGTCTTTTGCCATGAAAGACTTGTGGCTAGCAAAATAGATTATTGGCATGATGATTATAAGAGACAGGGGTGTCATGAAATTATTGTTGGGCCCCGTTCCTGAAGCCCAACTGTCGAATCGAAATCGAAGCACAAGAACACGAGCGAGTTTCCTAAACTCCTTAACCCTCACGAAAAACCCTAAATCTAGCCA